>ML777717.1:710325-775510 GCA_009831015.1 Picea engelmannii
GTTATAATTTCTTGTGTCTAATCTGTTCACCTGGTCAGGGGGAGTACTTATTGAATATCTGGTGTATTTCCAAGATGCTCATAGTTGACAGGGGGAGTATGTACTGCAACAACTTAGGGGGAGCATGTTTCTTCTTTGACATTCTTGTCAAAGGGGGAGAAAAGAGTTTGGGAGGAGAGTCCGAATGCATGTGTCCGAATGCATGTGGGTGCTTGTGTTGCCATCAATACCAAAGGGGGATATTGCTGGAAAATATTTAACAGATAGCGAATGCTTGTCATTGATGGAAAGTACAACCATAAAGATGGCATGAGTACATAAAGTATGTAATAGATGGGCATTATGAGAAGACGTTGTAGAGAAGATTCGAATAAGCTCAGAAGAGATAGTGCAGAGGATTGTTGGCAAGAATAGTGATGGAAAAGATCAACATGATCAACAGCACAATGATAATGGCGGAGGAACAACAACAATGATCGTTGGATCAACAATTCAGAATTCTCGATGACTGGCAGATCTCAATGTAGACAAGCAGAGCGCACAGATATGGAGGATAGATTTCGGGCGTTAGATCTGAGTGCGAGGATCGACCATCGTAGGATCTAGGAGAATCTGCATGATCCTTAAAAGTGCAAGGTGAAGCGAGTTCACGAAATCTCAAAATCTCAATGCAGACACAATGAAGACTTGTGAAATCATGAAAAGATCCTGACCATCAATACACCAAAAGACGTGGACCATTGATATAAGCTCCATTTCAGAGTTTCACCTATCGCGAATTGGAGTGACAAGAACCTGCATCGAAGGAATCATGAGATGCAAATTCATGATGAGATCTGGACCGTAGATTCATCGAGATCATGGACCATTGATTTAAGCTCCATTTCGGAGTTTCACCTATCACGACTTGAAGTGAAAAGAACCTCCATCGAAGGAATCACAAGATACGAATTCACGATGAGATATGGACCATAGATTCATCGAGATTGTGGACCGTTGATCTAAGCTCCATTTCGGAGTTTCGCCTATCGCAACTTGGAGTGACAAGAACCTCCATCGAAGGAATCGCAAGATGCGAATTCATGATGAGATCTGGATCGTAGATTCATCGAGATCATGGACCATTGATCTCATCTCCATCTCAGAGTTTCTCGAATCACGACTTGGACATGCAAGAAACAATACCATAGTAATGCCAAAATCGCGATATGCGAAATCGCGAATCAATCACAGCCATCAGATCAAGGTGTGATCTAGACTATTGATCTAACTGCATTTCAGAGTTTTGCGAATCATGACTTGGAGAGGCAAGAAACATAACAACAAGAACACCGAAATCGCGATATGATCTAAGCCATTGAATTAAGATTAGATATGGACCGTCGAATCATAGGACAAGTCGCTGACTTGGAGTCAACGGAGTATGGTGTGGAAACTCTCGAGATGCGAGATTGCGATAAGATCTGGATCGTCGGATCTATGGAGATTTCAACCATCGATCAGACTCAATGAAGTTTATAAACTTGCAAAATATGAAGCACCTTTTGGCACAGCCTATGGTCACCGCTGGTGGTCACGAGAAGGGAAGGAGTTAGTTTAGATAAGCTCCATTTCGCAGTTTCGGGGATCGCGACTTGGAGAGTCGAGATGCCTCATCTCCATATTCATGAAAAGCACTTTATGCATAAGCACTTGGTCATGGCCATGGTCATATAGAGGAAGGATCTAGTGTAGAAGAGCTCTGTATCGGAGTTTCGGAGATCGCGACATGAAGTGTCAAGACACTTGGCCATAGGAATGCCGAAATGCCAAAACCCAATTTAAAGGAAATATTAATAAATTTTATCCAACGGTGCAGATAAACTTGAATATGATCGGAGGGCTACTGTTCTCTCTCACAATTAATTCATCAGTTATGAATCAGTTAGCAAAACTGATTCATGATTCCTGATCGGTTAGCGTTTCAGTTTCTTAGATGGTTTTTCTTTTGGCTAAGAAGATGCGAAGTGTAACTGCGGTGGGTGTGGTGCATAAAAGAAAAAGATACAGACTGTGTGTGGTTGGTTTTTCAGGATGAAAAATGAATTAAACTGTAAGAAAGGGAAAATCACAGGATGCGCAGTGTGAGACTGAAAATATGCGCAGTGTGAGATAAAACTCAGAGAAGAGTAACATATGAAGAAAAGACTTGAAGCAGAGCAGAATGACAGAACAAGTTGAAGCAGAGCAGAATTACAGAACAGACAAAGGAAGAAAATAATTGCAGAATAGTTAGAAGAAGACCAGATTTATAGAATAGAGAAGAAGTGGTAAGAATTTATTTTTTGTGTAATTGGTTGTTTAATTATTCATTTATATTTTAGGGTGGTTGGGAGGTGATAGGGAGGACTGTTTTCCTCAGAGGTTCAAGTGGGAGCTTGAACACAGGGAGTTGTAGCTTCCATCTGGTTGCAGCCAGAGAAACCAGGGTGGCAGGGTGGTGCAAGAGAGAACAAGTGTTCTCTGTTATACAGGTTGGAGCCTGTGTAACTGGAAGTTGATGCTTCCATCCAGTTGGTGCTGGAACATTAGGGGAGTTGGTGCTTCCTTCTAGTGGGTTCTAGAGAAACAAGAGAGTCAGTTCTCTCAAACAAGTTGTAGCTTGTAAAATAGAGGTAGTAGCCTCACATTGAGTTGGTGGTCAATTATAGATGATGTACAGAACTTAAGAGAGTGCCTATCATTTCGAAGACGAAGAGGTTTTCTCCCTTTATGGGTTTCCTTGTGAAAATATATCTCTGTGTATACCTTATGTGTGACTGATGATCATTACTTTTATTGTCCATATGCTACATAATGTTGATGATCACTTGAAGAAAGATTAAGAATGTATTAATAGACTTAAAATTCTTTAATCATAATAACAACTAATTCACCCCCCCCTCTCAATTGTCAGATGGAATCATCGTAGTTGGATGGAATCATCCATAATGCTATTGGAAGAGCACCATAGGTGGAAAGTCATGACATGGTTGGTAGGGTCATCCCCTGCCTTTCCTTCAAACCTAAGGATGTCTCAAGGTAGTTTGGTAGGCATTGCAGGCCATGTGGGGTCATGCAATGTAGGATCATTTGTGAGTTTGCTTAGATCTGGTATGTTAAGAGAGGCCAAATATGGTATCTGTAGTGGGGGTGGAGGATTAGTTCCAGCCATGGTGTGAGTGTTTAGTGAACTTGACCCTTGAAGGGGGCTAGGTGGGTTTTTACTTCCCCCTTGAGAGGAAGTTGGCCCCCTGCTTCCGTGTAAAGGAGAGCGAGTGGACGGAGTACCTTGGGAAGTGGATCCAAGTAATTTTGAACCAAGCAAAGCTGATCCTAAGACAGTGGCACTCACTGGAGTGTGTGAATGTGGTGCCGATGAGTTGGAAAGACTAGGAACTCCTCCTAAGATAGGAGGGAGGTTTAGTAAGCATCTGGAATGATGAGGATTCTGTGGGTCCCCTATGATGTCCTACTAGTTGAGTGAATGTGTGCGAATGGTGGTGAGAGAAAATAAATAAACAAGAGCCTTTGCTGTAATTTTTGAACTTGACACAATATATATCCAAATCAAAATGTAATCAGAAGTGCATCATACATAAAGTATTGTGAAAAAGAAGCATATATGTGGATGAGTGGGTTTTGTTCGCGTGGGGAAACAAAGAAAACAAATGCTCGTGTCCTAAAAGACATAACATCCTTCCTCTCAAATAGCACTGGACCTTCCAATAGTACTCAACAATGGGGTCTGAAGTCACCAGAAGAGAAACTAGTGAAGGATGAAGTAATAAGTTATAATGAGGGGTAAAGGGGATATATTCCGAAATAACTGGTGATATTTTCCAATAGCCACACAAAATACGATCAAGGTGCAATTGTAGCCCACAATTTCCACCTAGGTAGATGTCCTAAAATTTGGTCACTAGGTACCTCAGTCAAAGTGCGACATTTAGATTTTCAGCCTAAGAAATCGGTCAGGGGTTGGATCCCGTCCAAGAGGTGGGTGCCTCAAGGGGGGACGCACAAAACAACTAGACCTCGGCCTTCAACCCTTCACAGGTATCTCCTTGCCTTATGGTGTTAGGAACACTTGAATTGGAGGATTTTCAGTTCCCTATTTGACAACTTCTATTGTTTTGACAATGTGAGAACCAAATAACGGGGATTTATTTGGATGCCTATCCCCGAAATCCTACCTAGACTAAAAAATTTCTTTTGGCACCTCCCATGGAGGAAAATTTAGTGAGTTTTTAGAAAAAATTTAGATGTGGTTGTTTGAGAGATTGGGGGTGTGAACCAACCTCGTTGAAATTAAATGGGAGTGAATAGTTTCATCAAGAAAAGGGTGGGGTGTTTCGAAATCCCTTTGGAGGAAACTTACTTTGACCTTCACGTTTCGAGAGGAAAACTATGTGAGTGATAAGTGACTTTTGTGTGTGAATGAGTGAAAGTGTGCCAATGTTTTAATGAATTAGGTGTCACCTTGTTGCATGTGGACTTCACTTGGTCCTTACAAGTGTTGATTACCTAATTAACCAAATGCCTTTGGTACAACCTTGCGTAATTCAAAAGTCCCTAGGAAACTAGCATGTCGACATGTGGGTCCTTTACTATTCCTTTAACTCCCTATTGTGATTTAATCTAAGAAAAGATTTGAAACTATCCTAGATTGTGATCATGTGGGCATGTATGGGCCAGTTACAAAACCTTTAAACATCCCTATTGATTTAATCTAAGAAAGTAAATTTCAACACTTTCCTATCTTTGTAGCATGTGGGCATGTATGGGCCCATTACAATCTTAAGATGTGTTTGAAAAAATAAACTAAGAGGAGTCCCGAGGGGGCCATTGTCCTCTCCTAAAGGATTTAGTCTTTTTAAGGGAGATGAAATTGTCCTACAACCTTTTTCTGATTCTCAAGGTCGCTTTGAAGCATGAGAGAAGAGCATACTAAATGATTGTTATCCAACTTCTGGTCCCAATGCAAGTTTTATGTGATTACAAATGATTCCAACTTATACTTTTAGTCAAAGCAAGCCATCCATGTGGCAAAATGAAAGCAAAAGAGGAAATAATGATTTTAAACCCCCTAAGTGCCTATGTGTTTTGACTAATCCCTTTATATGAAGGTGGAACTAAGTGTGGTATAGATTTACAATATGCATGAAATCACTTTTAAGAAGGCTAGGGGCCTTCCCCAAATCACAAAAAACCTTACAATGTGTATTTTTCTGCACAGGTGCTCAAGTGTCAGAGTAGATAGAGGTGCACTAAGCACCTGTGCGTAGACCGAAACAGGCTTTTGGGTGCAGGTGCATAGAAAAACATTGTAATTTTGGCACACATGCACACGATGCGCGACTGTGGGCCAATAAACCCACCCACAAATGACACACGGTTGTGAAGAAAATTCCGGATGGAATTCTCTCAATTCAACTTTGAATTGGATGTTTTGCAGGCCAGCTTGGGCCGGTTAAGGTACCTGTAGGTTAAATAAACCAAAAGAAGAGCTATAAAAACCCAAATGGGGTAGGAAATTGATACCTCTCCCCAGTGGAGTCGCCAATCTGTTGCACCTCTTTTGCCACCTAGATGAGAAAAACAAAGGTGCTTACAAGCTTAGTTGGGTTAGCTAAGCAAGACAGCTATAAAGGAAAAGGGTTAGAGAAAGAAACATAAAAGAAGAACTAAGAATTAAACAAAGAAACAAAAGAACAACTAAGCTATTGAGCATAAGGACATAAGAACAAAAAACCAATAAGACTCAGGTCACCAATGGCAAGGATTATATTAGTGAAAGAAAACACCAAGAAGAAAGAGGAATTTGGGTCCCTTCTTCCTCCAAGGGAGGGCTCTTGGACCCTCACAACTAAGCTCTTATTACAACTTTGAATGAAATGGTGAAAGAATCCCAAGCTAATCCACTGAAGAGGTGAAATGGATTTCCCAGTGTAATGGTGCTAGTATACTCTTGATGAGAATAGAGGATTCCTCAAGAGAATAGTAGCAGCATAACTTTGCTAATGAATTCCTTGAAAATGAAGTGCACCCATGGCCTTGTTTTATAGAACCTCTTTGAGGTATTCTGCAACCAACTTGTAGTGTGAAAAGAGGCTATTTAGGACATTTTTAGGTCTGAAAAGAGGATATGTGTTTTATGGTCAATATGGATGAACTAGGACTGTATTATGTGGTTGCAGGCAATCATTTTGCATGATGCCAGTCCATTAGCAAGAGTGGGACTGGTCACAACTAAGGTATTCTGTGGCTATTGAGGAGCCAGGGGTTCATGCTACTTTGGCAGCCTGTGGGCTACTGAAGTTTTTCGAGTACCCATTGATATGGGTGCAGGAGTATCTTTTGCAGTTTCTGATCTGTATGTGGAGTCCGGATCTGCATTGCTTTATGGTGCGGGGAGAGCAGGTTTCCTTCACTATGGTGGAGGATATATATTTTTTGACTGGGCTCCCTTTTTGGGGAATGCCCCTACTAGCGGAGCCTGTGTTACCTACAGACATGCAGTTAGCTACCTTGGGCCGAAGGTATTGCTTGAGGGAGAACTTCATGTCAGGCTCCATTGTGAGTATTGGGGAGATGGATGCTTTAGCTCACCGCTGTGTAGTAGTGATGATTGTGAGGGTATATGGGTCCCTCGCAACTCAACGGATCAGTGGTGGTCAGCTGAGGGTTATGGTGAGGGCAGTGGCCGGAGAGCATTTTTCCTGGGGTTTGATGCTGCATGCCAGGATGGTAGGGCAGCTGGACAGATGTCGGACTGCAGACTCAGGGGACTTTACCTTTGGGTCCATCGTGGTGGCCTGGTTTTTGGAGAGGGTGCCAATGTTGCGCCCTAGAGTTTTATTGGGCACACCTAGTGCATGAGAGCTACGACTGAGGTGGTGGTCGACAATTTTGGTTCGCCATGGTGGTGGTGAGGGCGACCATTTTTTCACGGCTGAGGTGACACAGGTGTGGCGGAAGATGCCACAGATCATACTGTAGTATCCATACTGTGGTGTTGACTTCTGGGGTGATCCGGATATGGTGTTACCTCCAGAGGAGGTGTTTGATCACTGAGGTATGTTTGTGATTTTGATCTGTTGATTTTTTAGATAGAATGACATATGTATTTTGTATAGATGTTGATACTATTATTTGGTTGTTTGTATGTGTAGATGTGGGACCTCACAGGCGTGAGGTTGAGCTGATGAGAGTGCCAGCTCGGCAGGAGCCGGGCAGACTGCCGTGGGGAGGGCCGCGGGCAGGAGAGAGACATTGGCGCGAGGACATTGAGGCGAGACCAGCCGGTGACGAGAGAGCGACTAGGAGACGCCGTTTTGATGACCCTGGTGCCAGGCCATCACATGCTCCTCCGACGGAGGTCGGGGGAGATTTTGAGGACGTTCATCGCTGCTTGGAGGCAATGCTTCAGGGCGTGCTTGAGGGCATGTGGTCACGCATCCAGGATGAGGGTAGTGTGTGGGGGTTCCATTGGCGTGGCAGGCCGTGGTGTGGTGAGCAGAAATAGCAGGTGCTACGATGACCGGACGATTACCTCCAGGTCAGAAGGGACCAGTAGTGGGTGGGGCACCACCGCCTGAGGGAGGGGTAGGAGGTGGTGCTCTAGAGGCACCTTGAGTGTTTCTCTATGTATGTTTGTATTTTTTATATAGGCTGGTGAGCCCATTTTGGTGTAGTGAGACTAGTTTTGTACCGTGGTGCTTCACTGGCTTGCGGATTTTGTATACGATGTTTTGTATGTAAACATTTTGATGGCATTATTGATCGATTTATATATATATGAGTATACATTTTGGGGTATTTGTGATGTTTAAATGTGTTTTTGATGTGTTGATGATGTCTAATCTATATATGCTGTGATAGGATCTTGATGGTTTATGTGTGTGTAGAGATATCTTGACGTGATAACACAATGTTAGCTAATTTATCTATAATTTGATTCAATTGTCTTGGAATATGTGTAAATGTAATGAAATCAAAATGTCGAGATAAAAGTCTAACTTGCAGGTATTTGCGAAAGAGGCAAGGATATTGGACACGGTACACATTGTTGAGATGGAGGACGACTAGTTGAGAGTCAAGAAAGACGCTAAGGTGATGAATACGATGATGATGGGCATCGGTGAGGAGGCCAATGATGACAGTGTACTCAACTTGGTTGTTTGTTGCTGAACCCAAACATATGCCACTAGAGTGGAGCAGTTCATGTGAGGGGGAATAGAGGGCCCAAGCTGCCGAAGTGAGATTTTGTGTCCAACGGCTAGCGTTGTCGGTGTAATCGATGTGGTAGGCTGATGGAGGTAACATCTGTCAATAACACAAATGATAGTTTAGACATGAGGGATGGAAAAAAGATTAAAAACACTATAAAATAAATAACCTAATGTAGAATGGCTATGCTTAGGCGTAAAATTTCTTTAAGTATAACCCATTGACGGGGTCTTTAAGAGATATGCCTTTGGGGGAAGCCAATATGTATGTGCCTTTGGTGAGGCAATGTTGGATAATGTAGGGGCCATGCCATAGTGACTCGAATTTTCCATGACCGAGGGTATCGTGAGCGATATCATAGGTAAGGATGAGGTTGCCTTCGTGAAATGAGCGAAGGTTGACATGGCGATCAAAGGTGGCCTTTGACAGTTTCTTGGCTACCTCATTGTTCTGTAATGAAGATCGACGATCTTCATCCAAGGACTCTAAGTTCAACAAACATTGCTCCATTGGAGCAGTGTCAGGTAATAGCTCAATTGCGGTGCGTAAGGTGGGAATTTCACACTCTATAGGAAGAGTGGCCTCGACCCCATGGACTAAATGAAATGGTGTGAAACCAGTTGCCGTTTTCACGGGCGTATGGTAATCCCATAGCATGGAAAATAACATATGATGCCAATTGGTCTTATGTTTGTTAACCGTGTGCTGCAACATGGTCTTGAGGACCTTGTTAACTGCTTTGACCTGTCCGTTAGACTGAGGGTAATATGGTGAGGCAAACTCGTGGGAGAATCCCAACCGAGAGGAGAGTTCTACAAAAATCTCATTCTTGAAATGTTTCCCGTGATCGGAAACTAGTTGGAGTCGTACTCCAAATTGGGATATGACATGATTAAAGAAAAAATGCGCTACAGTGTCAGTGGTGTTGTTGAAGGTGGGCATGGATTCAACCCATTTTGTGAAGTAATCGACTGTGACAACAATGTATTTGTGTCCATTGCTGGATGGGGGATTACAAGTCATGAAGTCGATACCCCATTTACAAAAGGGGCCTGCAGTAATGACTAGGTGGAGAAGAGAAGGTGGTGCTTGTGCTTTGTTGTTGTAAAGCTGACATTTATCGCATCGCTTCACGACATGAATGCAATCATGAAACAATGTAGGCCAAAAATAACCTGCTCGGATGATTTTATGAGTAGTGGACATTCCCGAAAGATGTCCCCCGCATGCGCTGCTATGGTAGTCGTTCAAGACTCTATTGGCCTCGTCAATAGTCAAGTGACGTTGGAGGAAGTGGCACGTTAATGGATTCTTTCATCCATTTAAAGTTAGAAATTTGGGGGAAATGGTGAGTATAATGTCCATGCTCACCGCAAAGAGCGCAAGGGAAGTTCATCTGAAGGTTTTTGTTGTTGTTCCTCCCTTGTCGTTTGTTGTTAATGTCCCCTTGGGGCTTCTGGTTACCTTGATTCTGGTTCCCCCCAATGGGTTGTTTTTATTGGGGGCTATTTCCACCTGGTCCCGAGTTATTATTGTTTCAGTTTTTCCTTTTCTTCTTGGCATTATTCGACTAATGGACCAGATTTACCATATTCAACTGTTCAAAAGTATGAAGTTGTTGAATGGGAGAGGGATGAACAAAGTTAATGTCGGCGTGTGGTTGTCCATGTGGAGGAGAAACTGGTTGTGGAGGACCAATAAATGAAAAATATTTATTGTTTTGTGGAAATGATCGGTAGGGTGCATAGGAAGTTGAAGCTCTTTCACTAGTACCTAGGTTATATGATGAGGTAGAAGGGGAACCTGAACTTGGTTGAGAGGTCAGGCACATCATGGGTTCCGGAAAGGGTCCACTCATGGGTGGAGGGGGGGCAACAAGATATGGCTGTTGGTAAGGGGGAGGAGGGTAATAATATGGCTCTCCATATGGTTTCAGATATTGGGGTGCACCATACATAGGTGGTGGTTGGATGTATGGGTTGTGGTGTTTCGTGGTACCAATCAACCCATCCGCAGTGTGAGACTTGCCAGGTTTGTCCTGGCCAAATGGTATGGGTCTGGGTGCATCAGGTAATACTATGTATAAGTAACCTGATTGAGAATAAATGAGGTGGAACTGTTGATCCTTGTTTATGGCTTCCTCTTCGGATTAGGGGAAGGTGGATGCTAAATCTTTGGCAAGTATAGAGACGAGTGATTTTAGAAACCAATTAATACATTGTTCTTTGGTGGTTTCTTCTTTACATAAACTATGTCGCCGACGCCATTCATGGATGTGGTCGAAAATATGCATAATTGAGGTTTGCTTACACTTGGAGAGAAGTTCTAAACCAGTGTCATGATGAATTGGTAGTTGGGAAAAGACCAAAAAGGATTTGGCCAAGGATTCAAAAGTCACATGGGACCTTGATTTTTTTCCCACATACCATTTGGATGATGGAACAGTGAGTGTTCTTTG
Source organism: Picea engelmannii (assembly GCA_009831015.1). Taxonomy (NCBI): domain Eukaryota; kingdom Viridiplantae; phylum Streptophyta; class Pinopsida; order Pinales; family Pinaceae; genus Picea; species Picea engelmannii. Next base: position 721,034 of record ML777717.1, read on the forward strand.
AAATAAACTTAAGCGGATGGAGTCATCCATGATGCTATTTGAAGAGCACCATAAGTGGAAGGTCATAACATGGTTGGTGAGATGTTCCCCCGATTTTCCTTGAAATTTTGGAATATCTGAAGGTAGCTTGGTAGGCATATTGGGCCATCTGGGGTAATGTAAAATAGGATCAATCCTGAGTTTACTCAAATCAAGAATGTTGAGAGATGCCAAGTATGGCATGGGGGGAGTTGGTGGAGGATTAGTTCTAGGCATGGTGTGAGCAGGTAGTGGACCTGACCCTTGAGAGGGATTTGGTGGGGTTGTAATTCTCCCTTGAGAAGAAGTTTCCCCCCCACCTCTTTGTGAAGGAGACTAGTGGATGGATGTCCTTGGGAATTGGACCCAAGCAAAGTGGAACCAAGCAAAGATGATCCCAAAATAGTGGCACTCATAGGGGTGTGAGATGGTTGAGCTGGTGAGTTGAAAAGACTAGGAACTCCTCCTAGAATAGGAGGGAGATTTTTCAAGCGTCTGGAATGACGGGGATTCTATGGGTCCCCTATGATGTCTGACTAGCAAAGTGGATATGTACAAGTGGTGATGAGAGCAATGAATGAACCATATATTTGTCTACATTGGACCTTTACAAGATAATATAATTCACAATTGCATGTAATCAAATGAGCATCATACATAAATCAAATGTAAATAAGCACCCATGTGGGTAGGTGGATTTTGTCCACGTGGGGGAACAAATAAAACAAATGCTCGTTTCCTAAAACATGTATTGTCCTTCCTTTCAAATAACACTGGACCTTCCAAGAGCACTCAACAATTGGGTCTAAAGCCACCAGAAGAGGAACTAGTGAAGGATGAAATAATCAGTTATAATGAGTGGTAGAGGGTGCATATCTTGAAAGATCCGAGGATATTTCCCAATAGCCACACAAAATATGATCAAGGTGCAATTGCAGCCCATAATTGCCACATGGGTAGATGTCCTAAATTTGGTCACTAGGTACATCGGTCAAAGTGCAACATTTATATTTTCGGCCTTAGAAATGGGTCACAGGTTGGATCCCTTCCAAGAATTGGGTGACTAAAGGGGGGATGCACAGAACAACTAGACCTCGGCCTTCAACCCTTCACGGGTATCTCCCTGCCTTATGGTGTAGGAACACTTGACTTGTAGGATTTTAAAGTTCCCTATTTGTCAACTTCTAATGTTTGAAAATGTGAGAACCAAATAATGGGGGTTTATTTGGATGCCTACCCTTGAGATCCTAGCTAGACTAAAAAAATTCTTTTGGCACCTCCTGTGGAGGAAAACTTAGTGAGTTTTTAGAAACAATTTTAGATGTGGTGGGATGAGAGATTGGGGGTGTGAACCAATCTTGTTTGAATTAAGTGGGTGTGGATAATTTCTCAAGAAATAGTGGGACGTTTCAGAATTCCTTTGGAGAAAACCTACTTCAACCTCCACAATTCAAGATGGAAATTATGTGAGTGAGGAGTGACTTTGTGTGTGATGAAGTTAAAAAATGTGCCAAATTTTAATAAGTTAGGTGTGAATTTGAAACATGTGGAATTCCTGTGGTCCTTACAAATATTTGTTACTTAGCTTACTAAATGTCATTGGTACAACCCTGCGGAATTTTAAAAGCCCTAAATAACTAGCATGTGGACATATGGGTCCTTACCAATCCTTTAAACTTCCTAATGTTGTTTACACTAAGAAAGCTTAACAAACTATCCTATATTGCAAGCATGTGGGCATGCATGGGCCTGTTACTTTGATCTTTAAACTCCCTAGTGATGTAAACTAAGAAAGAAATTTCAAGAAACTATCCTAAGTTTTCAACATGTGGGCATGTATGGGCCCTTTACAATTTTAAGATGATTTCAAAAAGAAACTAAGAGGAGCCCTAGGGGGGCTTTGTCCTCTCCTAAATATTTTTGTTAAGAGAGATGAAATGTCCCCTTAACCACCTTTCTGATTCTCAATATCACTCTATGGTGCGAGAGAAGAGCATACTCAATGATCAAAGTTAATTTCTGGTCCCAATGTAAGTGTTTTATTTGTGATAGCAATAATCTCAACTTAGATTCTACAAACCAAACAAGCCATCCATGTGGAAGCCAAAGAAAAAGAGAAGAATATTTGGTTCTTTTTTACCCCCTAAGTGCCTATGTTTAGCTAACCTTTCATATGGGAAAGGATTCTAAGTGGAGTGCATTTACAAATTGCATGAAAGCAAGAATTTGAAGGCTAGGGGCCTTCAAATCATCACAAAACCCTTGCAATTTTGAAACTCTAGAAATGTGCGTGGGTTATAGTTATGAAAGAGGCGAAGTGGGTGCATAGTGCGCAGAGAACATAAGCCTTTTGGGTGCACAATTCACAGAGAACAAAATCCTTTTGGGTGCAGAATGCGTTGAGTACGCGTCTGTGGGATGGAATAGCTGCGCATGTTCTGATACCCGTCGAGGGGGAATTTTTTGAGTGAAATTATCCTCCTCTAGCTCAAAATATTTATTTTGACAGGTAAGGCTGGGTCGGTTTTGGTACCTACAAGGAAAATGGATTACAAAGAAGTGCTCTCTAAGCCCAAATAGGGTGGAAATTGATACCTGTCCCCAGTATGGTTGCCAATCTGTTGTGTTTGTTTTGTCACTTGGGTGAGAAAAACAATGGCACTTGCATGCCTAGTTGGGTCGGCTATACAAGACAGAGGTTAGTGAGTGGATTAAACAAGAAAAACACATGAAATAAACAAGTAAACAAACTAAAACAACTAAGGAAATAAAAAATAGAATGCACAATAAACTTAGAACCATAAACAATCAACCAATGACCAAGATTATGCCACCAATGGACAACGCTATTAGTTGGAAAAACAACATAGAGAAAATGAGGAATTATGAGTCCCCTCTTCCTCCTTGGGAGGGCTCTTGAGTTCCATAATGGAGAGATCTTCTTACAATGGAATAAAAATGACAAATGATGAAGAAAATCAATGCCTATTCCCTCAAGAAGTGAGTGGATTGGCCTATTGCAATGATGCTTGAATAGTCCTAGGAGAAAAGAAGATTCTTAAGGGAGAATTGAGGCAACATAACAATACTATGAAGATCTTGGTTTATTAGTGCACCCATGGCCTCCATTTATAGAATTTATTCAAGGCAATATTCAACTGGTTCTTAGTGTGAACAAGGGGCCCTTTAGGGCACCCTTTGGTCCTTGACCAACCCCCCATTCAGATTTTTCTCAGATTTGAAGGTCAAATCAAGTTGAAAGTTGGTCCATAAGTGGTTGGGGGGGTGAAAAGAACCATCATAATTGCTTCTAGGTTCAAATGCACTCTAGGCACCTTTCTTGATGCCTCTGTTGGGGTAGTAAATAACATGAAAAGTCAAATTTACGGATGTCACACTTCTCTAAGAGTCATGCCTGCCATAGCCCAAAATTTTCATTTCCATCTTGTAGAAATTTGGACTTCTTTAAGATATCTAGGCATTCCCATCACTCTAAAATCCTCTTATGCACAGATCTGACAACAAAATTTGGATAAAATCAACGAGACGTTAAATCAGTGGGGATCCCAATGGTTAAACTCAACAGAGAAAATAATCATTATTAAATCAATTATGTTGGCCTTCCCTCTTTACCAGTTGTTGGATGCAGGCTGAATCATAAAGAAAGGCTATTTTTGGAAGAGAAGCATGCAAGAGGAAAGGGACAACTAGAATGGAAAGCAACACATGCACATGCATGGAAGACCTAACGATGATAGGGTTAGGGTTTTTGTAATATATTGTAATGGCTGGTGATCCATAAAAGGAGAGACGAGATAGATACATAGAGCTCGAGATCTAGAGAGGTGGAGAGGCCAGATATATGAAGAAAGGAAGAGAACTGTAAGGATGGTATGAGTTACTAGTGAGCTAGAAAGGGAATGAGTGAATCGATCTAGAGGGTTAGATCACAGGTTGGGGATCCTGGTGTGATCTAGTCAGCCTCGTAGGGATGGAGGAGCCTATGATAAGAAAGAAGAACTAAGATTGTAACCATGCGGGACATGGATATTTCAAAACTATAATAAAAGACTTAGAGCCAGATCTTTGTGGATGTAGCCTAGGAGGGGGTGAACCATGATAAAACTATATTATGTGAGTGAATGAATGTGTTTTTGCATCTGGTTATTTGATGAATGATTGAATGGATGAAGTGACTAATTAAATCTGATGTATCACATGCATGCATAGAATGAATGTTAGACTAGATGTTAAATGAACAGAATAAAGGTTAAGGTGTAGATCTCGCTTAGTCTCAGGTTTCAAACACCTGAGTATTGCAGCCACCCATAGAGATATCTCAGGTGAGACTACGCAATACCCTTGTGTACTGCACTGCCTTCTGGGTGACCAGAGGGGCCAATAGTCTTTAAGGTATTTTGTTGGGAAGCTTCTTAGTTATGAACTAGGGTCAATCTGTAATCGTCAATAGAATCATAATCCCTCAAGACCAATAAGAGTATATAGATAAAATGGAATCAAAACCAACAAATGGTTCCATTTCCAGCTGATTCGAAGGCAATGGGGTTGAGCATATGAGATCTGCAGAAGATGTGTCAAAATAATATGGGATTAGACGAAAAGAAGGTGAAATAATGCAGAGCTAAAAGGGGATGTTGAGACCATGGAATCCCACAAAGGCAAAGATCGAAAGTTGGCTGAAGACAAAGGAGCTAGAGTTTGTGCAAAAAGATAACAGAAACCCAAAGTTAATGCTGCACAAGTACGTATTCACTGACTTGCATGAAGTATTTTTTTGTGATTTCCCACACACATTGCAGGCGTGGATCAAAATATTGAAAGACAACGATTCGATGAATCAGATCAGACAGCTAGAGTGGAATCCCGAAGAGATCGCGCAGCTACAACACGTTAGACAACATTGTTGCCGGATTTATCACAAAGTTTGTAGTAGATACAAAAAAGTCGTATAGCGCAACTGAACAATAATTTTTGAAGGGACCATAAGGTAGGTATATGAGATCATTATATACTTCCATTAAGATATTGCTATATAAAAAAGGTGTAATGACAATGGAGTCATACAACTAAACTTCTCTGCGTGCATGGGGGAAGGGGGGAAGCACTGACAGGAAAAGGAGAAATAGAAGGAGAAGGGGAGAAAGGAAATAAGGAGGAGGGCTTGGACCCAATTATGATGGACGATGACTAGATCAAGAGAATCATGGTGACAACTGGAAGGATGTGCAGTGGAGTACCCTACCAATACAAGGTGAACACTAAGAAGAGAGCCGTAGCTGCTAGGGAAGGATTGGAAAGTGATGAAGAGGAGGTAGAGGATCTCTAGGGTTGTGGAGCATATCGAGGAAATCCTACGCACGACATATGAGAGGAATATGAGAGGTCCAAGAGTAGAAGTAGAAGGAAAAATCCTATCCATATCAGTGTCAATGTGGAATCCATAAACCCATGTGCTACTAATACACCAAGAAAAACACCACTGTTTAGACAACCAGATTTTGGGAGAAAGAAGATAGCATGAAGTACATCTACACAAGGAACAAAAACTGGGGGAGCCAGTTCAGGAAGCAGTAGTCAAGTATCTACACCGCGCAAAGGTACTAGTTCAACATTTAAGATGGTGGGACATGACCCAACCATTAGGTTACAAGAATTTAAAGGAGAAGCATCGAAGGACCTAAAGAAGCACCTGTTTATCTATGAAAAGATTTGGGAAGAAAAATAGATCACAGATGAGGACACTAAACTTGCACAGTTATCTATCACATTAAGAGATTGTGCACTAGATTGGTATATGAGTTTAGACACAAACAATCCACCATGGACAACCAGAATGATTGGAGATATCAAGAAGCTGCTAATAAATGAGTTCCAGAAGTCAAGTTCAAAGGACCAATACATGAACGAGATGATAGAGATTAGACAGAAACCAAGAGAATATGTATGGGATATTGACCAAATATTGAAGCAACTGAAAGAAAAGATGAAATATGTCATGACAGATATGAAACATAGGCATTTGTTCATCAATTCACTGTTACCACACTTGAAATATCCACTGTGACAAAACAAGTTTCAGATGCAGGCAGAGGCTCTGCAGGCATCTCTACAACTAGAAGAGAATCAATATTAGAAGATAGATCCAGCCATCGAGGAGATGAAGGAGGATATGAAGAACTTAACAATCCAACTAAACCAGAGTAAGAACAAGGACAAAAGATAATTCATTTGGTGTACCACATGTAGGATAGAAGGACACCATAAGAACGAATGTCCAACATTCGTGTAGTAAATGGCAGAAGTAATTCCAAATCCATTACCAACATGAGAACTATGGTGCAAGATATGTAAGAAATAGGGAAATGATCCATATCACTGCCCAATGATGCAAAAGTACAAGACAATACCGAAGAGATTGTATTGCAACTTTTTCAAGTCAGTAGGCCATGATGACAAAGATTGTAGAACCATGGAGTCGATGAGAGAGAGAACATGAGATTCATATCGGGTACATGCAAAAATGATGTCTGGGAAAGATACACCCTAGTTTAATCAAGTACCAACCTAGTGCAACACTACGCAACTGCAATATAACACTGCACAATCACACTATAATACCGCACAGTATAACCAAGCGCCTCAGTATAACGTGCCATGAGGGGATTGATGTAGCTACAGAGATGGAGGAAGAGAAAGAGGAGGCTTTTGAAAGGTAGAGGACCAGTGGTATGTCAAAATTGTCAAAAACTAGGACACTATGCAAGAGAATGTCCACTTCCTCCAGTGACCTATATGTATTGTTAAGCATCAGATCAAGACATGGAAGAATGTCCTACGCTATTACGGAAGATCTGGGAAAAAAAGAATCAAAACAATCAGAATGTTCAATGGATTTCAGCTGAAGCGAGGGATGAAGAAAGAAACATTAACATAGTTACACGCAGAGGAGCTAAAACATGAAATGACGTAGTATGCCAAGAACCAACACAACACCAATGGGTGAAGAAGAATGTCGAACCAAGGAAGTAGTTTGACGCCCAGAATGAGAAGGATATATTTAAGCAAGATAGACAAGAATTTATGAAGCCAGACATTGCGTCGAAATCAACCATGCAACATAGTAAGGAAGTACTAGAATACGAGATGCCTCCATCGTTGGATCACACCAAAGAAATAGAGCCCTTGGGACAAGTAAGTATGATTAAAGGCTTTTTGCAATCATGTGTAAAATTACTAAATGATCCATCCTCTATCAAATTATTACAAAATATGCTATAAAGATGTAAAGTAGAGGCAGAAGGAAATCTAGAACAAAAAGTAGTCAATCACCTACATACAAGGAGGAGAACAAGTAGGGAGTTCAGGCTGAATGCCAACATTGGAGATTTCAACATGGGAGATATTATACTAGATTTAGGATCCGAAGTCAATGTTGGGTATGTGTTATATTATTTGCATGAGTAGTAGTGTCTGCATTGTGCCGGGCATGCAAGTGAGGGGGGACCACTAGCCCCCCCCCTTGGGGGTGCAAGGGAAATGCCCCAGAGAAAATATTTTTTTCATCGAGAAACGTGTCACATATTTAGGTGGTTTTTCGGCACATGGTTTCTTTGTCGATGGTTTTCTATTTCCAGTCAAGGAATTAGGGTTGTTGACTAATCTAGGTCATTGGGTTAGGGTTTTGGATGCCACTGGATCCTATATGTATATTTTATTGTAAACAATGTAACACTATGAATGAATATAGAATATGCTGGTTTTCTCGGTTTGGTTTTCCAGGGAAAAATATCCGTGTAATGTTTGTATTTGCCATTGTATCTTTTCTGTTCTTTTACTAAAAATATGTTTGCAGTAAATATTGTACAAGGTTAAAATCTATAGTTAATGTATTACCCAAGAAGACATGGAAATATATGGTAGATCCCACATTATGATATTTACTGGTTCAGCTGAAACTAGCAAATCAACACAGAGTTCTACCAATTGGAAGACTAAAAGGAGTGACAATAGAACTGGATGGAGTGCGGACTAAAGCCGACTTTGAAGTAATAGAGATAGTGGAAGAAACATCGCTTTATCCAACATTGCTCGGATTGAATTGGGCATTTGATAACTAGGCCATAATCAACTTAAAGACGTGGAAAATGACCTTCGAGTCAAGAGAATATAGGGTCATTGCAACATTAGACCCATTAGAAGGGGAAAGGTTCGTAGAGCCTACGTGCTTAGACCTGGAGGAAATTAGCCAGTTGTACAAAAAAATTGCGTGAGATGAAGATTAGGTAAACCCAATTGGAGATGGGATACTCAGTTGGTGTAGCATCACCTTATGTGATTTAGACTCAGATACAAGCTTAAAGAATTGAAAACAGAGGTTACACGAAGTTTCCACAATAAGATGCACAAGAATAGACCGCACAGTAAGATGGGTAGGTACAGAGATAAGGGAACCACCCGGATTCCATGGGGTGAACAACCTAGAAGCATTATTGATATGGTATGAAGATGAAGTGTTAGAAAATTAGAGACTCTTAGCACTAGATATAGCACTCAAGGTGACACTTGCGAGATGGTGGGGTGCATACAAAGAAACAATCAAGGAATGACACCGGTGTAAGCGGTTACTGTGCATTAGGTTTGGCACAGAACAAGGAAGCAACCATCGAAAAAAATATGATGGATAGGTTGGAACCAATAGAACACTTGGAGAAATGCAGAGTGATGTGGAAAATGACACAACCAGAGGAATAGCCTCACCATTTTGTACATACATTAGAGGGCATCCCAAAAAATTGGTATATAGACCAAGAACTGTGCAGAGGAACTGCGAGATGGATAGTACTACAACAAAACTTTACATTCACTTTATCATTTGAGCATGAGAACCCCAACATAGATGAAACACTTAAACAAATAAGAGGGGTGATATTTATTAAGAAACCAAAAGTTGAACTTATAACAAATGAACAACAACAAAACAAACAAACAGTGAAAGAACTATTGTCATGCTACCGGGTGCAGGAGGAAGTATCAGATGAAGTCAACCCGTGTTGATATGGATTTTATGAGAAGAATGAAATGAATACAGATTATTAATAGATGCTTACCACATAATAACAGAGATACAATAAAAATGGTTTTCTATTCAATAAGGAAATAAGCTGAAATTGTAAAATGCAGCGGAAAATAAACTTGTTGGAATGGTGGCGACTTATCTCTGAGAAGAGATGTGACAACTACACTCATTCACAAGAAGATGATTACAATGAGGCTCTAAAGGCTTTTTTACAATAAATAGGAGTGTCAAAAACCCTAGACATCCAAAAACCTAACCCTAGGAGATGAAGCCCCAAAAGTCATGTGGGCCTCGCTTGGGTAAGTCAGTACATCAACTTCTCGGGGTCGTAACTTTTGCATACGATCTCCGTTTTAGGTGCATGACAGCCCGTTGGAAATATCTATCTGAGGAATACAACTGTTGATGAAAATTTCATGATGAAATTTTTTGATCGGTAGATACCCAAAAAAACGTCGTTTAGGGCCTCAAAACAGCTCCGGAAGTTCAGGACCTGAAAAACTGCTAAAAATAGTAAATTATCAAAATTGCTAGAAAGGTGTTTTGAGCCAGCTGGAAAAGGTGGGTGGCCATCGATATCTAGTTGTATCAATCCTACCTCCTTAGGAAGAAATGGTCTCCATTTTGTTGAGTTCCCCCATCAGATGAGAAAAATTCTATTGAATTTGGCCCCGAGTGAGCCACTTTCCTTGGTGTAGGAGCTGCCCTTCTTTGATGACTCGATAAATATGGAACCTTTACTATCAAGTTCCCTGGATCTGTGTGTCCACAATATGATCATTGGATTCCTATTGTATTCAATTGGGGTTGAGCTCTATTGGTGTCAACTGTTCTGCTACGTCTGAGTTGTCCAATAATGGTGGGAAATAAGGCCGAAGCAGGTCCACGTTGAACACTGGGTGTAGTCCAAGGAAATGAGGAATGTTGAGATCAAAATCATTATCCCCCACAACCTTAGTGATGGTGTATGTCTGATAAAAGAGTGGGTGAAGATTGCGATGGGGTCCTGTGAGGCATTCTTTCTGCAAGTGCAACCAAACTTTGTCACCCACCTGAAACTTATGTGGCACCCGATGTTGATCATGGCACTGCTTGTACTTGTCATTGGACGTTTGTAGGATATTCTGAACCTGTTGACATATGTGTTGGATCTGCTCAATGAACCAAGTGGCTTTTTCAGCTTCAGTTGGAGCATGAGATGAGTCGACCGAGGTGACCACAAGGGGAAGTGCAACATCTATGGGACCCAATGGTTGGAATCCCAACCCCACCTAAAAGGGGATGTAGACGGTTGAGCTATGTAGGGATCGGTTGTAGCTATGATGGAAATAGGGAAGACTCTCATCCCATGTGCGAGGGTGCTTGGAATTATACATTCATAGGATATGCACGATCATTCGATTTATGACCTTGGTTTGGCCATCTGTCTGGGGGTGGAAGGCCATGAATTTGGTGAGCTTGGTGTCCAATAGTGACCAAAGGCTCGACCATAATGTGTTGAGAAATCAACTATCCCGATCTGAGACAATGGTTTGTGGGATTCCAAAATGTACCCAGACTCTTTCAAAGAAGAGATTGGCAGTGGATTCTGCTGTGATGCTCTTCTTGCAGACAACCAGAATCGCCATCTTAGAAAAGTGATCAACAACCACAAAAACACAAGCATTTCCCCACTTGGTGGACAAAAGGCCCGACATGTAGTCCATTGAGATGGATTCCCATGGCCTGCCAAGAGTAGGAAGAGGGGTTTACAGGCCCTGTTTCTTAGTGGTTGGTTTGGCAATAGCACAGGCAGTGCAGGACTTGATATACTTGCTAACCTCTTGTCGAAGTTTCGGCCAGTAGAAATTTTTTTGTAGAATTTCCACTATATTTTCGACACTGAAGTGTCCTTTCACTTGATTGTAGTGGGCTTCCCAGATAAGCTTTGCTCACTCGCTTGATGGAATGCAGATATGGCCCAGACGACACAACAACCCATCCTAAAGATAGAAATTATTCACAAATCTGTTTTCACCCAACATTTGGTAGGTGGTGGCGAAATCCGGGTCTATCTCATAGAGTTGGGGCCATCCAGAGGTCTCATGTCTAGCATCGTGGTGAGTGCCACGAATGGCGGTCTACTAAGGCAATCAATGACGCGGTTGGTGCTTCCTGTTTTATACTTGATGTTGAGGTGGAATTGCTGTAAGTATGTGGACCACTTTTGATGGTGGTCATTCTGTAATTTTCCTCATGTCTACATGAATTGCAGTGGCTTATGATCAGTGTGGATGGCTGTCTCCTTCCCAATAATGTAATGTCTCCACTGGAGGCAGGCTTGCACAATGGAGTACATTTCATTGTCATAATTAGAGTACTTACAGACAACATCTGATAGTGTCTCACTATGATAGGTGACGGTGTGGCCATGCTTAGTGAGAACAACACCCACAACATAGTTTGAAGCATCTGTCTCGATGTCAAAGGGTTGTTGTAGGTTTGGTAGTGAAAGTACCAGGGTGGAGCAAAGCGCTACTTCAAATCATCGAACGCTTTTTGTTGGGACCGGTCCCATGCAAATTTTTCCTTACCACCACCCCTAGTTATTTGGCTGAGGGCCCATGCAATATGGGAGAATCCCAACATGAATCTATGGTAGAAATTGGCAAAGGCCCAAGAAGATCTGAAGCTCAGTGAGTGTGGTTGGGGCTGACCAGTCACGGATGACTTGGATCTTGGCTAGATCCACATGTACACCATGATGATCAATGATGTAGCCCAGGTAATGGACCTTGTCCATGCTGAAGGAGAATTTTTCCAAGTTGGTGTATAGCTTGTGCTACCGTAGGGTGTGCAGAACCTGCTGAATATGCTGCAAGTGTTCTACCCAAGACTTGCTATAAATGAGAATGTCATCCAGATACACTACTACAAAAGTATTGGTGAATGGTCGCAGGCTATCGTCCATCATCCTCATGAAAGTGGCTGGAGAATTTTTCAAACCAAAGGGCATGACCAACCATTCAAAAATGTCTTCCTTTAACTTGAAGGTGGCCTTCCATACATCTGTTTGTTCTATCAGGACCTGGTGGTAGCTAGACTTCAGATAAATCTTACTGAAGTATTTTCCCCCCATGATTTGATCAAGGAGGTCATCGATTTGGGGAATTGGGTACCACTTTCTGACTGTGATTTTTCTCAGGGATCGGTAATCAATGCAGAGTCGCCAAGTTCCATCTTTCTTCTATACCAACATAATTGGGCTCCCACAAGGTGATGATCTAGGATAGATGTGCCCCTTGTGGAGTAGTTCTTGGATCTATCACTTTATCTCCTCATTCTCTAACATAGAGCGGCGATAGAATGGGCCATTGGGTAGAGGTGGGCCAGGGGTTTGATCGATGGGGTGCTTGACCTGACAGTGCAGAGGTACCCTGGTAGGTGATGAGAAGATATCTGAGTATTCTTCAATGACCTTATCTACTTGCTTCTGCTGTGTGGAGAGGTCAGTTGCAGAGACCCTAGATGTGGTCGTGATATTTTTCTCATTCTGAGAGAAAATCATGAAGAAGACAAACTTCCCCGTCTGAGAGATGACCTTCTTGCATTGCTTGGAAGAGATCACTAGCACTAGGTGGGACTGCCTCGGGTATCCTGTACAATTTCCCGTTCAATGTAATAATAACACTATGAGGCCTAGACTCAGATACAACATGACGTTTCCATAAATAAGGGTGGCCCAAAATAAAATCACAAACTTCGAGAGGAGAAAAATCACACAATACCTCGTCTTTTTAGGGCTTGATGTTGTATGACAGTTGACACTGTTGGATGATGCGGAGATCGCTTCCTTGGCGGATCCATCCAATGGTGTAGGGTTGTGGGTGCAACATTGTCGACAAGGCCATCCACTTGAAAACCTCTACTGAGATGAGGTTCTTCTGGCTACCACTATCAACGATGAAGTGCAACAGGGTTCCTTTTACCCACATCCGCGAATGGAAGAGGCACTCTCATTCTTTTGGCTCATCTAGTTCATGAGGTTGGAGCTTGGTGGTAGCAATGGTGGAAATGGGTTCCATGTTAATGATCCATCTTCCCCTCTTTGGTTCTGACTTAGAGTCATAACTCACATCTGATTCAGAGGCTTTCACTTCAGCCACTAGCGGCTTCTTTGAGTGGAAGTCAACAGTGTTATGCCAAGGGCTCATATGGAAGTCACACCACTTCTCGGTATCTTTCTTTGTCTTTCCAGTGTCCTTCTTTGCTTGTGGCTTGGACTGGTTGTCTTGATACTTCCCATATTTTCTCTATCCTTTGTTATGTGGGTTGTGGCCGCCCTTTCCTGGCTTTTGCTGTGAGGGGTTCCCGAGCCCAAATTGCTGCATCTTTTGTTTGAGCTTCTTCTCGATTTTGACGACATATCAGTAGGTTGTGCCCAAGGATGAGATGTCCAAAAATTCCATTTCGGTATGGATGTATCTATGAAGAGAACCACAATACTTGAGAACAAGATGTCGCTCTGAATCTTTGGTACCCAGATTGGTGCATAAGGTATGGAAGATATTTGTGAACTCTGGCACTGCTTGGTCTCTTTCTTGATGTAGTGTGGTCCATTTGGTATACAAGTCATGATAACTTCCAACAGGGTAGTATTGTTCCTTAATATCATCCCTGAAGGATTCCTAGGTGGTCGTGACTATAAATAATGAGGGTTCCTATGTTTCCTTTTTCTCATAGAAAGTTTCCCACCAATCTTTGAGATGGGGAGCGACTTTGAGGAGCGCAAAAGTAATATTTTCTCTATTCGAAAAGTTATGGACCGAAAAATACACTTCTATTAGATTCAACCACTTTTCCACACCTTCTGTGTCTATCTAACCTTCAAATATAGGAATATTGAAGTTTATTTGTACCTTGAAGGAGGCGGCACCTTCACTCGAAGAAGATGCATCGCCTGTTGGTAGTCACCGAAGGATTTGCACGAAACTATCCATCATCTCGTTCCTCTGTTGCGTGAGGGATTCCTTAAGAATTTTTTTGAAAGGATCTCTTGTCCCGTCATCTTTATTTTCTCCTACCATGAGAGGTTTCTTGGGCTTGCGAGAGCTTTGGTTCTCAAGAGAAACAAGCTCGAGACCCAATTATTTGTACTCTAACCTCGTTTGGGACATGCATTAAGACGAAAAGGAGAAGACCGCTTTGATACCACTGATTCAGATTTTATGAGCAGAACGAAATGAAAACATATTATTAACATATGCTTAACATAGAATAACAAAGATATGATAAAACTGGTTTTCTATTCAATAAGGAAATAAGCGGAAACTGTAAAATGCAGCAAAAAACAAGCTTGTTGGAATAGTGGCGACTTATCTCTTAGAAGAGATGAGACGACTGTACTCATTTGCAATAAGATGATTACAATGAGGCTTTGAAGGTATTTTTGAAATAAACAAGAGTGTCAAAAACCCTAGACATCCAAAAACCTAACCCTAGGAGATGAAGTGCCAAAAGTCACGCGGCCCCGTTTGGGTAAGTCAGTACATCAACTTCCCGGGGTCGTAACTTTTGCATACGATCTCCGTTTTAGGCACACGATAGCCCGTTGGAAAGATATATTCGAGGAATACAACTTTTGATGAAAATTTCATGAACAAAACGACTTTGAAAGTTCAAGACCCGAAAAACTAGTAAAAATAGTAAATTACCAAAATTGCTAGAAAGCTATTTTGAGCCAGTTGGAAAAGGTGGGTGGTCACCGATATCCACTTGGATCACGCACGATATTCATATTAAGGAAGTTGAGGGTGAGAGAGAAGTGGAGGTTCCACCTCTAGAATCATAAGTGATTTCTGCATCGATCAAGGTGAAGAAAGTCAACATCGGGACAATGGAGAATCCAAAAATGGCCAACATTGGAGACTATTGGGATCAGAAAACAGTAAAACGTATAATAGATTTACTGCGAGAGTACAACGAACTATTCCCAAAAAAGTTCACAGAAATGAAATGCATAGTGGGAGAGCTAGGAGAAATTAAAATACAGCTCAGAGCTGAGGCAAAACCAATCAGTCAATGACCATACAGACTAAACCCAATATATAAGCAAAACGTCAAAGATGAGATTGATAGGATGTTAGAGGATGGAATCATAGAACCTGTAGAAGAATATGAATGGATAAGCCCAATGGTAGTTCAGGAGAAGAACAAGGGGCGATAAGAATATGCGTCAACTTGATAAAGTTGAATGATGCGTGCTTACATGACCCGTTCCATACCCCGTTCACAGATGAAGTCTTAGAGAATGTAGGAGGACATGAAGCTTATTCATTCACCGATGGATTCTCAGGATACCATCAAATAAAGATAGCTACGAAATATAGATACAATACCACTTTTTCCATGGAATGGGGATCATACCAGTATGCAATCATGCTGTTTGGATTGAAGAATGCACCAAAAATATTTTCCAGAGTAGTCATAGCTGCATTTAAAGAATTTATCCACCAGTTTCTAGAGGTATACCTGGATGATTGGAAAATCTATAGTCTGTTGAAAGACCATGTAGAGGTCTTGCGGTTGATATTCAAAAGATACAGGTAGTGTCAGATGTTGTTAAATAGTTAAATATCAATAAGTACATCTTCAGAACACCTTTTGGGATACTATTGGGGCATATAGTGTGCAAGAAAGGTTTGCTAGTAGATCCTACCAAGATTGTAGTAATTGAAAACCCGCCACCACCAAAAATAGTCTGTCAATTAAGAGAGACATTGGGACACACAAATACTACAGGAAATTTATAAAAGGGTACATGCAAATCACCACGTCAATGGAGAAATTGCTAAGGAAAGACATAAAGTTACAGTGGAATGAGGACTATCAACACGATCTTGATACTTTGAAAGAGAAGATGGTAATTGCACCAATACTGGTATTCCCAAACTGGGAGAAGACATTCCACATACATGTAGATGCATCGGCCATAACACTTGGAGCTATTCTGGGGCAGCCAGGAGTAGGAGAATTGGACCATCCTATAGAATTTGCTAGTAGAAAATTGTCAGAATCAGAGCAGAACTACAACACTATAGAGAGGGAAGGCCTAACTATGGTCTACATGCTCTAGAAATTAAAACATTATTTATCAGGAAAACAATTCATGATGTTCACAGACCATTCAACGCTCAAATACCTCATCAACAAGCCAATGTTGGGGGGGAGAATTTGCAGATGGTTATTGTTGTTCTAGGAGTTTGACCTCGAAGTAATAGTCAAGACAAAAAGGTTGAACGCAGGACCTGATCACCTGTCAAGGATCACAAATGGGGAGGAACCTACAAATCTAGAGGATAACTTTTCAGACACACAATTATTTCCAGTCCATGCAACCGATGAATACTTTGTAGACATCATCCATTACTTGAGTACAGGGACTATGCCATAGGAATACAACACCGCCTAGAAGAAGAATTTGGTAGTCAAGGCTGTAGATTACCAGCTAATTGTAGGACACTTATACAAAATGGGTGCAGATAGCATCTTGAGAAGATTTGTACTAGAACATGAAATACCTAGAATTTTAGTAGAAGCCCATGAGGGAATAGCAGAAGGACATTATGCAGGAAAAGCTACAACACAAAATGTATTGCGCACAGGACTATGGTGGCCGACCATGCACAGAGACTCGAAGGACTACTTCCATAAATGTGATGTCTGTCAGAGGGTTGGTAAACCGAATAGAAGGGATGAGATGCCCCTGCGACCACAAGTAACTTTGTAGGTATTTGAAAAATGGGCAATAGATTTTGTGGGACCAATTAACCAAAAAACAAAAAGGTCAGGAGCGAGGTACATTATCACTGCGACAAAATACCTGACAAAATGGGAAGAAGCAATGCCAGTAAAAGATTGCAGTGCAAAACAACAACACACTTCCTGTTCAAGTAGGTGATCACTAGATTTGGTTTCCCGAGGATTTTGATGAGTGACCAAGGAACTGACTTCATTAAAAATACTATTAAGGTTATGACTGAGGAATTTGAAGTTCATCATCAAAAGAGTACATGATGTCATCCTCAAGCAAATGGAATAGTGGAATCCTTTAACAAGATCCTTGAAAATGCACTGACGAAGATCTGCAATGTTAATAGGGATGATTGGGACTTGAAGATAATCACAATATTATGGGCATACAAGACCACATGAAATAAATTGACGGGACAAACACCATTTAGACTGGTGTATGGACAAGAATCTGCGGTGCCATTAGAGTTTTTGGTGCCTAGTCTGCACATAGAAGAAATTACAAACATGACAGAATGAGGTGTAATACAGGAAATGCTAAATCAACTGATGATCATGGAGTAAGATAGGATTCTAGCAAGGTTTCACTAGGATGTCCAGAAAGTAAGAGACAAATTTTGGCATGAAAAACATATCAATAGGAAGGATACTTAGTCTTGATGTATGACAACAAATCCCTTCAACACCCAGGAAAACTCAGAATGCATTGGTTAGGACCATATGAAGTAAATACTATCACAGATGGGGGAGATGTATAGTTGAAGGATTTAGGATGAATAGAACTCAGAGGAATGATCAATGGGAGCCGACTGAAGTTGTACAAATCCAGTCGACCCCCGGGCATTAAGAAAAAAAAAGAGAGGAGATATTTCTTTGAGAAGATGAACATTTAACAAAGGCATAGGGAATTGAGAAGAGAATGAGTGCACACACTCGGGAATGCTAGCACGGGGTAGGAAAATTCCAACAGTCACTACAAGTGGGAAAGTAGAAACAACGGGAAAGAAAGATACGAAAAACAACTGCCAACGAACGATGACTATTAAACTTAAATAACAAAATTGACTGATGGGATGCCACATTAATCATGCCAACTGACGATGGCAAGGGAATTTAATAGAAAGTATGTGGGAAGCATCGACTCAATTAAAAAATTCCTATATAAACTAGTACATGGGACTAGAAAGGTTATTGAGCAAGTGAGAAAAAAAAAGAGCAATAAAGAATATAGAGTCGAGAGCGAATTTTATAGAGCTTACAGAAACCACCACGTTCAATGTACAACAACCTAAACACCATGACACCACCCAAATAAGGAGAACCAAACCAGACTGGTCGACGACCCTGAAGTAACGCTAGAGCCTCACCGCAAGCAAAGGGAGGTGAACAACAACCACTTCAGCCTCCAGAAGTCTTCAATGTGGATGAAATCCCATCACCTGATATGACACCAGAAAGCCCCACACCTATTGTGGAGGAAACCCAATAGACAACAATAGTGGGCATGGACCTAGATGTACCAGAAGGGGGACATGGGCAACAGGCTGAGGATGCAGATAATCATTCACACTCTGGAAACCCTGAAGAGCACTTGAGAGTTAATGGGACGGTCCCAAACTAGGAGTAAATGACTGCGCCTAAAGTATTATGCACAACCACGCTGAAACAACCATAGGATGGAACAATGGAAGATGTCACCGTCCAACCAAACAGGTATGCAGAAGAGAAAACAATGGAGGATGGAAGCTTGAGTTAGCCACCACAACAGAAGGGCAAGCAGGAAGTACCAAGGTCACCATGCAGGAAATCCACCAGAGTCATTGTCTTGCCATGCATTCCAGAAGGGGTACGTATAGCAGGAAATATGTTAGGCTACATGGATAAATTGAGGTACTCATACCATGACGTGATGAACATGGACAAGTTCCCAGATTTCTCTAAGCAAGTCTACCTACAGACTGTTGGTATAGGACCCTTTGGAAAACCGATTAATCAACTAGTCTAGTGGGCAGCTATACTAGCCAAAAATGGGATTCTAGACATGTTGGAAATCTCGCACTTTGGGAGAGGCCAGTATACAAACAACTGCATCAAGTAGTTGATGGAAGTCACCCATGGCAGATGCTTATGGTTGGAACAACTCATCTCAATAGACATAGAGCTTATTGCATACATCACAGGGTTTCCATCACAAGGTGAGGATCCTGTGCAATTCCTTGAGGATAAGATGAAGGAGAAAGCACTGGCTGAGTAAATGAAGAAGATGTATGGTATTGAAAGGGGGTCGCGGGGAATCATAATCAAGTGTATTAGTGATGCCATGACAAGAATGGTCACAAAAATTATGGCATGCAAATTACTCATAAAATGTCGCAAGGAGGAAGTCCCATCCGGGCTTGTTGCAGCTACAACACAGTGTGTAGAGGGCACCACACTCAGCTGGGCCCCTTATTTGCTAAATCTGTTCTTGGACGACTGCAAGCACACACAGGATCTAGGGACATAATTTCATTATTCATGGATACTCATCCTGATAGCCTTGATCGGATGGAAGGAGCCGAAGTATTCATTCTTTGCCACTAGACCCAATCCTTGCCATAGAGCATGATACTTATCACTAGGGGTCACTTTGGGCCCCAATAACAGAAAGGAGAATGCAACCATATTTAAAGGATATCACAAAAACCTACAAGAGAGAATCACCAACACTTGGAGGGTGAAACCAAAAGAAATCACACAGTATCAGGGCATGGCCAACTTCAAAGCCACTAGACATGCAATGTGGATCCAGTCACAGAAAGATATCGACAATCAATGGCTACAACTGTGCTACAACATCAAGGAGGCAGACATAGAGATGTACCTCAAAGATTGGGATGATGACTGGAGGATTCCAGTTCTTAATCGAGAAATACTCACAGAAATGGAGGAGGAGGAGGTAAGACAGGAACAGAAACATGCCAAAGAGATAACAGTTCCCAAGAAACCAAGGACAGGTCAGAACAAGGTGCAACATAAAAAAGGGAGGGCGTCCAAGAAAGGCACCTAGATGGGAAAGAAGAACAACACATAGGCACCACAAGTACAGGAGAAAGAGACCAAGACAACACATGGAACCACATCAAGTGCTACTCAGCAGGATCAAGGACATACTAAGAGGCTAGTCATCCAGATGGGGGGTGTGCCCAAGAAAGCAAAGGAACATAGAATGCCCCCAGAATACACGATCACCGAGGATGATGCAAACATGGTGGCCCAAATGGTCTAGGATTGCACAGTCAAGGATTCTGACAATGCTCAGCGCCAAAGGGACATGATTGAGGAAGAGCTGGCATACATGTGACACCTCCTCCAACAACTCAGAGAAGTGTAGGCGGCTGACAACAATGTAGGAAGAGTCCCATCAACATCACAGACAGGAGGCGAAGCTAGATCAAGTGAGAAGGACATGATCTAGATGATAACACAGCCAAGCTCAAAATTTTATGTCACACCCAACATGTTGTGCATGGAAGAAATCGTGGGGCAGACACCCCTAAAGGACTTGGAGCAAATACAGTTGGTATTGACGTAGATACCATCCAAGGCCTTGTATAAACTACAATTCAGTGTCACACAGGATGTATAGTCACGCGGACGCACAGACGCAACAAAATTGCAACAGGGAAAGGACAATCGGGAAGAGATGGAATTGATACTCAAGTAGTCTAAGATTAATACCAAATATGAAAAAGACCGCGTGGATAGGATGGAGCAGGAATTGGTCATAGCCTATTAGAAAATCCCAAAGAGTGGACAGACGACTAAACTCACATTGACACAGAATATTGATTGGATTATGCACACAATCGATCAATATAGAAAATATATCGAGCACCTCCGGGAGTAGCTCATCCCTACCACTCCACCATAGGTGAAGGAGTAGAGGAAGCAAGAGGAAACAACACATATCAAGGAGATATAGCGACAATTCCGTGCGGTAGCTGACTTGTTTGAGAAAACATCAAAGCTCTGGATGAAGCTGGAAGAGGATCAACAGGTCCAATAGTGGGACCAAGAAGAAGAATGGATAAGCACATCTATCCAGGACCTCAAGCAGAGGCAAGAGAAAATGTTGATCACAGAACTCGACAAAGGAGCGCAGGATATGAAGAAATTACATGCAAAACTCATAGTTGCTTAGACATAGAAAAAGGAGCACCAGACTCAAATGGAACCACTCCAGGAGTGGGAAACAGAGGTCATTGCACAAGAGGAATAAGCAAAAGATAACATGGCACAAACCCAGGTAGACTGCGCAGGGATGGTTAGCAATGAGATTGCATTTTAGGTATTGGATGCACTCAAGGAGAAGACCGCATAGGCCCAAACACAATCAACAAAGCTCACAGAGAAGTTCCAAGCAATCACAAGAGAGATCAATGAAACACACAATGTTTAGGTGGCTCGAGATGAGCCACATGTCAGTGTTGGGGGCCTGTTGGATGTAGGGCGAATTAGAAAGAAAGGCTATTTTTAGAAGAGAAGCATGCAAGAGGAAAGAGACAACTAGAAGGGAAAGAAACACGTGTGCATGCATGGAATACCTAAAGACACTAGGTTTAGGGGTTTTGTGATATATTGTAATGGCTGGTGAGCCAAAAAAAGAGAGAAGAGATAGATACATAGAGCTCGAGAGCTAGAGAGGGGCAGAGGTGAGATATACGAAGAAAGGAAGAGAACTATGAGGATGATACGAGTTAATAGTGATCTAGAAAGGGGATGAGCGAATCGATCTCAAGGGTTAGATCACAGGCTAGGAAGCTTGGTGCGTTCTATTCAGCCTCACAAGGATTGAGGAGCCTATGGGAAGAAAGAAGAACTAAGATTGTAACCATGTGCGACAAGGATATTTCCAAACTATAATAAAATCCTTAGAGCCTGATCTTTGTGGACGTAGCCCACGAGGGGGTGAACCATGGTAACACTATATTATGTGACTGAATAAATTTGTTTTTGCGTCAGATTAGTTTATGAATGTTTGAATGGATGAAGTGACTATGTAAATCTGATGTACCACATGCATGCATATACTGAATATTAGACTAGATGTTAAATGAACAAAATAAAGGTTAAGGTGCATATCTCTCTCACCCATAGAGTTATCTCGGGTGAGACTGCGTAGTACCCTCGTGTACTGCGCTGCCTTCTGGTTGACCAGAGGGGCCGATAATCTTTAAGGGATTTTGTTGGGAAGCTTCTTAGTTATGAAACATGGTCAATCTGTAATGGTCAATAGAATCAAAATCCCTCAAGACCAATAAGAGTAGATATATAAAAGGGAATCAAAACCAACACCACTGTTCATCCTTAATGGCACCCAAGTACATAGCAAGACATATTTCCATGACAATAAGGACCTTCCTTTGTCAGGGGGGAAATCAAGCCACAACAAATTTCACTTAGTTAACTGGAAGCAAGTTACAAATAGTAAATCTTATGGCGGATTGGGTATAAGGGAGCCTAAATTAATGAATTTAGCCATGGGTGCTAAAATTTTATGGATATTGGTCACTGGAAATATGGCATGGTGGAAGCATGTGCTTTAGAAAAAATATTTCACAGGCCCTCATGCTATTGGAATACTGAGAGGGGGGTGAATCAATATTATGCAATATTTTACCATTTTTAATTAGAACATCTAATCATTGACTTTATCAACAGTATATCATTAATATATCATAAGCAGTGTCAATCAACAATGCATAACAGATAACCACAGATACACAATACATTAGAATTTATGTGGAAACCCAAATGGGAGAAAACCACAAAATGCTTTCTTATATGTCAAAGATTACATTCATAGGAAGCACCAATTTCCAAATACTCGAGAACCAACTAGAAGGAGGAACCAACCCCCTAATTTACAAGCACCAACCTAAAGAAAGCTACAATTTCCTGTGTTCTCTATCTCCAACCAGAAGGATGATACAACCCCATGATTTACAGGCTCCAACCCGAAGGAAGCTCCAATTCTGTGAGTTCTCTGACACTAACCGAAAGGAGGATACAACCCCTTTTCCTTTCCTCATCTTGTTTCCTTGAAATATAAGTGCAGAATCAAACTCTCACTACCACTGATCAACCTGCAACTGCCACTATCACTGATACATCAACCTGTCACTGTCACTGTCACATCAACCTGTAACTGATGATCATCCAACCTATCACTATCTTTGTCACTGATATACCATTATCAACCAACTATAACCATATCCACTCACATGGATACCAAAACCATCACCATACCATGTACATCAACTATGTACCATAACATGTACCTCATCCATATACCATGCCATACACCATATACAAAATATATAATCCAATGTATCCAATATATGCCTAAAACATATACCATATAGTAAATCATATAGCAAGTATCCAAGATGTTCCAATGTATCAACAATATGACTCAAATATGCACCATAAAAACCAAGATCATATACCAAGTATATGCATAAAATATATGCCAATATCACAAAGATGTGCCTCTAACAATAAACCATAACAACCATACACAATGTGAAAAGGATATGTCTCAAGCATGTATCAATATCACCAAGACATGAACTTCATCCATACATAACCATGTACCAAAACGAGCCTCCAAGACATGCCTCAAGCATGTTCCATACCATCCATGATACAAGCCTCAAACAAACACATAAAAGACATACCTTTACTCATAAATAAGAACTAATACATACCATCTTAGACTCTGTAACCACCTTGTTGTATCATCATACCTTGCTGCAACCTGAACCAAGCATCCTTCTTCAAATATGTCTTAGCCTTGTTGGACAAATGCCAATTATCACACGGGGACTTACGTGACATACACTAAAAAACCCGTGGGGGTGTTGCATGAGACACCAGTATACTGACTTGTAGGGGTCAGCTAAATTAGGGTTTTCTGAAACCCTTCCTTCTCTACAACTATGATACTTTTACACTCCTTTCTTCCTTAGATCTGCTTCCTCAGATACACTATGAAAATTTTTACCAAGAGATCACTTCAAAGATAGATAAACATTTAACTTGTGTTTATAAAGATGAGAGGGTTCTTGAGGTGTATTTATACTTTTCTAAGTGACTTCTTTTCTTCACTTTAGGGCCAACCTGCACTTTCTTGTTATAATCATTTAACCCTTTAATTAATGATTTGTAACTTCTTGTTGCAACCATTTAGGGGCTTCTTAACCATCTTTCAGGGCTTCCAACTTCAAGACCTCATAAATCATCAACAATGAAGAACTATGTGACATACCACCTACAATTAAAAATGACATGACAAGGACTATCCATCTATAAGGGTTTTGTATGTACTTGTACTATTCTTTAGCCTCATTTTCCTTAGTCAACTTTGGGCCTCATGACCACACCTATGGGTTTATTGTAGACTTATTCAAAGCATCTTCCCGTGAGGGCCATGCTTAAAGCTACACTATAAGGGGACCACTTTGGAGACTTCTTAAATTATACCCATTACTTCTAGAGGCTTCTAGAATTCCTCTAAATTTGACAACAATGACAATCAATTTTCCAACAATCTCCCCATTTGACATTGATGGCAACACTCATGATCCCCCTGTCTGCATACTTCTATTCTTTCTCTCCCTTTGACATCAATGGAAAAGGGTAACTCCCCTTGACAATATCTCTTCTTGTGATTTTTTCCATTGGTGCTTCCTAATGAAGTAAAGTACTGACATATATAAAATCATTCATATTAATATTCCTTTATTGTCCCTGCACATATAATTTCTCTTCCCTTGTATTCTGAAAATGCATAGATCACCATGGAGAAGAATCTATTCCAAGTTTCTATCGAAAATACTCAAATGTCTCTCTTGGGAGAGGTTTAGTGAAGATGTTTGCAATATGTTCCTTTGTCCCAATATACTCTAACTTGATATTATTTTATTTAACTTGTTCCCGCAGAAAGTGAAACTTGATCGGAATATGTTTGGTCTTGGAATGAATCATTGGATTCTTGGAGATACTGATAGCACTGGTGTTGTCAAAGGATATTGAAATGCGCTCATCATACTTCACTTGTATATCTTGTAGGGTTTACTTCATCTAGAGAACCCGAGTACAACATGCTACTATTGCAATGTATTCTTCTTCTGATGTAGACAATGATACTGAGGACTGCTTCTTACTTAACCATGATACTAGACAATCACCCAAATAGAAGGATGTTTCGCTAGTACTTCTTCGATCATCAATGCTTCCTTCCCAATATGCATCTACATAAGAGAGCATAGTCAGGTCATTCCCTTTTGGATATTGTTATCACTTTGTAAATTTTATCTGGCTGATAGAAAAATGACATAGGTAACTGTTTCAACCTACTTTAGAGCTAGGCACTAGCTTGCTTAACTCATAGAGGGCTCTCTCATGTCACTTAATATTTCTCTGGAAATTAGTGGCTAGATTTAGTTTGTTTTGGGGGATTTTTATAAAGTTGCAGGTAAGAAAGGGGAAGGACATTTGGGGCTATGGAGTAAAAAATGAACAAAATAGTGGCAGGCCATTAGAAGTATCCAGAGGAGAAAGGTTAAATGAGGCTATGAATCTGAGTTGTAAATTGAAATTTACGGGGTGAAGGAGGAAAAGGAAAACAAACAACTGCATCAAAGCATTGTAAAAATGAATTCTGAATTAGCTAAGAAGAGAATTACATAATTTAAATTGCTAAGTCAAGAGCATCATAAGACGAATTCCAGACTTTTGACTCTCCAGTTTAAAAAGAAGAAAATGTAAATGGGATTTTAAAGACACAAGAAATACACACTATGAGAGAAAACAAAACTCATATCACAACCATTAGAATCTTTTCATAAAGAGTTCAAAATGATTCTACATTATATATTCAATTTAGCTCCAAGAATTTACAAAGTCCTCTTGCTACGAGGGCATGCCCTTCTCCGGTCAGTGCCTTTCATTTATCTTTGGAATACTATATATAGATAAATTACATCTGGGATTCAAAACGAATCAGCTTTCCCATAGTTATAAAAATGGACATCATTTACAAAAAGGAGTAACGTATAACAACTTTATTCCTATTTTACAGGGAGCGTTATAAACAAAACTGACATATCTGAGATTTTCACTTTGAACGCCACATGTCTATATCACTACAAAATTCTTGGAAACATACTTAACTTAGCTTGAAAATTATTTTAGATTAGCAATTTCTTCTTTTAAAGAGTCAAGCCAAGTAGGTTGGTTTTCTCCAATGCTCTCAATCACCTCAGCTCTAACCTCTGTCTTCTATTGCTTTCTTCGCTTCTTCTTTACAACTCGCTTGTGGTGCCCGTCTGTGTATCCGTTGATGATTAAATCCTTCATGATGGGATTTAATATGACCTCTTTATCTGCTTCTAGCTCTTCTGCATGCTTTGTATGAAATTTCGTTGCTAATATCCGTGCAACCAACTTCTCTTTCTTCTTCAATGATGAATTTGTCATATTAGTTGAAAATCTTGGTTTACTATAGGCCACTTGGTCTGTTTTATCCATTTTTCCTAGTTTTGTAGGAAACATAAGCTTATCTCCCTTAATCGTACATAAATTAGGAAGATGATTCGGTTGGTAATTACTCCATTCAGGATCAGAGTGTCGATTGCCCAAAATAGAGTAATGTCATCCATATTTTGAAGGATGATCTTCATCGAGTACCTAATCATAGATTACTGACGAAAGTACTTGCCAGGACAATGACCTATCACACTCGGCTATCAGTTTCAAATGATGATCCTTTGAATCATATTTCTAGCGGTGCTTAACCAATGTTGCACACCGTAAAGTACTCAAACAACTATATTGATGTGATTAGATGAGACGTCAACTCTCCCTTTTTGCACACGATCTTTGGATGTGACATGTATCAAATGATTTTCTAACACGTGACATTGGGGTGGGCTTGGGTGGTTTCAGGCCTACCCACTCTCCCCCCTGATATATATTTGGTGGCACCGCATACCCTTCAGAACAAAACCATGGTATTCTTATCGACCTGCCTCTAGGATATTAACCGATGTGCTATTTCTTCGCCCGATGTGTCCTTTGACCGTTGATTTGGCAGCGCTCATGATCACGATCTGTTGGGCCCCATATACTCCAACTTTCCGCTATATTTATCCCTATCTTCTGGATGTGGCTTCATCCTCCAGTCTGTCACTTCTCCATACTGACTTAGCCTCCTGCTAATTTATGAGGCTGGGTCTCCAAAAGAAAATTTTTACAGTGATAACATGGGCTCCAACTAGGGATGCTATCCTCCCTGCGAGGTAGCAAAGAAAAATATACCCTATTTTTTATCCATTGGGATTCTTTCAAAACATGTGCGTGCCATGCTCTGACTTGGAGATTGAACATTGGATATACTACTAAAATATAAATGAATACTTTATTTGGGAATCTAAACTTGAAAATGCTTGATCATCAAGCTTATTCACACCTACCTACCCTAATAGTTTAAAT
Source organism: Picea engelmannii (assembly GCA_009831015.1). Taxonomy (NCBI): domain Eukaryota; kingdom Viridiplantae; phylum Streptophyta; class Pinopsida; order Pinales; family Pinaceae; genus Picea; species Picea engelmannii. The sequence continues at coordinate 748,479 of ML777717.1, forward strand.
AAGCTTCAAATCAGATGAAGTCATAATGCCAATGTAACCACGCAAGCATCTTATCTAACGCTCGGTTTCTTTGCACATACCTGGTCCAACATCTACTCACCAACAACTCCTTTGGGAGGTTATATACGGATTTGATTTCTAGGATTCCAACAATATTGGGACTGTGTACTGTTTCTAGCAAAATTGCAAATGAATCTTCTAACGTGCATTGGGCCCAAACTATATCTCACTTTTTCCACTGCATTTTGGTTTTCATGTGATTCACCCTATCAATTTCCATCAGGAAGCTGATAGATCTGCTAAGATGGCTGGAGGTAACAACTTCCTGAATCAGAAGACAATAATGGCTGAAAAACAACCTCTGGTGTAAAGCGACCCATATCTAATATTGACATCGATTTATTACCCCCTTCATTCCTAAGCTTACAACCCACCATCATCTATAGATTCTGATTGTAAATATTCTCCATATAACATGCCATGGGGTCATGAAACACATGAGGGAACATTTTGTTTTTAGGAGTTAAGACAAAAGAACACACTTCCCTCACAATTGTTTTTTGTTCTTGCTCTACTTCTTCAATCCTGGGAGTAATTTTGAATGAAATGGAAGCAATAGTTTTGTCTATCTTTCCATGCATCTCAACAAAAACATTCATACATCTTTGAACATATTTAAATATGACAGCCACATTATGTGTATCGAGGCTATCTTCTTGTTCATCAAACAATTCTGGTTTGGTTTTATCAATCTTCTGGAAATTTTCTTGAGGAATGTCATTTTGACTTCTAAATGAATGGAAGGGAACACGTTCTTGCTCATAATATTATTGTAAATGTGGAAAGCTAACAACATGAACTATTTCACTTTCTATGGTTTTCCTGGATGCATTTTCAAAACCTTGATTTGCGGAGGGATTGAATAGAACAACTACCTTTTAATTACCTTTCTGTATCTCTGATTGAAAAGTAGCATACCCTGTTTTGTTACTTCTCTTAAACTCTATAGAAATTATTTGTTTACTGTTTAAAATCTCCATAGATGATGTTTCAAAATCCTCATCCATGTCTAGGCCACTTAGAAATTTAACAATCACATCATTCATAGGGGAAGAAAGACAACTTTGAAACAGTTTGTCTTGCTAGAAGTCCTGCTGAATTTCTTCATCAAGTTTAGGAGAAAAAGAATGGCCTTTTACTACAATCCCTTGATCAAATCTCTCTATTTTCTCATGATTTTTTTTTAACCATTCAAAGGAAGAAAAACATAACAAGAGATATTCTTTGTTTGCAAGTCTACTGCTTTCTTCAAAGTTGACATCATACCTGGAGGGTTTCTGATCTGAAACATTATTGACACTTTGTTTGAGAACTTTGAAAGAAGCAAAACATAATGGAAAGGTTACTATCTCTGATTTAATCATTTCTTTATTTCCTTCATTTCTATCATATGCACATTTTTCCATTTATTTGAATTGTTGAACATACTCATTTTTAGATCCACCTTCGACTGGTGGCTATAATTCCTTGTCAGTTTTTTCCAATGAATCATTGTGACTTGGCATCAAAATGAACTCCTTTCCCTCAATTATGACCTTAGAATTTTCTTTCAACAATTTGAATGAAGAGAAGCATAGAGGTAAATAATTTCCTTCAGCTGGTTCAAAACTTTCCTTTTTGCAACTGTGATATGTAAGATGATAGATCTCACTATACTGCTGAAAAGGAACATTTTCAAGGGGAGAAAAAGAAGTTGGCAAGAAGTCAACCTCATAATCATCATCATATTAATCATATAAAGGAAAATTAGCAACATCTGCAATGCCATCTAGCAAGAAAAAACTTGGAGTATCAATTTGGTCTACAATAGACTGATTTGCAAACTCATCTTCTAGTCTATCCGCAAATGAATACATGAAATGATCAATTTTATGCTTATCCTGGGGTGGATCAGGAACCATATAATTTCTTTCTCTTTTAATAAGTGGCATATAATCCTCTGCAAAATCGTCAGCATTCAAAGTTTCAAGAAAACCTAAAATGTTATCAATTTTATGCTCTAGATTCCAGTCAACCGTTTTCAGTTCATATCCATTTTCATGACCTGCAACACACAACCCTTCGCTTCTAATCTATCTACATGCTAGGATATATTGTGCCGAATTTCCCGAGCATCATTAAACATTTTCTGTAAGGTCTCAGGTTTTCTTTCCATCAGGAGGAAAGACATATCTGGGTGAAGGGTGGTGGCATGCTGGAGCATAGCAGCGGCTTCAGTAGGTTGAATTTCTTTAGGCAAATCATAATAAATACTAGAGAACCTTTGACTAAAGGTGGAAATAGTCTCATTGCTTTGCTCTTTTAATGCATAGAATTATGTAAGTTGCAAGTCTAGAGATTTATTCTTACCCCAAAACTTCGAAAAAACACTCTTCAATTCTTCCCATGAGCTAATTATCTCTGGCTTCAAGTGTTTAAACCATTCTTTGGTATCTCCTCTCAAGGATTGAGAGAAATACCTCATACAAACATCATCACGGTCGATCTCAAATAAGTCTATAAAATTCTCAAACCTTTGGAGGTGTATTTCAGTTGTGATGGCACCCATTTCTCCATCAAACACAGGTAGGTACTCAAAGTGTTTTGGAGGAAAACCATGAAGGATGTGGGGTAACTTTAAGGGTCTGTATATGTGCAGAACTTTGAAGGGCGTTGGGTTAAGTATAGGAGGTGAAGTATCAGCCTTGGTTCCATGAGGCTCATCAACTTGGTTATGGTCATCACATGGCTCAGATGGGAGTTTTTGACCAGAGTCAACACTAATCTGAGGGGATATTTGTATAATCCTAAGAGAAGGATATACAATTTCAGGATTACCATGATCACCATTGAAATGCAGTAGGTAAAAAAATAATTGTCTAGCATGTTCAGGAAAGGACAAAAGGTAATCCATAACACAAAATATTATGTATTGAAAAAAACACAACTTTAGGTACTTGTTTTTCTTCATGGTACCCTTTCATACCTCTGTCAAGGGATGTCATCTTCAGATAATGGAGTCGCCAATGGTGTTTTGGAAGTTGGATTCTGCATTGAGAGTGGATTCGCCAGTTGAAAATTCAAATTTGTGGGTTCTTCTACCAGTAGAATCAACTTCAAAATGATTTTTTGATGTGTTGAGTCACCAGAGTAGGAATACAACCAGTATGTTCCCAAGTGTCTGCTGCTGTCAGACCTTAGAACTACAACAATGTCGTTCTTCCCAGGGAAAGTTTCATTCAATTCCATCCCCAACAACGACGCCAAAATGTTAACACTCTATAATTTTTGTCTAGTTGATAGACAAACGAATGAGGTAACTATTTTAACCTACTTTAGAGCTGGGTACTAGCCTGCTCAACTCAGAGAGGGCTCTCTCGTGTCACTTGATATTTCTCTGGCAAGTGGTGGCTAGATTTAGTTTGTTTTGGGGGTTTTTTATAAAGTTGCAGGTAGGAAAGGGGAGGGAAATTTGGGGATATGGAGTCGAAAATGAATAAAATAGTGGTAGGCCATTAGAACTATCTAGAGGAGAAAGGATAAATGAGGCTATGAATCTGAGTTGTAAATTGAAATTTGAAGGGTGAAGGAGGAAAAGGAAAACAAATAACTGCATCAGAGCATTGTAAAAATGAATTCTAAATTAGATAAGAAGAGAATTACATAATTTAAATTGCTAAGTCAAGAGCATCATAAGACGAATTCCGGACTTTTGACTCTCCAATTTAAAAAGAAGAAAATGTAAATGGGATTTTAAAGACACAAGAAATACACACTATGAGAGAAAACATAACTCATATCACAACCATTAGAATCTTTTCATAAAGAGTTCAAAACGCTTCTGCATTATATATTGAATTTAGTTCCAGGAATTTACAAAGTCCTCCTGCTACGAGGGTAGGCCCCTCTCTGGCCAGTGCCTTTCATTTATCTTTGGAATAATATATATAGATAAATTACATCTGAGATTCAAAACAAATCAACTTCCCCATAGTTCTAAAAATAGACATCAATTACAAAAGGGAGTAACGTATAACAATTGTACTCCTGTTTTATAGGGAGCGTTATAAACAAAACTGACATAGATGAGATTTTTGTTTTGAACGCCACATGTCTATATCACTACAAAATTCTTGGAAACATACTTAACTTAGCTTGAAAACTATTTTAGATTAGCAATATCTTCTTTTAAAGAGTCGTGCCAAACAGGTTGGTTTTCTCCAATGTTCTCAATCACCTCAGCTCTAACTTCTGTCTTTTGTTGCTTGCTTCAATTTTCTTTACAAATCGCTTGTGGTGCCCGTCTACATATTTGCTGATGATTAAATCCTTCATGATGGGATTTAATATGACCTTTTTATCTGCTTCTGGCTCTTTTGTAGGTTTTGTATAAAATTTCGTTGCTAATATCCTTGCAACCAACTTCTCTTTCTTCTTCAATGATGAATTTTTCATATTAGTTGAAAATCTTGGTTCACTGGAGGCCACTTGGTATGTTTTATCCATTTTTCCTAGTTTTGTAGAAAACATAAGGTTATCTCCCTTAATTGTACAGAAATTAGGAACCTAATCCGATTGGTAATTACTCCATTCAGGAATGGAGTGTCGATTGCCCAAAACAGAGTAATGTCATACATATTTTGAAGGACGGTCATCATCAAGTACCTAATCAAAGATTACTGACGAAATTAATTGCTAGAACAACAACCTATCACACTCGACTATCAGTTTCAAATGATGAGCCTTCAAATCAGATTTCTGGCAGCACTTACCCGATGTTGCACGACGTAAAGTACTCAAACAACTGTACTGATGTGATTTGATGAGCCATCAACTCTCCCTTTTCGCACACGATCTTTGGATGTGACATGTATCAAATGATTTTATAACACGTGACATCGAGGTGGGCTTGGGTGGTTTCAGGCCTACTCACTCTCCCCCCCGATATGTATTTGGTGGCGCCACGTACCCTTCAGAACAAAAACGTGGTATTATTATTGGCCCGTCTCCAAGATATTAACCAGTGCGATATCTCTCCTCCCGATGTGTCCTTCGATTTTTGATTTGGCAACGCTCATGATCACGATCTGTTGGGCCCCATATACTCCACCTTTTCACTATATTTAGCTCTGTCTGCTGGATGTGGCTTCATCCGCCAGTCTATCGCTCCTCCATACTGACTTAGCCTCCTACTAAGTTTTGAGGCTGGGTCTCAAAAAAAAAATTTTACAGTGATAACAGATGCCACAACCCAAACCCTGTTTCTCCTTTAAGATATCTGAAGATCCTCTTTACTACTAGAACATGAGTTTCCTTTTGTGTTGCTTGAAATATTGCCACTTGTCCAACTTCTTGCATTACATATGGTCTTGAATATATCACATAGAGTAGGCTTCCAATCATCGATCTATAGAGTCTTTGATCTACTTCAATAGACTCATTGTATTTGCTTAACTTGCAACTAGTCAACATAGAAGTACTAACTAGTTTGCAATATTCCATTCTGAACTTATTCAACATTTCTTTGATGTACTTTGTTTATGAAATGAAAATTCCTTCATCCAACTGAGATATCTAAAGTCACAAAAATAATGTTAATTCATCAAGTAGTGACAATTCAAACTCATTTTGCATGTCTTGGGAAAACTTCTAACTCATCTTGTCATTATCGCTTCCAAAGATAATGCCATCCACATATACTTCAATGATAATTATGTTTTTCCTATTAACCTTTACATAGATATTGTTAACTACATTACCCTTTTTGAATCCATGTTCCTGCAAGTACATGTCCAATATTGAATATTAGGCAAGTACATGTCCAATATTGATTATTTGGGCTATGTGTGCCATAGCCCAAATTTTCCATTTCCATCCTGTAGAAAGGTTGACTTCTTTCAGATATCTAGGCATTCCCATCACTCTAAAATCCTCTTATACACAGATGTGACAACAAATTTTGGATAAAATCAATGAGACGTTAAATCAGTGGGGATCCCAATGGTAAACCCAATAGAGCAAATAATCATTATTAAATCAATTATGTTGGCCCGCCCTCTTTACCAGTTGTTGGATGTAGGATGAATCACAAATAAGGGCTATTTTTGGAAGAGAAGCATGCAAGAGGAAAGGGACAACTGGAAGGGAAAGAAACATGCACGCATGCATGGAAGACCTAATGACGCTAGGGTTAGGGTTTTTGTAATATATTTTAATGGATGATGAGTCAGAAAAAGAGAGAAGAGATAGATACATAGAGCTCGAGAGATAGAGAGGGGGAGAAGCGAGATATATGAAGAAAGGAAGAGAAATGCAAGGACGGTACAAGTTGCTAGTGATCTAGAAAGGGCATGAGTGAATTGATCTTGAGGGTTAGATCGCAGGCTGGGGAGCCTGGTTGGATCTAGTCATCCTCGCAAGGATTGAGGAGCCTATGGGAAGAAAGAAGAACTAAGATTGTAACCATGCACGACATGGAGATTTCCAAACTATAATAAAATCCTTAGAGCCAAATATATGTGGATGTAGCTTGGGAGGGGATGAACCACGGTAACACTATATTATGTGACTAAATGAATGTGTTTTTTGTGTTTGATTAGTTGATGAATGATTGAATGGATGAAGTGACTAATTAAAAATGATGTACCACATGCATGCATAGAATGAATGTTAGACTAGATGTTAAATGAATAGAATAAAGGTTAAGGTGCAGATGATTCTTAGTCTTAGGTTGCAAACACCTGAGTATTGCAGCCACCCATAGAGCTATCTCGAGTGATACTGCGCAATACCCTCGTGTTCTGCGCTTCTTTCTGGGTGACCAGAGGGGTCGATAGTCTTTAAGAGATTTTGTTGGGAAGCTTCTTAGTTATGAACCAAGGTCAATTTGTAATGGTAAATAGAATCAAAATCCTTCAAATCCAATAAGAGTAGATAAATAAAAGGGAATCAAAAACAACAAATGGTTCTGTTGTCGGTTGATTTTAAAGCAATGAGGTTGATCATATGAAGTCTACAGAAGACGTGTCAAAATAATATGGGATCGAAAAACAAGAAGGTGAAAGAATGCAGAGCTAAAAGGGGATGTTGAGACCATGGAATCCCATGAAGGCAAAGATTGAAAGTTGGTTGAAGACAAAGGAGCTAGATTTTGCGTAGAAAGATAACATAAACCCAAAGTTAATGCTGCGCAAGTATCTGAACAAGTACGTATTCACTAACTTGCATGAAGTATTTTTCTATGGTTTCCCACACATATTGCAGGAGTGGATCAAAATATTGAAAGAAAACCATCCGACGAATCAGATCAGATAGCTAGAGTGGAATCTTGAAGAGATCGCGCAGCTACAACATGCTGATAATAAGTTTGCGTGCATAATGGATTTCTGGTTAGACAACATTGTTGCCAGATTTATCATAGAGTTTGCAGTAGATAAAACAAAGTCGTATAGCGCAGCTGAACACAAATTTTTGAAGGGACCACAAGGTAGGTATATCAGATCATTAAATACTTCCATTAATATATTTCTATATAAAAAATGTGTAATGACAATGGAGTTAGAAAACTAAACTTCCCTGTCATGGGGAAGCACTGACAAGAAAAGGAGAAGTGTAAGGAGAAGGGGAGAAAGGAAATAAGGAGGAGGCCTTGGACCCAATTATGATGGAAGACGACTAGATCAAGTAGATCATGGTGACAACTAGAAGTATGTGCAGTGGAGTACCATGCCAATACAAGGTGAACACCAAGAAGAGAGTCGTAGCTGCGAGGGAAGTCTTGGAAAGTGATGAAGAGGAGGTAGAGTTTCTCTGGGGTGTGGAGCAGATAAAGAAAATACTGTGCATGACATATGAGAGGAATATGAGAGGTCCAAGAGCAGAAGTAGAAGGAAACAATCCTATCCATATCAGTTTCAATGTGGAACCCATAAACCCATGTGCGACTAATACAATAAGAAAAACAACACCGTTTAGACAACTGAATTTTGGGAGAAGGAAGACAACATGAAGTACATCTACACAAGGAACAACAACTGGGGGAACCGGTTCAAGAAGAAGTAGTCAAATATCTACACAACACATAGGTACTAGTTCAAAATTTAAGACAGAGGGACATGACCCAACCATCAGGTTACCATAATTCAAAGGAGAAGTGTCGGAGGACCCAAAGAAGCACTTGTTTATCTGTGAAAATATTTGGGAAGCAAAAAAAATCACAGACAAGGACACTAAACTTGCACAATTAGCTATCACATTAAGAGATCGTGCACTAGATTGGTATATGAGTTTAGCCACAAACAATCCACCAGGGACAACCTGAACAATTGGAGATATCAAGAAGCTACTGATAAATGAGTTCCAGAAGCCAAGCTCAAAGGACCAATACATGAACAAGATGATAGAGATTAGATAGAAAACAGGAGAATATGTATGGGAGATTGACCAAATATTCAAGCAACTGAAAGGAAATCTGAAATATGTCATGAAAGATATGAAACATAGCCATTTATTCGTCAATTCACTGTTACCACACTTGAAATATCCACTGCGACAACACAAGTTTCAGATGCAGGCAGAGGCTCTGTAGGAATCCCTACAACTGGAAAAGAACCAATATCAGAAGACAGATCCAACCATTGAGGAGTTGAAGGACGATGTGAAGAACTTAACATTCTAGCTAAACCAGAACAAGAACAAGGACCAAAGAGAAATTGTTTGGTATACCACATGTAGGACAAAAGGACACCATAAGAACGAATGTCCAACATTCGTGTAGTACATGGCAGCAGGAATTCCAAATCCATTACCAACCAGAGGACTATGGTGCGAGATCTGTAAGAAACAGGGCCAATATCCATATCACTGCCCAATGATGCAGAAGTACATGACAATACTGAAGAGCTTGTATTGCAACTTTTGAAAGTCAGTAGGTCAGGATGAAAAAGATTATAGAACCATGGAGTTGATGAGAGAGATAACGTGAGATGCATATCGGGTACAGACATAAATGATGACTGGGCAAGCCACACCCCAATTTAATCAAGTGCCAACCCAGTACAACACTGCAGAGCTTCAATATAACACCTCACAACCACACTACAATACTGCGTAGTATAACCAGGCACCTCAGTATAATGCACCGGAAGGGGATAGAGCTGGCTATAGAGGCAGAGGAAGAGAAAGAGGAGGATTTGGAAGAGGTAGAGGACCAATTGTATGTCACAATTTTCAACAACTAGGATACTATGAAAGAGAATTTCCACTTCCTCCAATGACCTGTATGTATTGTCACGCATTAGATCATGACACAAAAGAATGTCCTATGCTAATAAGGAAGATCCAGGAAAAAAGAAACTAGAACAATCAAAATGTTGAGTGGATTTCAGCAGAAGCAAGAGATGAAGGAAGAAACATCAACATAGTTACACGAGGAGGAGCTAAAACATGAAACGACGCAGTACATCAAGAGCCAACACAACACCAATGGGTGAAGAAGAATGCCTAACCAATGAAGCAATTTGATGCGCAGAACGAGAAGTAGATATTTAAGGAAGCTAGACAAGAATTTATGAAGCTATACATTGCGTTGACATCAACCGCGCAACATAGTAAGGAAGTACAAGAATACGAGATGCCTCCATCATTGGATCACACCAAAGAACCACAACCCCTGGGAAAAGTAAGTATGATTAAAGGATTTTTGCAATCATGTGTAAAATTAATAAATGATCCATCCTCTGTCAAAGTATTAAACAATATGCTAGAAAGATGTATTGTTGAGGCCGAAGGAAATCTAGAACAAAAAACAGTCAATAACCTACATACAAGGAGGAGAACAAGTAGGGAGTTCAGGCTGAACGCCAACATTGGAGATATTATACTAGATTTAGGATCAGAAGTCAATGTTGGGTATGTGTTATATTATTTGCATGAGTAGTAGTGTTTGCATTGCACTAGGCATGCAAGTGATGGGGGGTGCAAGGGAAACACCCCGGAGAAATTTTTTTTTTTGGCCTCGGGAAACATGTCACATATTTAGGTGGTTTTTTGACACATGGTTTCTTTGCCGATGGTTTTCTATTTCTAGTTAAGGAATTAGGGTTGTTGACTAATCCAGTTCATTGGGTTAGGGTTTTGGATGCCGCTGGCTCCTATATGTATATTGTATTGTAAACAATGTAACACTATGGATGGATATAGAATATGCTTGTTTTCCTGGTTTCAGTTTCTAGGGATAAATATCCATGTAATGTTTGTATTTTCCATTGTATATTTTCTGTTCTTTTACTGAAAATATGTTTGCAGTAAATATTGTACAAGGTTAAAATCTATAGTCAATGTATTACCCAAGAAGACATGGCAATGTATGGGAGAGCTTGCATTTAGATATTCACTAGTTCAGCTGAAACTAGCAAATCAACACAAAGTTCTACGAATTGGAAGACTAAAAGGAGTGACAGTAGACCTGGATGGAGTGCGGACAAAAGCCAACTTCGAAGTAATAGAGATAGTGGACAACATGATGCCTTATCCAACATTGCTAGGATTAGATTGGGCATTTTATAAATAGGCCATAATTAACTTAAAGATGTGGAAAATGACCTTCGAGTCAGGAGAATATAGGGTCATTGTGCCATTAGACCCATCAGAAGGGTAAAGGTTCGTAGAGCCTACTTTCTTGGACCTCTAGGAAATTATCTAGTTGTACAGAACAATTGCGTGAGATGAATATTACGTAAACCCAACTGCAGATGGGATACTCAGTTGGTGGATCATCACTTCATGTGCGTCATACTCAGATACAAGCTTATAGAATTGAAAACAGAATTTACATGAAGTTTTCACAAGAAGATGCGCAAGAATACACCGCACAGTAAGATGGGTAGTAAGGAGATAAGGGAACCACCCGACTTCCATGGGGTGAACAACCTAGAAGCATTCTTGATATGGTACAAAGATGAAGTGTTAGAAAATCAGAGACTCTTAGTACTAGATATAACACTCAAGGTGACACCTGCGAGATGGTAGGGTGCGCACAAAGAAAAAATCAAGGATTGGTACCAATGTAAGCAGTTACTATGCATTAGGTTTGGCGTAGAACAAGGAAGAAACCAACGACATAAATATGATAGATCAGGGGGCACCAACAAAAAACTTGGAGAAATGTAGAGCGCTGTGTAAAATGACACCACCGGAGGAATGACCTCACCATTTTGTACACACATTAGAGGGCATCCCAACAAACTGGTATACAAACCAAGAAATTTGCATAGGAACTACAAGTTGGACAACACTACAACATAACTTTACAGCCACTTTCTCATTTGAGCATGGGAACCCCAACATAGATGCAACACTTAAACAAATAATAGGGGTGATATTTATTAAGAAACCAAAAGTTGAACTTATAACAAACGAACAACAACAAAACAAACAAACAATGAAATAACTACTGTCATGTTACCAGGTACATGAAGAAGTACCGGATGAAGACGACCCGCGCGATATTCATATTGAGGAAGTTGAAGGAGAGAGAGAAGTGGAGGGTCCACCTCTAGAATTAGAAGTGATTTCTGTGCCGATCAAGGTGAAGAAAGTGAACATCGGGACAATGGAGAATCCCAAAATGGCCAACATTGAAGACTATTGGGACAAGAAAACAGTAGAAATTATAACAGAGTTACTGCGCGAGTACAACGACCTGTTCCCAACAACGTTCACAGAAATGAAAGGCATAGCAGGAGAGCTAGGCGAAATGAAAATACCGCTCAAAGTTGAGCCAATACCAATCAGACAATGACCATACAGACTAAAACCAATATACAAGCAAAAATTCAAAGCTAAGATTGATAATATGTTAGAGGCTGGAATCATAGAACATGTAGAAGAATCTGAATCGATAACCCCAATGGTAGTTCAGGAGAAGAAACAAGGGGCGATAATAATATGTGTCAACTTGAGAAATTTGAATGATGCGTGCTTACATGACCCGTTCCCTACCCCGTTCACAGATGAAGTCTTGGAGAATGTAGGAGGACATGAAGCTTATTCATTCACTGATGGATTCTCAGGATACCATCAAATCAAGATAGCACCAGAAGATAGATACAATACCACTTTTTCCATGGAATGGGGATCATACTGGTATACAATCATGTTGTTTGGATCGAAGAATGAACCAACAATATTTTCCAGAGTAGTGATAGCTACATTTAAAGAATTTATCCACTAGTTTCTAGAGGTATACCTGGATGATTGGACAATCTATAGTCTATTGAAAGACCATGTAGAGGTCTTGTGATTGATGTTAGAAATATGTAGGAAGTTCCAAATATCGTTAGATATCAAGAAGTGCATCTTCGGAACACCTTTTGGGATACTATTGGGCCATATAGTTTGCAAGCAAGGTTTGCTAGTAGATCCTACCAAGATTGCAATAATTGTTAACCTGCCACCACCAAACATAGTCCGTTAATTAAGAGAGACATTGGGACACACATGATACTACAATTTTTTTCTAAAAGGGTACATGCAGATCACTGTGCCAATGGAGAAATTGATAAGGAAATACACAAAGTTCCAGTGGAATGAGGACTGTCAACACGGTATGGATACTTTGAAAGAGAAGATGGTAATTGTACCAATACTAGTATTCCCAAATTGGGAGAAGACATTCCACATACATGTATATGCATCGGCCATAAAACTTGGAGCTATTCTAGTGTAGCCAGGAGTAGGAGAATTATACCATCCTATAGAATTTGCTAGAAGCAAACTGTTAGAATCAGAGAAGAACTACAACACTATAGAGAGGGAAGGCCTAGCTATGGTCTACGTGCTCTAGAAATTCAGACATTATTTATTAGGAAAACAATTCATGATGTTCACAGACCATTCAGTGCTCAAATACCTCATCAACAAGCCAATGTTGGGGGGAAGAATTTGTAGATGGTTATTTCTATTCCAGGAGTTTGACTTCGAAGTAATAGTCAAGCCAAAAAAATTGAACACACGACCTGATCACCTGTCGAGGATCATGAATGGGGAGGTGTTGGAAAATTGAGAGGGGGGGGTGAATCAGTGGTTACTGTGCTTAAAAAATTATTCCCATTTTAAACTCTTTACAGAACACTCAATGATGATCACAATAATGTAGGGAAGTAAGCAATAAAATATTCAACATCAATCACAGACATGAAATATACAGAGACATATATTTCCTGAGGAAACCCATAAAGGGAAAAACCTCTTCTTCTTGATATGATAAGTAATCTTTATTTTCTATACATTATCATTCTTAGGAGAACCAACTCCTTTCAAGACTACCACCTCTATTGTACAAGCAACAACATGCTGAGAGCATTAAGTCTTTGGTTTCTCTAGCACCCACTAGAAGGAAGCACCAACTCTTTTTGTGTTCCAGCACCAACTGGATGGAAGCACCAACTTCCAGTCACACAGACGCCAACCTGTACAAGATGCAACTTGCTGAGAGCACCGACTCTCTTGATTCTCTAGCACCCAATAGAAGGAAGCACCAACTCCCTGAGTGTTCCAACACCAACTAGATGGAATCATAAACTTCCAGTTACACAGAAACCAACCTGTATAACAGAGAACAATAGTTCTCCCTTGCACCACCCTACCACCCTGGTTTTTCTGTCTGCAACCAGATGGAATCTAGAACTCCCTATGTTCAAGCACCCACTTGAAACTCTGAGGACAATAGTCCTCCCTAGCACCACCCTACCACCCTGAGATATAAATATTTGTTACTGAAATTTATACAGTGATACATTATTTAACAATGGCTTACTAGTCTTATCATTGTTCTGCTACGTTGCTGTGCTTTGCAACATTAATGTCTTCCTACTCACATATTCTTGCACTTTTTGTTCTTCTACTTTGTCTCTGCATGTCCAACTAGGCTTTCTCTTCCTTTCTCATATATGTATCTCTGTTCTATCTTTTTCTTTTGTGTATTATGCTATTTGCACCATTTCCATTCTATGCGCTATGCCTCTTTTGTGCACTTCAGCTGCTACACAAAACATGCTTCTACCCACATGAACAACTATCAAAAGAAGCAATCATCTCTTCTCTATTCTGCGTATATTTATTATGCCAAGTCCTCTACCAGATCATACACTTAACTCTTCATCCTCTCTGGAGATTATGATGAGTTTGTTCTTCATCAGTGGCCATTATCCTAAGATTGTTCGTCATCAGTGGCCGTTATACTGAGATTCTTTGGCTTCTTTAGTAGTTACAGTCTTCGACACTTTTTCATTTGTCAATTGTCTCTATGATGAATCTTCATTCCACTAGAAGTTACCTCGAGACTCTTCAACTCCTCTGGCGATCACCCTGAAGCTCCTTGAATTCTCTGGCAGATACAATCACTCAATTCCGTCTGTTATAGTGAGTCATTTTGGCTTCTTTGGCTTCTAAGCCCATTACTTCACGTGACCATCGGTGGTGACCATACGCCTATTCAAAAGGTGCTTCCTAATCTCGGTCTAGTGAGTTCTATCTCCGTTGATGTGACCTTGGTGATGCTCTCATGTGACCATGTGATTATGGGCACGACCAAAGGTTGTTTGAGGGAAACCCTCTTTTCAGCCCACAATTCACTAAAGAACTCCACGTATGCCTTTGGAAATACCATGGTTTTAATTGAGGCCTGCTCAATAAAAATTAATACCCGAGCATGTTCTAATCCCACAATGCGACAGGACCATCGATCTCATGATCTTGATGGTGCTTCTGAATGGACGGTTTAGATTTGTTCTTTCACAATCTACGAATCAGATCTAACCTCCTTAAATCAACGACTGTGATTTATTTCATGATCCGGGCTCTAGGAGTTTCAAATCTCAAACCATGCTTTCCTCTGTATGCCAATCTTCCAGAGTCGATGATCTACCTCTACTTCGGGGATTTTACCTCTCAACTAGATCAATGGTCCTGTGCCCCATTTCTCAATCAACGATCAAGATCTACTTTGCTTCTTTGGGCTTTGGCGATTTCAAGTCTCAACCTTCACACTCTCTGAGAACGCTTTTAGCCAGAGTCCATAGTTTCCTACCACATGTCCTCCTCAAATCAATGATCCTCATTCACTTCGAGACTTCGACCTTTGGGAGATTCAAATCCTCTGCACTCGCTTGCTTCTGGAGAATTTCAATTGGAGTACATGATCTTTTGACATGTGTCCTCCTACAAATCGATGGTCCTCAGCTCCTTTGGATCTTCGGGACTTTAGGCTGATCGTTGCTTCATTCTCCTCCGGAGTGGTCACCTACTGAATAAGTCATAGGCGGTGGAGACTGCTTGCTGTCGATTAACACTTCCACTTACACTTTCCTTCCACTGAACTAGATCAATGGTTGAATATGCACCCGAAGTGTTCTTTATATTGGATGACCCATGTCCACTTCGGGACTTTGGCATTCGGGACTTCGAGACTTTTGTCATTTTTTGGTGGTGAAACTCCCGAAGTAAATCTCTCGGAATGACATAACAATACACATGTCACCTGTTGACCTAGAACATGCCGAGTGGTTTCCACGTGTCACTCGATGACATGGTCTACCACATGTCTTTGCTGACATGGTTTGCCACATGTCCTTGCCGACATGGTCTGCCACATGTCCTTGCTGACGAGGTCTACCACATGTCCTTGAATCAGATAGTTGAGGCTTACTTCAGGTTTTTACCTAGAGTACATAGATTTACGCCATGTCTCTTATGGATTAGTCGACCCAGATCCACTTTGGATGATTTGACGCTTGAGATCTGCTTCAGAAGATCTGACAACTGATATCTACTTCGGATGATCCAATGATCGAAAATTTATTTCAGCTCTCTGACTCTCCAGGCTTCGGGGATTTCAAATCTCAAACTGATGCTCTCAAAGTGATATCTCCGGAGCTCATGATCCATTGCCACATATCCCTCTAGATATAATGGTTGAGATTTACTCTGGTTGTCCAGACTTTGGGGATTTCAAATCTCAAACTGAAACTCTTGAAGTGATTTTCTCTAGAGTTGTGGATCGTGTGCCACCTAATAGTCTTGACGATGGATGATCCTTGCTTACTTCGGGACTTTGACAAGTTCGCTCTCCTACGCTCATCCAAAGGCTTAACCTTTGTGCATTTATCTCTGGATCCAATGACTATTGATCCTCGATGCTCAGATCCAACAGTCATTGTTTCTCTTCCTCCTGAGTTTCTGATCTCTCTGACTTAGAAGGTTTTCTAAGTGTTCAAAGGTATCGATCTTTTCTCCTTCTGTGAGTCCTGATGAATTTGGGTCTCATCTGCATTTCTAAAAACATTATCTCTTCTAAGATTTGGCAATGAAGTTAACCTCGGCCCTGGTGCACACTTGTGCTATGAGTGTAACCCTGCGCTATTCCTCCTAAGATTGATTCCTTCTGCAAACTCACAGATTCTAAGGAATCCTGTGCACACTCCTTGATGCCTTCATGATAACCTCTAGCTATCTAGAAACTCCAACTCTCTGCCCTGTTCTCATCCTCCTGATCTTGTAGACAACAATTTCCCATGGTCTCATCATTCTCGATGATAACATTGTTGCTTTCCTATTTGTCGTCATTGCTACCAATATGCCATTGTCGCTGTTGTTCTTGCTAGTAAACATGACATTGTTGCTGATGTTCTTTCCATCAATGACAAGCACACTCTACCTGTAAACATGCCAATAATGTCCCCCTTTGGCATTGATGGAAACCTTGAAGGACTATACTATTTCACTTAGACCTCCAACTATAGCATCCCGACCACACCTTTTCTCCCCCTTTGACATCAATATCAAATAAAACATGCTCCCCCTGAGCTATTGCAGTACTTTTTGGAGGTATCAGATTTTCAACCAACACAAACTCCCCCTGATAGGATGGAATCTCTTATTCAAGTCTTGCACAGTATTTGTATCTAACTTAGAGTCTTCTCCTTCTAATTCTTGGACCTGTTCATCTTTAGCTTCAACTATGTCATATGTAGCAGACTTAATATTGCTCACCTCTCTTACTGGGACTCCTTCATCAACCTTTTCTTGTCATAACTGAATGACTCCCCCTGTCACTCTTCTCTCTCTACTTTTGACTGTTCTCCCCCTTTGTTAAAAGTTTATCTCTTTCTGACAAGGTTTCTCCTCTTGTTATCTCTACAGGATGTCATGTATATCATTTTGTACATCAAAATGTTGTTGCTGTGGATGCCGCTGTCCTACTGGAACACTGTGCAATTGTAGCTCATATTTTTCAAACAACCCTTGGATCTACCAATCGATTCTCATCGATATCTAACCAGATGTATCCGTCTTTATCCAAGATGCTTCTTTACTATACATTTCTCTAAAGTCTTCTGAGAAAGTTTATACTATGCTTGTCACATGACTGCAATTATTTTTGCAACAATTAACTTTACTTATGTTAACTTGTTCAGTCTTTGCTATCCACATCTATGAGTGCCCTGGTTTCTTGAACTTTGTTCTCTGATCTTCTATTACTACAACTTCATTTTTCTTCTATGATTCCTACAATCCAAGGTTTTTATGGCCATATTCATCATAAGGAAAAACAATAACTGTTACAAACACTCTCATACCTCCTTTGATTAATCCATGAAGGTGTCTCTCTTCTAAACTTACTTTGAGGTTGTTAGTGATATTTCTTGTAAGGGGGGCTAGAACGCAAAAGAATGGGTTAAAAACCCACTTGTCCAAAGTTTTGGATGATAATGCGCCCGTGGTAAGTCATGAGCAAGTTCGAGTGGCAGCAATTCGCGCGCCCGGATCAACGGCGCGTATTGAATTCTGGACCCCCCCTGCTTTTCTACCTTTAAGCAGGGGGGGTCCGGAATCGTAGGCACATCTCTTCAACGATCCAGATCAGCACACCCGGATCAATGGTGATAAAGACAATTCCGGACCCCCCTTGCCTTTCTACCTTTAAGCGGAGGGGGGGGCGGGGGGGGGGTCCGGAATCATGGATGCAGCTTTCCGACGGCCGAGATCTTAGCACCCGGATCAACAGCGCTCACGCACCCCCATCATTTCCAACTACCCCGTGTTTAGCCAGTGTGGGCCCTTCTCCTGTCATTTCATCCTCCAGAACCGCCTTTCCCCCGCTGCCGTGTGTCATCTTTCCTCCTCCACTCTTTCGTCTAGATGGCCCTTTCCCTGTCTCATCGTCCAATCACCACCTACCACGTGTCCCTTTCCCTCCACGTCAACCTCTCACTAAATTACACCCACCACGTCTACTCTCCCACCTACTCCGCTTATATCCCTTTTTCCATATGTCATTCCCCTGCCGCCTCCCTCACCTCTCATCGTTCTTACTTCGCCCCTGCGGTTGTGGCCCCAGCACTCCGTTGTCGAATCCCACTTTCCGCGCTGGCCTTCATACCCGTCCTTCAAGATATTCAGTTTTTTCAGGTGGCAGTGCGAGGAGTCTCCCATATCCCAAAGTGCCGAGTTGGCCAGATTGTCTTCAATCCCAAGAAAGCAGTTATTGAAGCGGTTGGTGGTGGTTAGACATCGTCTCCGTCATAATGGGAAATTCCTGCAATAAATTAAAGGCACGTTGATTCGCCGATGAAACTGTCAGAAGGTCGATCGCGTCTGCCATAAGTTACATGACAATTCAAAGATTGCGGCTGCAGATTGTCAGAAGCCATGCAGATGCAAAGCTTTCAATGCAGTATCTTGGTTTCGCTGCTGTTGTTGTTTTGAGTATATGTAGGCATCTTTGCCATTTTTGTATCTATCGATGGTAGAGCTAAGCTCCCAACTGTAAAGTTTCAGCAAACATTCTGGTTTCCTGGTTATGCCTCTGTGTTTGAGATTTCTTGGTTTATGACAAACAGTTCTCCTTTTTCATCTATGATTCATCTCATGCCAGAGAGTCCATAGTCGGAGGATTCATGTGGATTGTTGCGATTTTGTTATGATAAAGGATTTGTTGTGACATTATTGTATTCTCTGGTATCTGTGTTTGAATGTAAGAGGATATTGTGTTCGAATGCTTTCTTCTCCAGTCTGTTACAAACCGGATGTTTGTGATAGACCTGCGCACTCTTCTCATGCAAGTCTTTCCCCTACTCACCCTTTATTGCAACTCATTGTTTGAAGTTTATCAAGACCTCACTCGTTCATGCATGCTCGGCCTAGTTTTCGAGTTGAGACAATATTGTTCTGAGTTTCCCTCCATTTGATCACCCCTTTAAACAAATCGTGACATTAAACTGATGGGCGTCGGGCTCTGCTCCTGCAAGCAATCCAGGAGTGATTTTCGGCTCCAACATTTCTGGCGCCGTTGCCGAGGACGAAGTTGAATATTTTACCCAGGATTGAATGACAAAGATTAAGCTGATTCTGAAGGTGCATCAGAAATCAGAACTTGAAGATTGCTACTGTGCACCTGGCGACTCCATTGTGACGACTCCACTGCGACGAACCCATTGGATTAGTTGTGGCTTCCGGCGGCAGACACATGCGGTCCCATCCACAACTGCCTCTGGCTGCTACTGAAGAAAATCCGGAGGTGATTCTCAGAAGAGGAAAGGCTCCTCAAGGAGAAAGCTTCACCTCCGAATCAGGTATTTCCCCTTCTCCTTCTGTAAGAACTCCATTTTCTTATTCTCAGCTTCCTAGTCGTCCTTCCTCTGAGGTTTCCCATTTTCTGAATTTCGGGAGTGTTCCTGCTGAGTTTTCTCCTCCTAGTCTAGTATCAGAGGGAGAGATCCTTGTCACTCCCCCCTCCCTGGAAGTTGTGCCTCAGTACAGACCTCAGGCCTCAGAAGGTTTCACTACTCCTCCTTTTATTTCTACTACTTCATAGAGAGAAATACCTGCACATTCAGGTCCATTAGACCTCTCTCTGTTTTTCTCGTCGTCCCCTTTGAGGACCTCTTTCTGACATCTCCCTTTCACACTCCTTCCCCTCCAAGTTCTCCTCCACCTAATATCCCTATGGCTGGTGCTAATCCCCCTTATAATAGAATGGATGCCATAGTCACTGCTAGATATGCTCCCTTAATCCTACCCCATCCTATGAATCCTCTCCCTGCTGGAGACTACTTCAAGTACATGCCCAAGTTTACTGGGGAAGGAGACATAACTGTAGAAGAGCACCTGGCTGCTTTCTATAGTTATACAGACAATCTAAACATTGAAAATGAAGAGGTTTGGATGAGAGTCTTTGTTCAGAGCCTGGACGATGAGGTTAGGAAGTGGTTTAGGGGACTGGCCCCTGGATCTATTGCTGGAATTGAAGCCCTGGATAATGTTTTTTTGAGGCAGTGGGGAGATAGGAAAGATTACATATATTACATGACAGAGTTTGGGTCTCTGAAGAAGATGGAAGGAGAGTCTGTCTCTGACTTCTCCAAAATATTCAATAAAATGTATAACAAGATTCCTGCAGAGATAAAACCCTCAGAGGCCTCTGCCCAAATTTCCTATGCCGGTGCATTCGACCCTGATTTCTGTCTCTTATTAAGAGGAAGAAGGGCCACTTCCTTAGCTCAGATGAAAGATGCAGCTATAGAGGTGGAATCCAACATATTAGTAGTTGATAGACTGAGGAACAGGGCCGACGCAGACAGAAGGAAAGGAAAATCAGAAGCCTCAACTTCTGGCCCATCACTGCCCCACCCTCAAGTAAATGAGCTGACCCAGGTGATGAACTTTCTGAAAGAAGAAATGGAGAGATTGAAAGTGGAAATAAAAAAAATGAACAAGGGCCCTCAGAAAAATGAGAACATAGTAGGTTTCAAAAGGCCAAATAATTTCGCTCCTCCAACTATGCACAAGGAGAAGGAAAGAGACAGAGACGACCAAAGAATTCAGGCTCCCTTCCAAAACAATTTTGTGGCCGATGAAGAAGAAGGAGAAACAGATGAGCCTGAGCCTAAAATCCACTGTTTGGAAGTCACTCCCCCTCTCCCTCATCTAACCTAGACAACATACGAGGAGTCTCTCATGAACAGTCAGCTAAATGAGTTAAGCAAGGGGGACAAGGTTAGCGGTGGCCGAGGCAGGTATAACCTGAGATCCGACAAGAAGGCGGCATCACCTGATGTTCCGGAGCCGTCCTCTAGAGTAGAGAAGCCTGCTGATGAGGTAGAAGATAGCCACAGAGGTAAGAAGGCCCAACCCCTCTCTCCCATTGTCCAAAATCATGTTCCTGAAATTAGAGAAATTCCAAAGCTCATGTCTTCTTTCAATTTCGAACATGAGATTCAGAAGATCAGAATCCTTGTGCCCCTCACCGAGCTAATCAAACATGGAGAATTCAAAAAATGCTTCTCTGACCTTTTGAAATCTGAAGCCTCAGGTCATTCCACAGACTTCATAAACCTCCAAGATGAAAAGCCGACAGTTGTCCTAGGCCCCATGGTGGAAGACAGAGATGATTCATCCCCTCCCTTCTACACCTCCCTGAACATACATGATAAGGTACTGCACAACTGTTTGATGGATTCAGGGGCCTCTCACAATCTCATGCCCAAAGCTGTCATGGAAGAATTAGGACTGGAAGTCACCCGAGCCTATCATGACCTCTATTCTTTTGACTCCAGGAGAGTGCAATGTTTGGGAGTCATCAAGGACCTGGTAGTCTCTTTGTTTCAGCTGCCCATGAAGAGTATGGTCATGGATATTGTGGTAGCTGATGTTCCACCCAAGTTTGGCATGCTGTTGTCAAGATCTTGGATTAAGAGACTTGGAGGGACGTTACAGATGGACCTCACGTATGCCACCATTCCAGTCTTTGGAGGGGAACATAGGAGACTGTATAGAGAAGCCCAGCTAGCCTACATTGTCAGTGATGAAGCAGACCCCACTAATCACCCCATCTTTGCACTTGACACTGGCTTAGGGTATAGCTTGTTACAGGTCGCTGAGACTCCTGAGGCCCCTTTGCAAATCAAAAAGCTGCCCATTCTTAATCAGGGAATGCCTACTCCAACCACCTCTGTTTGGAAGATGTTCTTTGATGGAGCTTCTTCCAGTATAGGTGCAGGTGTCGGAGTGGTATTCAGATCCCCTTCTCAGGAGACCATATCTCTGTCATACAAGCTGGAATTTGAAGTCACCAACAACGTGGTAGAATATGAAGCTCTGGTTCTGGGGTTAAGAGCTGCAAAGGAAATGGGAATCAGGGAGATGGCTGTGTTCAAAGATGCAGAATTAATTGTTCAGCAGGTCAGAAGCGTCTATCAGGCCAAGCATCCTCGACTCAAGAATTACAGGAACAAGGTATGGGACCTAGTTGATAATTCTTTCTTGGCTTTCAACATCTCTTTCATTCCAAGGGAAGAAAATGCTCCAGCCAATTTTCTAGCCTTTTCAGCTAGTTTGTTCGAAGCTCCTGCGTTGCCCACTGTCAAATCTAATGTCGAAATAAAATACAAACCCTCTGTACTAGACAATGCCAAGCATTGGAAGGTATTTGAGGATGATTAGGAGATCAAAAAGTTCCTCCAGTCCATTGACGACTTTTCCGCGTCACACATAGATGAGGATCCTGACGTGGAAGGTGACCATCACCCTGAGGAGTTGTTGAATAAAATCGCCGATCATCAGATTATACAGTTACCAAGAAGCCACATACTGAGAGGACTAATCCCATTAGAAAGGTTGTTTGATGGGAATGATGTGGCATTAAAGGGCAGAGTTTCAAGTGATGATGCTGATACAGCTGAATGCAACATAGGCACACCAGAGGAGCCCAAGTTTGTTAAGTTGTCGAGGAGCTTGACTGAGGAACAGGGGGATGAATATATTAAGTTGCTGAAGGAGTTTGCTGATGTGTTCACATGGACCTACGAAGACCTCAAGACGTATGACACATCAGTCATTGAACACAAGATCCCACTGAAAGAAGAGGCTAAGCCATTCAAGCAGAAGCTAAGACAGATAAATCCCATGCTGTTACCTGTCATGGAGAGAGAGGTGAAGAAGCTGCTGGATGCCCAAATCATTGTCCCCTTGAGATACTCTGACTGGGTGGCCAATTTGGTCCCAGTGAGAAAGAAGAATGGAGAAATCAGGCTCTGTGTCGATTTCAGGAACCTGAACAGAAGTTCAAGGAAGGACAATTATCCCCTGCCCAACATGGAACACATATTGTAGAAGGTCACTGGCGCATCCAGGATATCCATGATTGATGGTTTCTCAGGTTACAATCAGATATCGGTCATGCCTGAGGACAGAGAAAAGACAACCTTCACCACTCCTTGGGGCACATTCATGTATGCCAAGATGCCTTTCAGACTGATGAATGCGGGAGCGACATTTCAACGAGCTATGGACATAGCCTTCATCAGGGAGAAAGATAAGTTTGTGGTGATTTACTTAGATGACATAACAGTCTTCTCCAAGACTAATAAAGGAAACCGCTACCACTTGAAGAAGGTTTTCTTGAAGTGTCGGAGGTATGGCCTATCTTTAAACCCCAAGAAATCATTGTTTTCTATGCAAGAGGGAAAACTATTAGGCCATATAGTGTTAGCAGAGGGGGTGAGGATTGATCTTGGCAGGCTAGAAGCTCTTTAGACCTTGTCACTTCCCAGGTCTAAGAAGGAGGTCCAAGCCTTTTTGGGGAAGATAAATTTTCTGAGGAGATTTGTTTCAAATTTTGCTGAGCTGGTGAAACACATCACAGCCATGCTCAGGAAGTTAAATGAAGTGAAATGGACTGCTGAACCTAGGGAGTCTTTTGTTCAAATAAAGAAGGCATTGACTGAGGCTCTTGTGCTAATCAGTCCAGATTATTCTAAAGATTTTCTGATATTTTCTTTTGCTTCTTGTGATACAGTAGTGACAGTTTTGTTGCAGAAAAATGATCAAGGACGAGAATAGCCTGTTGCTTTATTTAGCAAGGCATTGAGAGATGCAGAGTTCCGGTACGAGATCATGGAGAAGCAGGCCTATGCCTTGGTGAAATCTCTCAAAGCTTTCAGAGTCTATATCTTGCATTCAAAGATCACTACATATGTCCCTTCAACCTCTGTGAAGGACATTCTTATATAGCCTGACATAGACAGAAGGAGAGGTAAATGGATCGCCAAGATCCTAGAATTTGATCTGGAGATTAAGCCCACCAAGCAAATAAAGGGGCAAGGTTTAGCTAAGTTGCTAGCTGAATCAAATTGCAGGGCCTTGGGAATCAATTTCATTAATGAGCAAGATGAGTCATCCAACAGGGGTTCCCAAAGCATTGTACCATTAGCGGCATGCGCATGGTACAAGGATATCTTGTATTTCTTGCAAGAGTTGAGGCCTCCTGATGGGATGGAAAAAAGCAAGGCAAGAGCTTTAAAGGTAAAAGCTGTCAGGTATTGCCTCATAGGCCAAGCCTTGTATTGGAAAGACCCCCTGGGGGTATTACTAAGGTGTCTGGACCCACAGTAGGCCCAGAAGGTGATGTTCGATTTCCATAGTGGTCTCTGTGGAGGTCATGATTTTTGGAAGACCACAACTCACAAAATCCTCCGGGCGGGATACTATTGGCCCACCTTATTTTCTGATGTCTGCAGGGAAATCAGAGCTTGTATTAAATGCCAAAAATTCTCAGGAAAGCAACAGCTCAAACCCCTGCCATCGAAACCTGTGGTTGTCTTAGTACCCTTTCAGCAGTGGGGATTGGATTTCATCAGAGAAATTCACCCTCCCTCAAGTGGCCAGCACCGTTGGATTCTAACTGTGACCGACTACTTCACCAAATGGATAGAAGATGTCCCCACCAGAAGCACTTCTCACAAAGTGATCATTAACTTCCTGGAAGATATTATATCCAGATTTGGTTGCCCAAGCAGAATCGTCACCGATAATTGTTGTGGGGTATTCTACCCTATGGACTAACAAGCTAGGGCTTAAAACTTGTACGCAGATCATGACCCTTAAGACTTAACTTTTAACCTTCTACCCAAAATCTCAACCCCTTTTCTCATGCACACATGGGAAGAATCAACTAACCTTTTTATCGACGGTTGAAGTAGATCCTCCGTTGAGCCTTTATCTCCTTGCTGCTGCTGCTCCTTCCACAAAGCTTTCCTGCAATCAAGACAAAACTACACATGCATGCTATTGATCTACTAGGGGGTTAGAGATTAAACACAAATCAAATAACATAGATAAGACTCATGTATTCGGTACGGAAAAAGTATCTTTTTCATTAATCTCAATATGAATCAACTTACAATGATTTCCGGGACCGACCACCATTCCTCGATCCTGATCCTGGGCTCCTCCTCTTCTTTGTCCTCCAACTGCTTTGCTTGAACTTCTCCTAAAGCTTGAGGAAAGGCTAAAGGGTTGGGACAATAATGGACTTGGCAATTTTCGCAGAGTTTCTTTGCTATGATTTTTCCTCCTTTGAATAGTACCCCTACCCCTCCTTTTATAGGCTAGAAGGAGCTAGGGTTTTAGGCAAACTCTCGGCCATGCATGGCTGGGAGTTCCAGTTAACTGACAAAAATCTCTTCATCCCGGCGGAAAATTTCCTGATTTTTTGCTTTGTTAGGTAAACACGGGCTGTAATGGACTAGCCCGCGGTCACCCGCGTGCAGTAGAAGGCTAGCAAGCAGTCAACCGCGCCCAGTGAGAGGTTAGGACGCGGGTTGCTTGTTTTAAGTGGTTTTTCAAGGTTTTATTCAGCATGGCTTTGGCTAGGAAGAGGCATGAGTTGGCCTGATGCCAGGTAATCCTGTGTGGTGCATTTTAGGGTTATAACAGATGCCCCCTAATGTGTGAGGTTATAAGAGCATCTGATGGCCGAAATACATTACCAATTCTTTACCAATCTGTACTGATGTGCTGAATGAGTGAGCCCAAGAATCAGGAATCAGGAGGTGTCGTCTGCAAAAAATATCAAATGTCTCACCGAGGCGGGCATACCCATGCTCGGGATAAATCAGAACCATGGCTACCAATCAAATACACTGTAGATCCATGTCAAATAAATATAAAGAGTAGCCGCGAACAATACACAGTGGAGCTGCATCTCGAAATCAGAAAGATATACATAGAAAGTATCCATCTCTCAGAAGCTGATTTGGCCTGATGGCTATACTTCAGAGCTCGAGCAACAACTTCAAAATCTTATAAACTCGGGTAGGAGTGTAATATGGGTGTACAACTTCACTACCCAGAGGTCTTTGACGGCTCGTCGGTTATGGACTTGATAATCTTGATGATTGGGATGAAGGCTTCAGTGATTTCGAACAAATACTTGATTGGACGTTCAGGATGGCCGGGTATGCAGACAAGAGACATATTGCAGAGAGGCCGACTCAGGTTAAGTAATCAAACTTCCCTTGGACAATAGCACGACAAGTGATAAGACTCAGGCAGCATATCTGTTAATGATAAGTCTAAGAAGCAGGAGGCAACGCAAACTCTCCATATGTTTGGAAGAGTAACCAAACGGTGGAGGACACAACTCAATATAGTGAGCAAGGCTACCTAAGGTCATGCTAAATCCCAAAGTCTGATGAATCAGACGGATAGATGTGCTTTATCCAAGGGCGACTCATAATGCTGCCAATAAAGAAAATACTTTTCCCATCCTCTTTTTGGGGTATATTTGATTTTTTTGTTCTTTTTGGATATTTTGAAAAAGAATAAAAGAATATTACGTTACAGTGGAAGAACGAGCATAGAAAACATACAAGCTCAAGGCACAAGGACAAGACTGATGTTCTAGGAAATGATACTCAGGAAAAATCCTCTAGTGGCCAAAGGTGTTAAGACGCAAAGGCAAACTGTTACTAGGCTGAAAGGTAAAGGATGCAGATGCGGTTGATAGAACAAACAATGGTAACGTCCTTCGATGTAAGTTTAACGAGCCCAAAGAAGGGAAGCTCGATGATTTTTCATGTTTAGAGAGTCTGAAAAAGCATAAAAGGAAACTCCATTGGGGTACCTTTTTCGTCAATAGTCTAGTCGGTTCGAAA
>ML777717.1:784598-795642 GCA_009831015.1 Picea engelmannii
TGGCCTTGGAGAATTTACTCTCCAACCTATTCCAAGGCCCTATCCTGAGCTAATGTGTGCACCCTACAAACAGAAAAGTCTACTTGATTTTATTTAGCATTGCTTTTAATGGGCTTTTTAAATCTCAAGGTGCGGAAGTGAAACTGATGATGTGTAAAAAGACTCAAAGCAAAATGCACAGATATGCTTGGAAAGAATTTTTTTTTCTAAAATGCAAAACCAACAACTTTTCAATGAAAGACTTCTTTTCTTTTTCAGATTTACTAAGATTTTATGCAGTAAATGAAGAGAACTTTCACTCAGATCTGCAAGCTACTTATACTAGACATGAACTGCAAAAACTTATGCAACAAGACTTCTTTCCAAGCTACTGACACAACAACACAATCCTCAAATCAAGAAGAAAATGACAAATTTTTTATTTTTATTTTATTTTATTGCAAAACAACGCAATAAGGGAAAATGATGACAAGATCAAAAACAAGAGAATAAAAAGAAAACGCTGGCTTAAAGCGCAGATCGCAAACAGAATCAAAGCACGAAAATGCGAGAAAAGCAATCAAGACAGTACCGATTCTAACACTTTCCTAAAAACCATAAAACGAATATTTTTTCTCTTTTGTCTTTTCTATAAAAAATTAACTAACAACACAAGCTAAGGATAAGATACCCTAACCTGCTGACTGTGTCCCCCCAGACTACAAACCCTGAAAGGAGCACTTCTCACCGGAGGGGATGACTGCCCCACCCAGGCTGAAAAGCAACCAGACAGACCCGCGACTGTCACCGAGATAGAACGTGGTTAACCGCGAGCTGAGCTACAACAGCACGCGGGTACCCGCGCGTAGAACTGAAGCAACCCGCGGATATGTATAAAATCTAAGAAAAAATCCAACACAGGCAGCCCAGACCTGAAAGAGGCCTCTAGTATTGACAACCAGGGTCTCTGAAAGGTTTCTAGGTGCTACTACTTCAACAGAAAAAGAAAATTTTTACAAAAGAAAATAAAGGCAAAGAACAACTAACACCCTAAGGTAGACTGAAAGCAACACAGCAAACCAACAGAACCCAGACAAGATCCGAAAATCCCCTTGAGAAGGTAAACTTCTGACAGAGGAAGAGGGGACTGCCTCTTAAGCTTCCTGGACTCTACACGCTACTGAAACCACTACAGAACGCGTTCACACGCACACTGTAGAAGGCTAGGGCGCGGGTCACCTGTGAGCAGGGCTTCTGCAGGCCGCGGGTACCTCTGTGTGTCCCGAAAAGAAATTTCGAGCGTCAGTCAAGGAAAACTAGTATTGATAACCAGGTTCCCTGCTAGCTTTCGACTTAACAAAAAACAAAAAAACAACAAAGAAACAGAAACTTAATTCTTTGAACTACCAAAAAATCTTTAACCAAATCCGGGAACCCTAAGAGTAAAATATCCCCAGTGGATTCGCCAATTCTGTTGTGGGGTATTCTACCTTATGGAATAACAAGCTAGGGCTTAAAACTTGTACGCAGATCATGACCCTTAAGACTTAACTTTTAACCTTCTACCCAAAATCTCAACCCCTTTTCTCATGCACACATGGGAAGAATCAACTAACCTTTTTATTGACGGTTGAAGTAGATCCTCCATTGAACCTTTATCTCCTTGCTGCTGCTGCTCCTTCCACAAAGCTTTCCTGCAATCAAGACAAAACTACACATGCATGCTATTGATCTACTAGGGGTTTAGAGATTAAACACAAATCAAATAACATAGATAAGACTCATGTATTCGAGACGGGAAAAGTATCTTTTTCATTAATCTCAATATGAATCAACTTACAATGATTTCCGACACCGACCACCGTTCCTCGATCTTGATCCTGGGCTCCTCCTCTTCTTTGTCCTCCAACTGCTTTGCTTGAACTTCTCCTAAAGCTTGAGGAAAGGCTAAAGGGTTGGGACAATAATGGACTTGGCAATTTTGGCAGAGTTTCTTTGCTATGATTTTTCCTCCTTTGAATAGTACCCCTACCCCTCCTTTTATAGGCTAGAAAGAGCTAGGGTTTTAGGCAAACTCTCAGCCATGCATGGCTGGGAGTTCCAGTTAACTGACAAAAATCTCTTCATCCCAGCGGAAACTTTCTTGATTTTTTGCTTTGTTAGGTAAACGCGGGCTGTAATGGACTAGCCCGCGGTCACCCGCGTGCAGTAGAAGGCCAACAAGTAGTCAACCGCGCCCAGTGAGAGGTTAGGACGTGGGTTGCTTGTTTTAAGTGGTTTTTCAAGGTTTTATTCAGCATGGCTTTGGCTAGGAAGAGGCATGAGTTGGCCTGATGCCAGGTAAGCCTGTGTGGTGCATTTTAGGGTTATAACAATAATGAATCTCCCTTTCGGTCTGAGCCTCTGGTCAAATTCTGTGAACATTTCCAGATTGCACTGATCCACTCCACTCCCTACTATCCTCAAGGAAACAGACTGGCAGAGTCCTCCAATAAAATCCTAATCAAGCTTATCAAGAAACTACTGGAGGACAATAAAAGGGCCTGGGACTCAAAGCTCAAATTTTCTCTTTGGGCCGATCAGGTGACAACCAAGAAATCAGTGGGCCTCTCACCCTTCCAACTGGTTTATGGGATAGAGGCCGTTTTCCCAACTCAGCTCGCCTTACCTGTGGAAAATATCCTCCATGACTTTGAGGGAGAACCTAACCATGTGCTCAGAAGAATTCATCAGATGGTGGAGGTGCAGCAGATCAGAGAACAGGTCCTGGACAAAGCCTACAATCATCAGCAGAAGATCAAGCAGGCTTTTGACAGGAAGAGCAAAAAGAAGGAATTTGAGCAGGGTGATCTGGTGCTAAAATGGGATGCACCTAGGCAGGAAAAGGGAAAACACAGTAAATTTGATGCCCTCTGGTTTGGGCCTTTCAAGATCCTTGAAGTATTTTCAAACAACACTTACAGGTTGCAGGATCTGGAAGGCAAAGAAGTTTTCAGCAGCCCGGTGAATGGGCATTTCCTAAAAAAATGTTTTCTGTGAGCCACAGTCGGCTCTTTTCTTTGTAAATACTGTTTTTGTTTTTGTTTTTAGTTTAATAAGGGACTCCATAGCCCAACAACAAAGGCACTGAATCTGCAAAAGTGTTCTTATAGCATCACAGGGATGACTCTATCCCCCATGGAGCCAAATGTTAGCGATATTTCTTGTAAGGGGGGCTAGAACGCAAAAGAATGGGTTAAAAACCCACTTGTCCAAAGTTTCAGATGATAATGCGCCTGTGGTAAGTCATGAGCAAGTTCGAGCGGCAGCAATTCACGCACCCGGATCAACGACACGTATTGAATTCCGGACCCCCCTGCCTTTCTACCTTTAAGCGGGGGGGGGGCGGTCCGGAAGTGCGGGCGCATCTCTTCAACGTTCCAGATTAGCGTGCCCGGATCAATGGCGATAAAGAAAATTCTGGACCCCCCNGTGGGCCCTTCTCCTGTCATGTCATTCTCCAGAACCGCCTTTCCCCCATTGCCGTGTGTCATCTGTCCTCCTGCACTCTTTCGTCCAGATGGCCCTTTCCCTGTCTCATCGTCCACTCACCACCTACGACGTGTCCCTTTCCCTCCACGTCAGCCTCTCACTAAATTACACCCACCACGTCTACTCTCCCGCCTACTTCGCTTATATCCCTTTTTCCATATGTCATTCCCCTACCGCCTCCCTCACCTCTCATCGTTCTTACTTCGCCCCTGCGGTTGTGGCCCCATCACTCCGTTGCCAAATCCCACTTTCCGCGCTGGCCTCCATACCCGTCCTTCAAGCTATTCAGTTTTTTCAGGTGGCAGCATGAGGAGTCTCCCATATCCCAAAGTGCTGAGTTGGCCAGATCGTCTTCAATCCCAAGAAAGCAGTTATTGAAGCGGTTGGTGGTGGTTAGACATCGTCTCCGTCATAATGAGAAAGTCCTGCAATGAATTAAAGGCACGTCGATTCACCGATGAAACTATCAGAAGGTCAATCGCGTCTGCCATAAGTTACACGACCATTCAAATATTGCGGCTGCAGATTGTCAGAAGCCATGCAGATGCAAAGCTTTCAATGCAGTATCTTGGTTTCGCTGCTGTTGTTGTTTTGAGTATATGTAGGCATTTTTGCCATTTTTGTATCTATCGATGGTAGAGATAAGCTCCCGACTGTAAAGTTTCAGCAAACATTCTGGTTTCTTGGTTATGCCTCTGTGTTTGAGATTTCTTGGTTTATGACAAACAATTCTCCTTTTTCATCTATGATTCATCTCATGCCAGAGAGTCCACAGTCGAAGGATTCACATGGATTGTTGCGATTTTGTTATGATAAAGGATTTGTTGTGACATTATTGTATTCTCTGGTATCTGTGTTTGAATGTAAGAGGATCTTGTGTTCGAATGCTTTCTTCTCCAGTCTGTTACGAACTGGATGTTTGTGATAGACCTGCGCACTCTTCTCATGCAAGTCTTCCCCCTACTCACCCTTTATTGCAACTCACTGTTTGAAGTTTATCAAGACCTCACTCGTTCATGCATGCCCGGCCTAGTTTTCGAGTTGAGACGATATTGTTCTGAGTTTCCCTCCATTTGATCACCCCTTTAAACAAATCGTGACATTAAACTGATGGGCGTCGGGCTCTGCTCTTGCAAGCAATCCAGGAGTGACTTCCGGCTCCAACAAAGGTGTATGAGTAGCTTTTTGGTTTCTTCCTTGATCTGATCTTCTAAATATTGTAGTATTTCTTTCATTCTTTGAACATGAAGAAACTGAGTCATACCTGCTTTCTCTTTTTACAAATGAAGGACCTATGCCAGACTTGTCTTCACCCTTTACAAATGAATGACTTGCATCAGTTTTCTTAGGAGTACTGATTTCTTCCTTGTTGTATCCAAGACCATATTTGTCATTTGGTGATCTTTGACTATCCAAGATCTCATCCAGGGTCATGGCAGTATTCAATAACTTGATTTGGGTGTTTTACAACTCAACCTTCTTTCTAAGATTCACAACTTCTGCTTCCAACTTATGACATGATTCGTCTTCTACTTCTTCCATGGGATAAATACTAACAGAACATTCTTTTATTGTATCTGAGTCTTCTTCTTTACTTGCAGGGGAAGATTCAATATCAACATCATTATCTGTCCTTATGACTTTAGCCACCACTTGTCCTGAGTTTACAGACTTTATCTTACAATATTTGGAAGTGAACAACACTTCATATGCTCTATCACATATTTGACTTACACTGAGCAGATTATGTTTCAGCCCATCTACAAGAAGAACATTATGGGCTTTTCCTTTGCCATTACTTATAATCACCATCCCTTTACCCTTGATTTTTCCTGGTTCATCATTTCCAAAGGTCACATTTCCTATTTTTCTTTTACTTATAGACATAAACTTATCCTTGTCTCCAGCCATGTGCTTGGAACATCCCCTATATATATATATATATATCGAGGGTCTTTTTGTTTTTGAGCTGAAAGTACTAGACCACATTTTTCACTATCTTTCTTTTTCCATGTGCTGACATTTCTAGATAAGGGTTTTATCCTTGGATTTGCTTTGTAATTCTTTAGATGGCAGTTTGTAGCTTTGTGGCCGAAGTTATGACAGTTATAGAATTCGAGCTCATCGTTCAATAGGTCAAAGTGATTGGTGCAACGTTGTCGACTCATTGGCTATTTATTTCTATGTTGCAAGGATTGTTTATTTCTTGACCTCCTTAGTTGCATGTCTCTAAACTTAATTTGAAAAATTGCAAACTTATGACCAAAATTAGAGCAGTAAAAACAGTAACCATGGAAGAAATTTTGGTACCTAAAGGATGGCCTTCTTCTTGGCATTTGTTGCTCCATCTTCTGATATCTTTGTTTTTGATCAGGTATCACTTTGTCTTTATTAGATTTTGGTGGCATAGTACTCACATGGTTTGATTGTCTGCTAACTTGGAACTTGATCATATTTACTGGCTCTTTTCTTTTTGGTTGTTTTCTTCTTGAACCACTTACATAACCTAAACCATTCTTCAACAAAGGAGATCTATGTTTGCTCAGAATGTCATTTAGTTCTGTTGAGGCTTTAATGCTTGGAAGATTATGGAGATACAAGGCTTTAAAGTTCTCCATCTATTTTCTGGTTTTTACTACCTCTTCTTCCAAGGATTCACATCTTGCCTTCTTCTCTGATAACTGTTGTTTCAAAATGTCCTTTATTTTATTTGCCTCTTCTAATTCCACTTTTAGCAGGGCAAAGTCTTCATCAGGTTTTTTACTGTCTTTCTCGAACTGTATCAACAATTATTTTTGCTTTCTCTTCTTAAGTCTGAGTCTGTTAATCTCTTCCAAAGCACTGATCAACTCTCCTTCCAAGTCAACCACAAATTATTCATCAATAATATCACTTCCCTTTCTTTTATTATCATACTCCTATTTGTCCATAAGCATAAATTCATTAACTTTATCTTCACAAGAAGAGTCGTTATCTGTGTCTCCTGAAGAGTCATCATTGTTTACACATAAAATTTCATTTTACCAAATCTCTTGGATTTGTACTTCTCTTCACCTTCAGAGTTCTGGGACTTCTTCTTGTGTGGACACTTAGATGCAATGTGACCTATATTTCCATAGTTAAAAATTTTGAAGGGCAACTTTCCTGATCCTTTCTTTAGTCTTCTCACAAATTTTGCTTCAATTTCATCAGGCTCAGAATCCTCATTATTATCTTCTTTAAATGACAATTCTCTAGTGGTGGATTTATCTTTACTACTCCTCATTTCATAAGCAATTAGAGTTCCTAGGAGTTGATCAATAGACAGAGTCTTAAGATCATTTAGTTCTTCTATTGCAGAAACTTTTGGATTGAATATATTAGGAAGAGATCTTAAAATCTTCTAAACTAAAAATGTGTCTTCAATCTTCTCACCAAGACCCTTCATGGCATTCACAAGTTCTTCAACTCTTAGAAAGAACTTCCCAAAAATTTCATCCTCCTTCATCTTTAGCTGTTCAAACTATAATCTGTAGGTTTGAATCTTGGAATCCTTTACCTTTTCATTACCTTCATAACTGCTAATGAGTTTGTCCCAGATTTCTTTAGCAGATTCTAAGTGCATAACTTTTACAAATTCTGCTTCTACAACACCACTCAGAACATAATTCATAACCTTAGAGTTGAAGTTGAATTCTAGCTTGTCATCCTTAGAAGCTAGTACTACTGGATTTACATAACCAATATCTACCACATCCCAGACATCTACACCTAAATCCATTATGTAGGTTCTCATCCTAACTTTCCAAAAATAAAAATTTGTTCCATCAAATAGAGGGGCCTTGTTGGTTGAAGTTACTTCATGGCTAGTCATGTTTAAGCTCTAGGATCTATCCTTAAATAAAGGGAACTGACTCTAATACCAATTGTTGGACAACTGAGAGGGGGGGGGGGTGAATCAATTGTTACTGTTCTTAATCAATTATGCCCATTTTAAACTCTTTACAGAACACTCAATGAAGATCACAATAATGTAGGGAAGTAAGCAATAGAATATTCAACATCAATCACACACATGAAATATATACAATATTTCCTGAGGAAACCCATAAAGGGAAAAACCTCTTCTTCTTGATATGATAAGTAATCTTTATTTTCTGTACATTATCACTCTTAGGAGAAACAACTCCTTTCGAGGCTACCACCTCTATTTTACAAGCATCAACTTGCTGATAGCACCAACTCTATGGTTTCTCTAGCACCCACTAGAAGGAAGCACCAACTCCCTTTGTGTTCCAGCACCAAATTCCAGTCACACAGGCACCAACCAGTACAAGCTGCAACTTGCTGAGAGCACCAACTCTCTTGATTCTCTAGCACCCACTAGAAGGAATCATCAACTCCTTGAGTGTTCCAGCACCAATTGGATGGAGGCATCAACTTCCAGTTACACAGGAACCAACCTGTATAACAGAGAACAATAGTTCTCCCTTGCACCACCCTACCACCCTGGTTTTTCTGGCTGCAACCAGATGGAAGCTAAAACTCCCTGTGTTCAAGCACCCACTTGAAACTCTAAGGACAACATTCCTCTCTATCACCACCCTACCACCCTGAGATATAAATATTTTTTACTAAAATTTATACAGTGATACATTATTTAACAATGGCTTACTAGTCTTATCACTATTCTGCTACGTTGTTGTGCTTTGCCTGCATCAGTGTCTTCCTGCTCGCATATTCTTCCACTTTTTGTTCTTATGCTCTGTCTCTACATGTGCACCTAGGATTTCTCTTCCATTCTCATATATGTATCTTTGTTCTATATTTTTCTTTTTTCTCTTATGCTCTATTCACCATTTCCATTCTATGTGCTACGCCTCTTCTGCACACTTCAGCTACTGCGCACAACATGCTTCTACCCACATGAACAACTATCAAAGGAAGCAACTGTGTCTTCTCTATTCTGTGTATATTTATTATGCCAATTACTCTACTAGATCATACATGCAAATCTTCATCCTCTCTAGTGATTATGATGAGTTTGTTCTTCATCAGTGGCTGTTATCCCGAGATTGTTCATCATCAATGGTCATTATATTGAGATTCTTTGGCTTCTTTGGCAGTTATAGTCTTCGAAACTTTTCCATTTGTCAATTGTCTCTATGATGAATCTTCATTCCATTGGAAGTTACCTCAAGACTCTTCAGCTCCTATGGTGATCACCCTGAAGCTCTTTAAATTCTTTGGCAGATACAATCACTCCATTCCATCAGTTACAAAGAGTCATTTTGGCATCTTTGGCTTCTAAGCCCCTTCCTTCATGTGACCATTGACGATGACCATACGCCTATTCAAAAGGAACTTCCTGATCTTGATCTGGTGAGTGCTAGCTCTGTTGATGTGACCTTGGGTGATGCTCTCATGTGACCACGCGATTGCGGGCATGACCAAAGGTGGTTTGAGGGAAACCCACATTTCGCCCTACATTTTACTATAGAGCTCCACGTATTCATTTGGCGATACTATGATTTTGATTGCAGCCCACTCAAGAAAAATTAAGACCCGAGCATGTTCTGATCCTGTAATGCGATGGGACTGTTGATCTCATGATCTTGGCAGTGCTCCTGAACGAACGGTTCAGATTTTTTCTTTCACGATCTGCGGATCATATCTAACCTCCTTAAATCAATGATTGTGATTTATTTCATGATTTGGGCTCCGGGAGTTTCAAATCTCAAACCATGCTTTCCTCCATACAACAATATTCTAGAGTTGATGATCTATGGACACCTGTCCTTCTCAATCGACGGCTCTACCTCTACTTAGGGGATTTTACCTCTCAACTAGATCAATGATCCTGTGTCCCCTTTCTCGATCAACGGTCGATATCTACTTTGCTACCCTAGGCTTTGATGATTTCAAGTCTCAAACTTCATGCTCTCCCAGAACGATTTTAGCCAGAGTCCACAGATTCCTTCCATGTGTCCTCCTCAAATCAACGGTCCTCATTCACTTTAGGACTTCGGCCTCCGAGAGATTTAACTCCTCTACAATTGCTAGAATCACTTGATCCTTTGGTAGTACCTAGTCTTCATGAGCATAGTTCTTTTGTTTTGTCAAGTTCCTTAAAAATGAAACAGATGCTTACGAGCATAGTTCATTGTCTCTATCAATCTCGTTAAAAACTTAAATACACCCCCCTCCATTCTAATCAAATCTCACTCTATATTGAATACTTGAAACTGTTGGGCATGTGTTATATTCTTTTCATGTGTGTGTGTGGGTGTGTTAGATTCGACAACTGCTTCTGACGATCCCTCTAGTGGTTTTTCCTGATTGAGGGTTTCCGGTATAAATCAATGTGTACTATGTGTATGAGGGTTTCTGGTATAAATCTTTGTGTACTACGTTTCCGGTAGTTTTCCCCGGTTGAGGGTTTTCGGTATTTTTTTCTAGGCGGTTTTTGCTATTTTTAGCGGATTTTGCTATTTTTAGCGGTTTTCTAAATCAATCCTGGATTAAGGGATTAGGGTTTTGGTATCTACGGAATACCTAAAAACATTGTATATATTGTATGGTGAATGGTTAAATTAGATATAATGAATATAAGAAAGGTTTTCCCCAGTTGAGGGTTTCCGGTATAAATCTCTGTGTACTATGTGTATGAGCCATTTGATTAAATTCTATTTTGCTTAAGAATCTATATGCATTGCTTTACTTCACAAGTTTAAAACTTACATGTGGTATCAAAGCTCATTTTTGGCTTTAGAGGGACACCTTTGTTGTTGAGGGTTTGGCTCGGTCTTGATAGATCAAGGTTATCTTGGGTCTGTGATAAACCTGGGTTTAGTGGGAGCTTTTGCAGTGGTTATTCGAGTGTAGAAAGAGGAATGGCGAGCACTTATAGAATCGAGATAGAGAAGTTCAACGGTAAAAACTTTGAGCTATGGAATATGAAGATGGAGGACCTTCTTGTAGACAAATAACAATGGATCACTGTGGATCCTGGTACACAACCTACTGGTATGCAGCCTATTGGCACACAGACAACTGGTACACTGCCTACTAGTACACCACCCACTGGTATGTCGAAGGAAGATTGGGAGAAGTTGGAAATAAGAGAAAGAAGTACTATTCGACTTTGCATAGCAGATTCGGTGTTTTTGAATGTCTCAGGAGAATCTACAGCCAAGGAACTATGGGATAAGTTAGGGAATTTGTATCAATCAAAGTCCTTGGTAAACAAGTTGTTTCTTCAAAAGAAGCCGTATCATCTTAGGATGGAAGATGGAGATTCTGTGACAGAACATCTAAATTCATTTAATACTATGGTAAGTCAACTTGTCTTTGTTAATATTACTATTTCAGAAGAAGATAAATGTATTACTTTATTATGTTCTTTGCTAGACTCTTGGGATAATCTAGTTGTAGCAATTGGCAGTACCACTCAATCTACATTTGAAGTATGAGGATGTAGTTGCATCCTTGTTATCTGAAAAGATGAGGTGAAAAATTATGGATGGTCATAGCACAGATTCTTTATTTGTAAGAG
>ML777717.1:800257-818692 GCA_009831015.1 Picea engelmannii
CGTGAGACTAATTACAAAAAAAGAATACTCTAGGCAAGCATGACTAGAATAGTTCTCCCTTGTATTGTTTTACACTTTTTTCGGGCTTGGGAGACTAAATTTATGAAAAATTCATTCATGGAGTCATCTTTAAGTTCCTTTCAGGCTCTCCAAACGTGAAAAACCATTGATTTTACCTTATTTGGGCTCATAAAACTATGCATCGATGGTCCTTTGTGAGTCCAATCTCTAGGAACCATATGGGACCGAACCCTTACTTATTTAGGTTCGTTAAACATGTGAAGAGGAACTTACCGAAGGTTAGTTATATCGAGCATCTGTTAGCCTCCTCAAGTTCATTAAAAAATAAAGAGGCACTCATCAATCATGATGGGGGGGGAGGGGGGGGAATTGAAGGATTTGATTTAAGTTTTTTGGAATCCTTTATGGTAGTTGTTGTTGCCCTTGAACATGGCACCTCCTTTCATCTCATCTTATAGTTGGGTAATATGTTTTTCTCTGCCTCATACCAATTCCATGTGTCGCTAAACTTTTTCTTTCCAATTGAAGAGTGATCTAATTTTTGTCACATTATGTTCTTGGTACTCGTCAAGTCAATGTTTCCAAGTAAGTTGTTGTGCCTCATCATGTTCAAAGGAAGTTTCACTTCAAACCATCCATCTGCAGTATTACCAGTTTCCATTTCCTGTGTCAGTCCATATTCATTCAATCTACCATATCACATCAATTTCCTGTGTCAGTTTCATGTTGATGATGGGGGATACATCATGTCCCTCCTTTGACGAGTATTTTCCTATTGACTTTATCACAATATCCAGGAATTAGACTTAGAAACCATGTAGTACCTTGGGACCTGCATGCCTCAATGGCAGACCTCCTCGCTTCCGAAAATATGTTTACATCATTTAACTCTAACCAGATGATTTTGCGAATGTTCGACCTCATCTCATTTACTCACATTCACTGGAATGTACTAAAGGTACCTTGGGAATCATTTTCATCATTGGTGATTTCCCTCACACTTGTTAACAATATACCTCAATGGGAGGTAATCAAGTGGTTTCTACCATAATTGACATCAAGTCACTTATTCACATGGATAGATTCATACCATTTTGGGATCAAGACGAAGAACTTGGGTTGGGTGCTCACTTTTTAATGTGATTTTCCCAGGCCATGATGGAGATAATTTTAGCGTGTAAAAGATTTCAGTACAATCACCATGCTGGTAATATTATTGATATATATACTGTCACATAGATCCACATTGTATTGATCTATGGCTATGTTTTGTCATCTCGTAGCTCCACTGTGATTTTTCATGGTTGCGATCAACTCATATCATGGAGGTATGGATCCACATTGTATCTCTGGTGGCCATATACCTAGTTAGTATTCTCATGGATCCGTAGTGTATTGGTCGGTAGCCACGCTTTGAGTCATCTCATATTCCAAACATAGGTATTCCTACCTTGGAAATGGAACATATTTGTATACTGACTAATGATTGTTTGCAACTTCTGTCAAGTTCTTCTACTATATAACCCTTGCATTGAATAATTTGTAAAGTGTTGCGGCCATCAATTTCTCTTCTCACCTCACACTTTAGGGGGCATCTGTTACACACCAAAATGTCACACTTGAGTTTCACACCCTAAGTGTCGCAAAGTGATGTATGCACCTTGTTAAGTGTCACAAGAATTTTCACAAGTGTCGTATGCACTTTAACAAGTGTCACATTCATTTTTGTAAGTGTCTCAACCTGTTGACACCATATTAACATTTTTCACAATCCATAAGTCATGTTGGAAGAAGAATCCCTCTCATCTGACAATCAAAACACACCTTTTTCTTGGAAATTTTGACCATTTTGGGGCATTTTAGAATGGTGTTGCTCCCCTACCCATGCTGAGGGGGAACTAGTGCTCCCCATTCCATGTTAAGGGGGTTCCACTGGCACTTTGTTGCTCACTAAGGGGAGGCACCACTTTTGGTTAGAGGAAAATATGGGATTTTCCACCTTTTACTAAGGGCTAGCTATCTTGGGATGAGGTTGTTGTGGTCAAATCCTATACTATGGATCTATCCTAGGATATAATCCCAACTTAAGGAGCCATATAATAAACCATATCCCTCATTATCTCATGGTGGTTGTGTCTCTAAAACCTATATATTGAAGGTATTTCCAAGGTGAAAATGGGAGGAATATTATAGGTATCAAACCTTTGATTATTTCAAGAAGATTAGAGGTATCAAACCTTTTATTCTTTCAAGAAGATTAGGGGTATAAAACCTTTGATTCTTTGAATAATATTAGAGGTATCAAACCTTTGATTCTTTGGGGAAGAATTCAGATGTCAAACCTTTAATCCTAGGAGAAGCATAAACAGTTTGATTTCACGGTTTTCATGCAAGGGTTGGACAAGGAGAGCTTGGAGAAGTTGTTGCATCGTCAAACATGCTTTGCAAGTGCCTCTTTTTGGATTTCCAATAAATATAAACTTGGCCTATTCCCTTCAAGTTCACGTGTTCTACATTTTCTTGTCTATTTTCGTTTCAGTCTTCATAGATATATTTTATTTTTCTAATCATATAGAGTAGGAGGAAGAGTTCCTTTGCTAGTCTTTGCAGGAATTTAGTTACATTGAGGATCTTGGAGATCAAGCCTAAGGATTGGAGCAATGAGGATGAACATCATAACAAGGTACATCACATTCTTCTTCTCTCTTTATTTCTTTCTTGATTGAGTTAGATCTACAGGGAAAGTAGCAACCACTTTTTCACTTCTGTCTTTGGACCAAAGATAGGCGTCTTGGTCCAAAGGGGAGCTTAGCCTGTCCATGGGGTAATATTTCCCACAAAGCATAGGTGTTGGTAAACCTTGAATTCCCAACTGTGGTGGAAGCATGAATTTTAGAAAGCACCATGGATTTAAGTTGTGATTGTTTTCTTAAATACAAATGACCTTTATAGTGATGCTCTTCAATGTTCCAAGAGTACCTTAGAGAAACTGGAGAATTGTGTTGCAATTGGTGAATTATGCTAGAAATTTTGGGGTCTTGCAGTCATTCTTGGCAAACAACTTGGAACCAATATGGTACAATGAAGGAGAGGGAGAAAAGGGACCCGTATTCTTCATACTTCTAGGAAAGAGAACCTGCAACTACATTTTCCTTTCCTTTATTGTAAATAATCTCATAATCATAGCCAAATAGCTTGCTCACCCATTTTTGTTGCTTCGATGATGAAATTCGTTGTTCCATAAAATACTTGAGACTCTGATGATCAGTTTTAATTTGGAATCGTTTTCCCAATAAATAAGGATGTCATATATCCACATCATGAAAAATAGCTAACATTTCCTTTTAATAAATCGATTGGCCTAAATGTCTCTCGGAAATTTATTTGCTAGTGAATTCCAAAGGCCTATCATCTTGCATAAGAACTGCCCCAATTCCTTTCTCGGAAGCATCACATTCCCATAATAAAGTCTTTGTGAAGTTTGGAAGTACTATGATAGGGGTCACACACATATCATCTTTCAAGGCTTGGAAGGAGTGATCAATAGCTAGATTCCAAATGAAACCATTCTTTTTAAGGAGAGTAGTGAGAGGAGCTGCAATTTTTTCATAATTATGAACAAACTTCCAATAATAGTTCGTTAAACCTAGAAATCCACGCAATCTATTAAGATTTTTAGGGCGAGGCCAATCCTGCATAGCTTCAATTCTCTTAAGATCCACCCGTACACCATCCTTGTCGAAAATATGACCCAAGTACTCCACTTCTGAGGCTCCAAAGGCACATTTAAATTGTTTGAGGAAAAGTTTGTGCTTAGAGAGGAGATGGAGAACTTGATCCACATGGGAGAGATAAGATGTTCAAGTTTTACTATAGATGAAAATATCATCAAATAAAACTAAGACAAAATGGCGTAGAAAATGATGGAAGATATGATTCATAAGACTTTGGAAAGTGGAAGAAGCATTACACAGACCAAAGGGCATTACCAAGAACTCATAGTGACCCTCATGAAATCAAAATGTAGTCTTGGGAATGTCTTCTTATTTCATACAGATCTAGTGGTAGATAGAACGCAGATTAAGTTTGGTGAAGTACTGAGCACCACTCAATTCATCCAAGAGGTCATCAATGATAGGAATGAGGAATTTGTCTTTGATTGTGAGTTTTTTGATGGCGTGAAAATTAGGAAACATGTGCCAAGTAACTTCTTTCTTGAGTACCATGACCATAGGGGAAGAATAGGGGCTGGAACTAGGACGGATAACACCCACTTCTATAAATTCATGAAAATATTTCTCAATTTAATTCTTTTGGGAAAAGGGGTGAAGATAAGGGTGAACATTGGGAGGAAGACTCCACGATAAGGGGGAATTTATTTGGTAGTGGTAAAAACAACTTAGTGGTGGGAGAGGATAGATTGGATATCGGGATGCAGAGAGGGTGTCTCAATAGCTTGAATGGAGTGGAGTTGGGAAATAATGCCAGAATGACCCTTTTTTAGTATCTTTTCCATGGGATGGGAATTGATGATCTCAAGGGAGCCTGTTGTGATGCCTTGGAACTTATACTATTGTCCCTCCTATTGGAATTTCATGGTTAACTCCTTAAAATCCTTGAGAATGGGTCCAAGAGTGTGTAACCATTAGACACCAAGAAAAATGTCATAACCACCCATGTATATAGAAAGCATATGGGATTTCAGGAGATATTGACCAATTTGGAGCCGCACATTTTTAAAACATCCCCCACATTTCATGGAACCTCCATTGGCAATCATTATTTGAAAATTATTGATGGCACATATGTAACAATTCAATTCTTGGGAAATGCAGCGATGAATAAAATTATGGGTGCTACCATTGTCCACAAGGATGATGAATTTCCAATTTTTAATGTAACCAATTAATTTGAGGGTCTGGGGAGCGAAGAATCCAGTGAAGGAATTAAGTGAAATCACCAGTTCAACTTATGGTGGATCATAGGGTGGGTTCATATGAGATGGTGGTGGTAGCTTATCCACAGGTGAAACAACAACCTCTTCTTCATAAAAATATCCATCCATGGCCATAAAAATCTTTTGTTCCTTACACTTGTGCCCTGGAAAATATTTTTCATCAAAATTATAACAAAGACCCTTGAGTTGTTGTTCAAGCATTTCATCCCTGGTTAATTTTGTTGATTAAGGTTGGTTGTCATTGATGTCAACCCTTGAAGAAAGCCCCGTAGCACAAATGTTTGGGTAATTGACCCAATATTGTTTGATGTAAATATGACTCATTATTGTTTTGTCATGGTAGATAAGAAGTAAATATGGATGAACTCCAAAGTGGTCCCCTTATGGTGAAAGCCCTCACGGGAAGACGCTTTGTGGAGTAAGAGAACCCATGATTAATTGTGGAATAACGAGATA
The DNA here is from genome assembly GCA_009831015.1 of Picea engelmannii. NCBI lineage: Eukaryota > Viridiplantae > Streptophyta > Pinopsida > Pinales > Pinaceae > Picea > Picea engelmannii. Next base: position 805,692 of record ML777717.1, read on the forward strand.
AAGAAAAGTGAATTTGTTAGGGAAAATATCCTATATGGATAGTGCTTGTCGCGTCATTTCCAGTGGTATGTGGAACGTCACATAATTCCTCACGGTTAGAGAGTTATGGCCATGAGAAGTTGAAGACCCTAGCTTTGGGTAATGGACCCAAGTTTGTTTGATGGGTAACCGTATGATTTATGATATATTTTCAAATAAAACTATTCTATATGTATAGTACATGTCATGCCATTTTTGGTGGTATGTAGAACGTCACATAACTCCTCACGGTTTGAGAGTTATGGCCTTATGAAGTTGGAGGACCCTCATATGTCATCTAGAAGCCCCAAAAGATCAAAGTAGTCAAAGTGGTTTAAGAGATTTTAAAAAGGTAAGGAATAAAGTGAAGTGATGAGTGTATTATAATTCAAAGTGAATACAAAATAAATTATTTCAATAATAAATTTAATGGAGAAAATAGAAGTGGACCCAACCCTAAAATAAGGAAAGTGGGCCAAGTGACCTAGAAGATGTTTTTAAGGAAGCTACTTGGAGAGTATAAATAAGAGGCAAGGCTTTCTCATTTGAAACACACTTGAGTATATTGAATATATATGTGTCTTAGGTAACCAAGGATATCTAAACTGGAATTCTAAGTGATGGTGAAGAAAAGAAGGACGAAATTCAAGGAAGGATAAATTCTTTTGATGGTGCTTTCTAAGTTATGTTATTTACAGGTCATCTAACCATTTTCGCTATAAATTTTTTTCTATAATGATTCAGACCATGAAATTTCTAGGAAAGTGAGAAAGCATATCCAAGTATCTGTGGTAAAAAAATTCAGCTTGTGGGTTGTTGAATTTTGGGAGTTACATGCAGTGGAAAATAGGGTTTGTGGCCGGTCCTAAAACTAGTCAAAATCAGGTGTTTCGGGTAAAAATGTCACAAATTCTTCATAACAGATCCAAATTCAGTGAGACAAAATGTGTTGGTTAGGGTACAGTCTTTAGTATTCCATGTAATAGTTTCATATCAATTCATCAAATATTGTATGTGGGGAACGCTCTACAAGGTCGTTCTCTAGAATAAGCTAGAATTCAACAAGGTATGCCATTTTTTCTATAACTCCTTTTCTGAGAGGTTCCAAGTAGTGACACTTGGAGGAATTGCATAAAACACATTGAAGAAAATTTTGTATCAGTTTCAGATCTTTATAAATTACATTTTCAAAGTTATGATTAATTCAAGTTAGGGTTGTTGACTAATCCAAAACTAGGCATGTGAGACTAAAGAAAAGTTTGATGAAAATGCTAGTCTCTTGTTTTTAAATTCAAGGAAGGTTTGCAGGAATGTGATCATATACACTAGGTATATTATAGAGCTAGAAATCAGATTTGGATGATGAAATTGATGAGGGATTTTGGTTGTGGTAAATGTTGAGTACATGGTTGAGACAAGTAGTTGATGAGTTGGCGCACATACATGAGGTTTATAGTTGATGATGTTGGTACATATTGATGATTCATAGTTGATGAGTAGTTGATACATGATTTGTACATACTTGGTACATGGTTGGATTCACTTGTTTATAGTACAGGTTGATTACAGGTTGGTGCATGGTTGATGCACTTGTTTATGGTACAGGTTGAGGTATAGGTTGATGCATGGTTGATGCATGGTTCAGATTTATTGGTACATGTTTACAATGGTATATCCCACAATGATAGTGTGACATTGGTTCCATTCTACTTCTACTTCAGGGTTGCAGGACGGGGCAAGGACAGGTAGTTGTAGCCACCTTCCGGTTGTATGCAGAGAACATTGGGGGTTGTAGCCTCCTTTTGGTTGTAGCTAGAGAATTGGGGAGTTGGAGCTTCCCTCAGGTTGTAGCCTGAGAAACTAGGGGGTTGGAGCCTCTTTCCAGTTGTAGCTGGAAAAAAAAGGAAGTTGGTGCTTCCAATGAATGTAATTCTTCAAGACATATAAGAAAAAACATTCCGTGGTTTTCTCCTGATTTGGGTTTCCATGTAAAACACTGGTGTATTGTGTATGTGTGTGGTTGTTTATTTCTTACTGTTCATTATTGGATAATAATTCTACATTGATATAACATTTGAAGAAAAAGGATTATAATTACGGTATCACTTATTCACCCCCCCTCTCAGTAATCCAACAATTGGTATCAGAGCAGGTTCCTTCGGAAACCAGTTTAACCACTAAAGGGTAGATCATGGAGAGTACCAAATCGTATAAAAATGGAATACCACAGTTTGATGGACAAAAGTATGCATTTTGAAGCATAAGGATGAATACATATATACAGGCACAGAGATTTCAAGTTTGGCAATCAATTGTAGATGGATACACAACACCAGCGGTTCCACCAACAAATGACAAAGCAGTGAAACTCGGTGAGAATAATTCCAAAGCCATAAATGCACTTTTTAATGGTCTTAGTGATACGGTATTCACCAAAGTTGAACATTGTAAATCTACTAAAGAGATTTGGGACAAGATTCGAAATATTTATGAAGGAGATTCAAAAGTCAAAGCAGTAAAGCTTCAAACTTACAGAGGTCAGTTCGAACAACTAAAAATGAAGGAAGATGAAGATATTTTAGCCTACTTCTTACGAGTCGATGAAAAAATGAATTCAATCGTAGGATTGGGAGAAGAAATTGGAGAATCTGTAATTGTTCAAAAGGTACTAAGATCTCTTCCTATAAGATTCAACCCTAAGATATCAACACTAGAAGAAAGATCGGATCTAAACTCAATAAGCATGGATGAACTACATGGAATCTTCACAGCATATGAGATGAGAACCGAACAAGAAAATCCAGATGTAAAAGAAGCATCCTTCAAAGCATCCAAAACATCAAAGCAAAAGAAAAAGGAACAAGAAGAATATAGCAGCAACAATGACATCTCGGAAGATGATGAAGAAGTGGCCAACTTCGTCAAAAGACTGAACAAGAAAACTAATGGTAAGTACAGAGGTAAGCTTCCTTTAATTTGTTTTAATTGTGATGGTATTAGTCATTTTGCTAACAAATGTACTCATAAGAAAAAGAGAAATGATGAAGGTTACTCAAAAGGAAGACAAACATATAAAGGTAAAAGAACTACAAATAAAGTTTTCAAGAAAAACTTTTGCACCAAAGAGGACATCTCATCATCAAATGAAGATGAAGTCAGTGACAGTGAAACAGGGAGAGTTATATTCATGGTAGTAGAAGAATTTGAAGAAGAATATGAAGAAGCATATGAAGAAGAAATTGAAGAGGTAGAAGTTGACTTCTGAGAAGAATTAATGAGTGCCATAGAAGTTATCAGAAGAGAAAAGAAGAAAAAGAAGAAACTACATGCAGAACAAGATAAGAAAAAAGACACTCAAGAACTATAACAAATGATCACAAAATTGAAGGTTCAAATAGAAGAAGATAAAATAATTGAAGAAGCACTCAAAGAACACCTATAAGGAAAGGACATGATCATTGGAAACTTGGAAGTAGAGATTGTCACACTAAGAAAGGATATTCAAAAGAAAAATATGCAGAATAGCTCAAAAGTTCTGGATGACATTATCAACAGTCAAAAATCTTATCTTGACAAGTCCAGAGTTGGATACAATCAGACAGAAAAGGGATCAAGATCCAAAACAACAGAGCAAGAAACAAATCCAAAAAGCTATGCAGAAACAATCAAAGGGGATAAAAAAATATACAAGGAAGATTACAGGGACACTCCTCCACCGATAAGATTCAGATTTCAGAATCAACAACAGATAGACAAGCCTCAAGAAGAAGAAGGATTCATAAGAGCACCTCCTTTCATAAGATCTTCAACTACTAGGTATCAAAATATATTTTTTGGTTTATGTTATGCATGCAATAATTTTGGACATAAAGCTATCAATTACAGAGCTAACAATAGGAACAATAACTACTTTGAGAGCCATACGCAAAGGGGTTATTCAAGAATACCTAGTGAAACATAGAGAAGAAGTTACAACAGGTTTGAATCTTTGAGCACTGAAGTGGAATGTTACAAATGTAACAATTTTGGACACATGGCCAAAAATTGCAGAATGACAGTCCCTCCTAAAGAACCTCAACAGAGTCACAAACAAGAACCTCAGAAAATGACATGGATAAGAAAGCAAGATCAATATAGCAATGAAGAATGCACAGTTGCTCTACAAGATAAACAGAAGAAGCGTGGTTGGTATGTTGACAGTGGATGTTCAAAACACATGACAGGTGATAGAGACAAGTTTCTTACATTATGAAAGGAAAGAGATGGATCGGTCTGCTTTGGAAATGATGATTCATCCAAAATCATTGAAAAATGCACAGTCCGAATTGGGAACAAGAATGAAAAGGCAGAAAATGTTCTACTAGTAGAAGATATGAAACATAATATTTTAAGTTTGAGTCAAATGTGTGACCAAGGTCATAAAGTTACTTTCGATTCACAAAAGTGTGAGATAAGAAAATATGGTTCAGGGAAATTGGTCGCTACAGCTGCAAGAACTTCAAGCAACATATATGTGTTAAGCGAAATTGGAAATGAAAAGTGTTGTCTAGGAAAGGAAGATGAAAGTTGGCTATGTTATAGAAGAATGGGTCACATGCATTTTGATAACCTTGTCAAAGTCAGCAAAAGAGAAGTAGTCAGAGAAATGCCCCAGATCATGAAACCAACCAACACTTTGTGCAAGCATTGCCAACAAGGAAAGCAAACAAAGACCAGGTTCAAATCAAAGGAATATTCAACAACAAAACCACTAGAAATTGTGCATACTGATCTAGTTGGAACAACTACAACAAAAGGCTTAAAAGGTGAGAGATACTTTATGTTATTAGTTTATGGTTATACACGAATGACTTCAGTTTGCTTTCGCAAAGAACAAATCAGAAGCTTTTGAAATTTTCAAGATCTACAAGGAAATGGTTGAAAATGAGATGGATTCAAGAATCAAATGCTTAATATCAGATAATGGAGGAGAATTCACCTCAAAGGAATTTATGGACTACTGTAGAAATCATGGAATAAAAAGGCAATTATCCGTCGCTAGGACACCTCAACAGAATGGAGTTTTTCAAAGAAAGAACATGACAGTACAAGAAATGGCTCGAACACTGATAATGGATTCAATGTTGATAGATATTTTTTGGACACAGGCAGTGCATAAAATAGTTCACATTCACAATAGAGTAATGCTCAAAAACAGCACTGATAAAACTCCCTACAAGCTATGGAAAGTGATCTGAAAATAGAAGGCTGACTTGTTATGCTATGCAAGCACCCTCTACCTCATGTAATAAATCTTAACAGGGCCTTGCTTCATGTGTTTAAATTATGCGACACCATAACTTTTTGTATGCAAACCCAATAACCAATGAACGAGGGACACGTGGCGCCCTCCGATTGGGCCACGTGTCCTCATATAATTTGCCCATAAACGGACACGTGTCACAATCCAATTCGCTGACAATCGTCCAACGAAAATGTGCCACGTCACCTGCCACGTTTGACTGTACGGTCGCCACGTCATCCCGGGCCACATAGGATGCTGACGGCAACATGTGCCACGTGTCGTCATTCCAATGGTGACATGTGTCACTTCAAGATTGGACAAATCGTACGCTGGAAATGCCAAAAACGCATGACACGTGTCATGCACTGGAGCTGCCACGTCATCGTACGGAATGTACGACCTGCCACGTTAGTTGTACGACCTTTGCCACGTCAGCTGTACGGCCTACCCAGTCAACATCAAATTTTTACCTGTTTGGCTCAGCGAACAGATCGCGATAACTTCTCCATACGGACTCCATTTGCGAAAATAAATATATCGTCGGAATCAGGACAACGAGACGGACTTTGAAATTTGAGCAAATGTTAGACCCCTGGTCCAGATTCTGATCACACCTTCCCATTGAAAGGCTTTTGGACCCACAAAAGCTTATAATTATCGATCTGAGCTTCAATACTCTTCTCTTTTCAAAGTTATATCAACTGATTCTACTTGAAAGGACTTTTCGACAATCACCTGGGTACCTTGACATGGCTTGCTCTGCAACTGGCTATGTCCCTCAACCACTGCTCTCTAGCTGCTGCTGACCCACTGTTCTCTCTGCACTTGGAAGATTGCCAGCCTTCCCACTGAGATTCAAGTCCCTCTTGTGAACTCTTTTGACGTCAACAATCCGCTCTCCAATGGCTGCAAAATTTTCCTACGACATCTTGTCACAAGCCAAGAAAACCATCAATCTTGAAAACAAATTGATACAAGACTGAAAATAATGACAGCAAAGTCTTTTTTCTCTTCAAGCAACTGTCGCATCTTGTTCTTCATCAAAGCACATGGTGTTTTCCTCCATCTCAATGTACTCAAAAATTGACTTTCAAGACAACAACACCATTGACTAAACATAAGTCGAGAAATATGAACGACATAACATAGTCGCCAAAATAAAATCGACACAAGTCGAGACTCATGTGAAATGTTTCAACCTTCGAAAATGACAAGTCGAAAACCATGATAAACAATCATGCGACAATCATGACTCATCCATGATGAACTAATCTCAAGTTCATTGTTTATGCACTCACAAAACCATATGCATGTGCATAGCTTCTTCAACTCTCCTTCCTGTAGAAACATAGGTACTCAAACCCAAATCATGCGGGTATTAAAGAGCTGAAAATGAACGGTATATGTGGCTGTAATTAAATGAACAACATACCCCTCTTTTACATGTTCTTGAACGAGGTGGTATAACACAAGTATGCTTTCAAAAATGAATGCCTACACAAGCAAACTTGCATCTTTGCAACTTATGACAACTGCTGCAACTTGTGAAACTTCAACAAAAGTGAAAAGCTAAGGCTGAAATGTGCATCTACTGCAGAAAAAATGAAAGCCTTACTTACGCAAGAAATCAATCCATTTCTTACCAAGCCAACTCAATGGCGAATTCTTCTGCTGAAATTCTTCTTCTTGTGAATCATCTTGACCCACTTCAATGATGGAATCTCCTCTTCCAATCTTGTCAATCTTTTGATCCAACTGCTTCTTGTGCCGTGGATGAGAGTTTGGATGCAATGTCCAACATTGGTCAATGAGATGACCCCTCTTCTGACAATGACTGCAAATCTTTTTCCTTTTCTCTTCATGTTGCCTTTGCTTGGAAAGTTTCCTGAAAATGGACTTTCTCTTCCAACATTTTGAAACATGATGGTTATAGAAACCACAAAATGTACATGGTCTTTTTCCATTTTTACATGCAGATTTATCATGATTAACATAATCAAAAGCAACAGAATTAAAGGCAGATTTATACCTTGAACATTCACCTTTATTGCCGCTTTGAGGAGGTGAATCGGAAGAGTCACAAGCTCTCTTTTGAAGACCAAGAAATCTGCACTTGTCCTCATGGCTGTCACAACTTTTTTGTTGCACACATTTGCATTCATCTTGAACACAAGTTTTGCATGCTGAAGAGTTTGAACATTCAACCAAAGTTCTTGAACTTTCACCTTGAAAACCTTCTTGAGGAGGTGAACTTGAAACAAAAATTGTGCTTGAAACTTTTTCATTAGTTTCCTCAACCTTGGAATTTGTTTCATCAATTTTTTCATAACCAAGACCACAATATTTAGGTCTCTCTTCAATAACAATAGGCTCAACAATGCCTTGTGCATGCTTGCCTAACCCTTTACCTTCATAGCCCATTTTTAGCATTAACTTGGACCCTATTCCTTTTGTGTGATTTTCAAAAACACCAAAGCCTTCTTCTTGAGAGGAATTTGAAGAGAAATTAACATTACATACCTCATGTGCATGCATGTACTTGGTAAGGGTTTCTTTGGCTTCATGGAGTTGATTCTCCATCTCCTGCAACTTTTCAAGAAGTTGGTCTTTCTCCTCCTTCATGGCCATCATCTGCTCTTGAAGGACGATGTTTTCTTCCCTATCTTTCCACAACTCTTGTACCATATCTTTCATGGTTATCAATGAATTAAACATTTCTTTGTCAAAGAACTTAGATTTGGAAGATGTAGGAGAACTATCAATGCTTAAAGCATCCTCCATATTTGCAAGATAACAAACTTCAACACCAATCTTGCACAAATACCAACAGCTAAAACTCAAGCTATCATTGGCAAATACATGAGCAAAATAAACTATGCTCTGATACCACCTGATCTAAAAATAGAAGGCTGACTTGTTATGCTATGCAAGCACCCTCTACCTCATGTAATAAATCTTAACAGGACCTTGCTTCATGTGTTTAAATTATGCAAGATGGTTTATGTGTTAAGTTCTTGGTTCTTCTTGTCAATGTGCATGTGTGAGGAAATGATCTTTTAAAAGATTAAATATGTGTTATAAACAAATACACAACAATGTAAAGTGCAGCAAATAACACAACAAACTCACAACAATAGCAAGATGATAAAGGAGTTCACCCCTCTCTGAACTACATCTCCTTGAGCCTCCTTCAATGGACTTGACTCTTTGGGATTAGTTTGTCAAATTTCTTTTACAAGCTGCTGCTCAACTCCAATGTATTTACAGACTATACCATTGGGTTCAAAATACATAAAAACCCCAAAAATGACTGTTAAAACTCTGAAAATGGACAATGGCTCATCCAACAATGACCTCTTGTACATGTGACCTCCAAGCTTCCTTGAGCTTGAATGAGGCAAAAACACTTGTAAAAGTCCTCCAATAGATTTGAAACCTATCCTAATGTGTTTAGAGCATAATAAACAGTTAGAAATGACTATTCAGTCTCAGAAAATGAATATGTGCTCATCAGAGCAATGCCTCAAACAATGAGGGCTTTAAGGCTCATGAAGCTTCCTCAAACTTCAAATGTGAAAAACCTACAAATGGGCTCTTCAAATGCCTGTGAAAATAGTTCCAATGGACTCAGGACGTCCAAAAACCCCTAGCTGGGCTTTTACAGCTCCTCATTTGGCCAAAAATTGAAGAAGTTATGCTTCTGCCATTTTTCTCCTTCAAGCTTGCTGTAACCTGTTCGCCATTTCGCACCTGTGGAAAAGTGAACCTAGCCTCTGAGCGGTTTCGGTGCCAAAACTCAGCACCCACGCGCGTTCCGCAAATCACACCAAATTGTCGAACAGTTACCTGGAATAAAGCCCCCAAGAACGGAGGTGTTGGGCGCATGGGGCCATGTGGCCACGTTCCTCGCGCATAAAAAGGGCCAACTATTGCATGAATGAATCTGGACTTGCCAAGTGTCCAGGCTCGGGTTTAACCGTGGATCCAAAATCCATTTCAAAAAAATCACGCATACACAAGAACTGGGTTTTACATTTCAACCCACAACTCTAAACCGCACGTATACAACCGTGGCATTTAATGGTTACATGTACAACCATGTGACCGGGTTCCAAATGAATTACAACACCGCGCTCCAGGTGCGAACCAATGGTCACATTTAATAAACATATGTATAACCAAAATGTAATACATAAACTTTGACCCCTATTTAAATTCCCGCGCATATATATAACAGGGTTATATAGAACCGGGTTTAAAATAAATGTAACCGTCCACGCGCTAACCTTTGGTTAGTGGTCACATATAATACTCGGAAACCGTGCAAACATATATAAAATGTGGTCATATTCCACTTACCCCGCGCGCCGTTTGAACTTATGCATTGGTCATATGTGTATAGCTTATGACCACGGGCTGTGTAGAAAGTTTGACCCCCACGCGTGTTTTTAACATGGACACAGGGTCATATTGGTATGCACAAGACCGCGGGACGGGGCTAAGCCCCGGCCCGACCCCCTGCCGTATAAAACGATATGTGAATTCAAATAATGTAAAACTCATATAGATTTCAAAAGACAACACGTGGCCTAGCGGTCGACGGATTAATGTTAAGTCTTTCATTGGGTAGAGGTCCGGCGTTCGAATCCATCCGGCGACACCATAACTTTTTGTATGCAAACCCAATAAACAATGAACGAGGGACACGTGGCACCCTCCGATTGGGCCACGTGTCCTCATATAATTTTCCCATAAACGGACACGTGTCACAATCCAATTTGCTGACAACCGTCCAACGAAAATGCACCACGTCACCTGCCACGTTTGACTGTACGGTCGCCACGTCATCCCAGGCCACATAGGATGCTGACGTCAGCATGTGCCACGTGTCGTCATTCCAATGGTGACACGTGTCACTTCAAGATTGGACAAATCGTACGCTGGAAATGCCAAAAATGCATGACACATGTCACACCCTGGAGCTGCCATGTCATCGTATGGATTGTACGGCCTGCCACGTCAGCTGTACGGCCTCTGCCACGTCAGCTGTACGGCCTGCCCAGTCAGCATCAAATTTTTACCTGTTTGTCTCAGCGAACAGATCGCGATAACTTCCTCATACGGACTCCGTTTGCGAAAATAAATATACTGCCAGAATCAGGAGAATGAGACAGACGCAATGGCACTGTTTTCGTTGCATTCCAAGCACTTTGAAATTTGAGCAAATTTTAGATCCCTGGTCCAGATTCTGATCAGAAAGGAAGACCAACAAATGTGAAGCACTTCAGAGTTTTTGAAAGAAAATGCTACATCAAAAGAGAAGATGGCAAAATGGGAAAGTTTGAATCTCGTGTGGACAAAGAAATACTTGTTGGTTACTCAAGTACAAAGAAAGCATACAAGTGTTACAGTCTAAGATTAAACAAAGTTGTGGAAAGTATCAACGTAACAATTGATGAAATAGGCAGACCAGAATCAAAGAAAGAAAAAAACAAATCAATGGAACAACTTTTTGAAGAAGAAGATGAAAAATAAGAATAAGAGGAAGATGAAGATGAAGAGAATCCGACAGAAGTAGAAGAGCAAGTTCAACAAGTATCTCCAAAGACACCTAGAAAACGAGTACAGAAGAATCATCCTTCAGATCATATTATTGGAAACAAAGATGCAGGAGTTGAGACTAGAATAAAAATATGTTCACCATAACAAACAAACCTAGCACTCTTATCTACAATTGAACCAAACTGTTTTGAAGAAGCCAACAAGGATGAATTTTGGAATAAGGCCATGGATGAAGAATTGGATCAAATAGAGAAAAATGACACTTGGGAATTGGTTCCAAGACCAAAGAATAAGAATGTGATCGACACAAAATGGGTTTTCAGGAATAAATTAAATGAAGATGCACATGTTACAAGGAACAAAGCTAGATTGGTATGTAAAGGATATGCACAGATTGAAGGAATCGACTTTGAAGAGACATTTGCCCCAGTTGCCAGAATGGAAGCGATCCATTTGCTTTTAGCTTATGCATGCTCCAAAATGTTAAAGTATATCAAATGGGCGTAAAATCAACTTTTCTAAATGGGGAACTTGAAGAAGAAGTCTACATTGAACAACCAGAAGGATTTCAGTTGTCAGAGAACACATACTATGTGTGTAAATTAAGGAAGGCCTTGTATGGTCTAAAACATGCTCCTAGAGCATGGTACTCTAGATTGGATAAGTATCTGCAGTAGGAAGGGTTAAGAAAAGGAAGTGCAGACAAAAACCTCTACATCAAGGTAAGTGAAGGTAATATTTTATTAATTGAAGTTTATGTTGATGATATTATTTTTGGTAGTGATGATGACAGGTTTAACCAGAAATTTGCAAAAGACATGCATAATGAATTTGAAATGTTGTTACTTGGAGAACTATTTTTCTTTCTGGGACTTTAGATACATCAAAGAAACCAAGGAATTTTTATTTCTCGAAGCAAGTATATCATAGAAATGCTAAAGAGGTTCGGAATGGAAGATTGCAAACCAATTATCACTCCCATGCAAACTGGTTGTAAGTTGAGCAAAGATGATGATTCAAAGTCTACAGATCAGAGGAAATATAGGTCAATGATTGGAAGCCTACTATATGTGACAACATCCATACCAGATGTAATGCAGGCAGTTGGACGGGTGGCACGATTTCAAGCAGCACCAAAGGAATCACATGTATTATCAATAAAGAGGATCTTCAGATATCTCAAAGGAACAGAAGAGTTTGGATTATGGTATCCAAAAGGAAAAGATCTATCACTTATTGCCTACACAGATGCAGATTGGGCAGGTTGTATTGATGACCAACGAAGCACCAGTGGAGCAAAGTTCTACTTAGGTGAGTGTTTGGTATCATGGCTAAGCAAGAAACAATCATCGATATCTCTATATACAGCCGAGACAGAGTATATTGTAGCAGCAACATGTTGTACATAGGTTCTTTGGATGAAACAAACTTTGACAGATATACAGGTTGAGTATGATGAGCCCATTCCAATATATTGTGATAATACAAGTGCCATCAGTTTATCAAAAAACCCAGTGATGCACTCCAAGACTAAGCACATTCCAATCAAGTATCACTTTCTACGAGAACAGGTTGCAGAAAAGAACATCAGAGTTGAGTATGTGGGAACAAAAGAACAAGTGGCAGACATCTTTACAAAACCACTTCCACGGGAAGCCTTTGAATATCTTTGCCAAAGACTTGTAGTTATTTCTACTCCAAAAATGAATTCTTTTTGAATGCTTATCTTATATGTCTTAGATGTACACGAGGAAGCACCATAAGAGGACAGTCTGTCATGGGAGCAACCTCGGATGGAAAGATACCTTTGCCATTGATGACAAAGGGGGAGATATTTATCGTATGTAGAGGACAGAGGCATGGTTCTAGGAGGAACAAATTTATCAGATGCAGAGGACAGAGGCATGGTTCCAGGAGGAAAAAATTTATCAGATGCAGAGGACAGAGGCATGGTTCCAGGGGGAGCATGAGTGATATGATTTCAGTGTTGCACTAGAGTGTTGCCATCAATGCCAAAGGGGGAGATTGTTGATTAAGGTTGGTTGTCATTGATGTCAACCCTTGAAGAAATCCCCATAGCACAAAGGTTTGGGTAATGGACCCAATATTTTTTGATGTAAATATGACTCATTATTGT
>ML777717.1:818756-839837 GCA_009831015.1 Picea engelmannii
ATCAATGCCAAAGGGGGAGATTGTTGATTAAGGTTGGTTGTCATTGATGTCAACCCTTGAAGAAATCCCCATAGCACAAAGGTTTGGGTAATGGACCCAATATTTTTTGATGTAAATATGACTCATTATTGTTTTTTCATGGTAGATAATAAGTAAATATGGATGCACTCCAAAGTGGCCCCCTTATGGTGAAAGCCCTCACGGGAAGACGCTTTGTGGAGTAAGAGAACCCATGCTTAATTATGGAATAATGAGATTAAGGAAAGTGAATTTGTCAGGGAAAATATCCTATATGGATAGTTCTTTTCATTTCATTTTCAGTGGTATGTGGAACGTCACATAATTCCTCACGGTTAGAGAGTTATGGCCATGAGAAGTTGGAGACCCCAGGTTTGGGTAATGAACCCAAGCTTGTTTGATGGGTAACCGTATGATTTATGATATATTTTCAGATAATACTATTCTATATGGATAGTACATGTCATGCCATTTCTGGTGGTATGTAGAACGTCACATAACTCCTCAGGGTTTGAGAGTTATGGTCTTATGAAGTTGGAGGACCCTCATATGTCATCTAGAAGCCCCAAAAGGTCAAAGTAGTCAAAGTGGTTTAAGAGATTTTAAAAAGGTAAATAATAAAGTGAAGTGATGAGTGTATTATAATTCAAATTGAATACAAAATAAATTATTTCAATAATAAATTTAATGGAGAAAATAGAAGTGGACCCAACCCTAAAATAAGGAAAGTAGGCCAAGTGACCTAGAAGATGTTTTTAAGGAAGCTACTTGGAGAGTATAAATAAGAGGCAAGGCTCTCTCATTTGAAACACACCTAATCATATTGAATATATATATGTGTCTGAGGTAACCAAGGATATCTAAACCGGAATTCTAAGTGAAGGTGAAGAAAAGAATGCCGAAATGCAAGGAAGGATAAATTCTTTTGATGGTGCTTTCTAAGGTATGTTATTTACAGGTCATCTCACCATTTTCTCTATAACTTTGTTTCTATAATGATTTAGAGGGTGAAATTGCTATGAAAGTGAGAAAACATATCCAAGTATCTGTGGTAAAAAAATTCAGCTTGTGGGTTGTTGTATTTTGGGAGTAACACTCAGTGGAAAATAGGGTTTGTGGCCAATCCTCAAACTAGTCAAAATCAAGTGTTTCGGGTAAAAACGTCATAAATTCTTCATAGCATATCCAAATTCAGTGAGACAAAATGTATTGGTTAGGGAACAGTATATAGTATTCTATTTAATCATTTTCTATCAATTCATCAAAAATTTTGTGCGGGGCACGCTCTACAAGGTCGCTCTCTAGAATAACCCAGAATTCAGCAAGGTATGCCATTTTTACTATAACTCATTTTTTGATAGGTTACAAGTAGTGAAACTTGGAGGAATTGCATAAAACACATTGAAGAACATTGTGTATCAGTTTTAGATCTTTATACATTATAGTTTCAAAGTTATGATTATTTCAAGTTAGGGTTGTTGACTAATCCAAAACTAGGCATCTGAGACTAAAGAAAAGTTTGATGAAAATGCTTGTATCTTGTTTTTAAAGTCAAGGAAGGTTTGTCAGAATGTGATCATATACACTAGGTCTATCACAGAGCTACAAATCATATTTGTATAATGAAATTGATGAGGGATTTTGGTTGTGGTACATGTTGAGTACATGGTTGAGACAAGTAGTTGATGAGTTGGCGCACATACATGAGGTGTATAGTTGATGATGTTGGTACATATTGATGATTCATAGTTGATGAGTAGTTGAAAAATGATTTGTACATACTTGATACATGGTTGGATGCACTTGTTTATGGTACAGGTTGATTACAGGTTGGTGCACGGTTGATGCACTTGTTTATGGTACAGGTTGATTATAGGTTGAGGTACAGGTTGATGCATGGTTGATACATGGTTCAGATTTATTGGTACATGTTTAGAACAGTATATCTCACAGTGATAGTGTGACAGTGGTTCCATCATTCTACTTCTATTTCAGGGTGGCAGGACGGGGCAAGGACAGGTGGTTGTAGCCACCTTTCGGTTGTAGCCAGAGAACATTGGGGGTTGTAGCCTCCTTCTGGTTGTAGCCAAAGAATTGGGGATTTGGAGCTTCCCTTAGGTTGTAGCCAGAGAACATTGGGGGTTGTAGCCTCCTTCTGGTTGTAGCCAAAGAATTGGGTATTTGGAGCTTCCCTTAGGTTGTAGCCTAATAAACTAGGGGGTTGGAGCCTCCTTCTAGTTGCAGCTAGAAAACAAAGGAAGTTGGTGCTTCCAATGAATGTAATTCTTCAAGACATATAAGAAAAAACATTTTGTGGTTTTCTCCCGATTTGGGTTTCCACGTAAAACACTGGTGTACTGTGTATGTGTGTGATTGTTTATTTCTTACTTCTCATTATTGGATAATAATTCTACATTGATATAAGATTTGAAGAAAAAGGATTATAATTACGCTATTACTGATTCACCCCCCCTCTCAGTAATCCAACAAATTTCTGGATCTTTAGGGGAGTTGTAGGAGGGGCAGAATTGGTGGGTTTAGGGAAAGGAGGAAAGGATGGTTTGTGGATCTGGGAGGAGACAAAATGTTGTGCTTCCTTGGCTCGTTGAGTAGCTTCCAACCAAGTCTGGGGATGTGCCATGAGAACATGACCACATATTTCATATTTTAGGTAACTGATAAAGCATTCCCTAAATAAATCATCTGACATGCACTTTGTTCTGAAATCCAATTGCTCAAATGCTATGATAAAGTTTTCCACTGTTCCAAACTGCTTCAACTTGGTCAAATGGCCTAAGTGGTGGGTGTTATATTCAAAGCAGTCATAAATATTTGCAACAAACTGTGTCTAAGAAACATACCCTTGGTGTGCCTTTTTATGCCATTTCCACCATTTCCAGTGTTCCAGATCCAGATGTAGGATACCATAACGAAGCTTGGCTAAATGATCGGTAATGTCATGCAAAGAGAAATAATGTTCCATTTGAATGACCTAGCCTGTGGGATCCGAGGCATCAAATTTTTTCACCTCAATTCTGGGTAGAATGAGGACCTTGGTAATGCAAAGAGTCATGGGCTTTCTGATAGGATGGTTGTTCGGAAGAGGAAAGGTTCTAGGAACTACCCATCAATTGGTCAAGTGTGGATTTGATGTCTTTGATGTGGGACCATTGGTTTTTGAGGATTTGAACAAAGGAATTGAGCGAGTTAATGTTGGCATTGATATTCTTGATGTCCTCCTTGTTCTAGAGGTTGTCAACAACCAATGCATTGAGCTCTTGGGTGCGGGTGGTGGCCATGTGGAAAAATGGTCAGGAAAATGGGATAGGGGGGAACAGTAGGTGGGTGAGAGAGGTAGGTGGGACAAATGATAAGAATTGTTTCAAGTGATAGGTACCACTGTGATCAAGGATCAAAAGGGAGTCCAATGGGATAGGGGACAAATAAGGGTTCTTGAAAAGGTGTCGGATCCACAAAAACATTGTATTAAAAATGATAGGTACCACGGGAATCAGGGCGAAGAGAGGAATCCAATGGGACAGGTCCCAAATAGGTGTGTTGGTGGGACCACCTTTTTTTTTTTTTCAAACTCCTCTGGAGTTATACTCTAATCTAGAGAATAATGCAGTGTTGAAAGGCCCAAATTATTAACAGGAAAAAATGTGTAGGAATTTCGCAACTAGAAGGAAGGAGGTAAAGTTGCATGTCAATATATCTTATCTGTTTTGTTTCTGTTTATGTATCTTCCCGAGTGTTTTTCTCAGTGGAATTATAGCAGTCAGGTGGGATATTGGTTTATCTATGGAGGACTTCAAGATATATTGTTTGATTCGTATACATGTGTTGTCTGATGCGCTGCCACTCGAAGGGGTACCAACATGGGTTACAAGGGTGGACACCAATGTGCCCTTAAGTACCACTTGTAGTTCTTGATTGTATGCTTCCCTAACCACATATTTATGCACAGAATGACATATCTTTGTAGCCTTAATATGTTGGAATACATCTCCACAAATGTCTGCCAAGGAAAGTGCTCTAATACCACTTGTAAGGTACCAGATCTATTATAATAGTTGAAAACAAAAATATTGCAAAGAATAAAAATAGAACAACACAATATATGAAACCACATAACCAAAATAATACCTTTATTGATAGGAAAAAATGTTCACTTGCCTCTTTGAGTGGGCAACCCATAGAAGAGCAGAGCTCTATTACAATAATTCTCATGACAAAACTTCTCATACCCTCTACTCCTATTTATACTAAATATATCTACCCAAAAGAACCATCTAGAGGAAGATCCTTCTAGAAGAGAAAGATTCTATTAGGTCTTCTTACATTTGACTTATTCTTCCTTATTTCTAGGCCTTATTAATATCAGCCTTTATTACAAGGAAATATATTATTCTACCTACATGAGGGGTTAGGGAGGTTAGGTTCCTAACACTAGACCAAAAAGTGCTCAAGAACCCACTGTCTTGATTTGAGATAATGGTTCATGGGAGCCCAAAATGAACTGAAACATGTTCAAATAAGAGCTTAGTGGTGGCCTCAGTTATGATTCTCTTCTTGCAGGGTAACAGAATGTCCATCTTAGAGAATTGATCAACAAACATGAAGACACAATCATTCACATGCTTGGTTGAAGGAAAAATAGACATGTAATCCATGGAGATGGAATACCAAGGCCTATATGGAGTAGGTAGAGGGGTTTATAGCCCATGTTTCTTTATGGTGGGCTTGGAAATGGCGCAAGTAGTGCAGGATAATATATACTTGTGAACATCTTATCGAAGCTTTGACCAATAAAAATTCTTTTGCAGAACTACCATTTTTATGTCTACACCAAAAATTCTTGTTTCTAGACTTTAACGAGCTTCATAGATTAGATTTTCATACTCACTTGAATCAACATGGATATGGCTTAAAAAATACAACAATCCATTCTAGAGATGAAAGTATGGAACTGTTTTTCATATGCTCAATGTCTGATAGGAAACAACAAAGTTAAAGTCATTATTGTATGATTGTGGCCACCTAGACATCTCATTCCCACAAGAGTTAAGAAATGTGGTTAGCACCACAACTAGGGGTTGACTGAAGCAATCTATAACATGGTTGGTGTTTCCCTTATTGTACTTGATTTTCAAGTGGAATTGTTTCAAGTGTGTGGAACACTTCTGATGGAGGTCATTCTGTAAAATTCCTTGTGTCTACATTAATTGCAAAGGAATGTGATCAACGTGGATGATTGTTTCCTTCCCTAGAATGTAATGTTTCCATTGTCAACATGCCTACAAAATGGATTACATCTCTATGTTGTAGGTGGGGTATCCACAAACAAAATCAGATAATTTTTCATTGGAATAGGTTGTTGGATTCCCATGTTGAGTGAAGACTGCATCGATAACAAAATCTGAAGCATCTATCTCAATATCAAATGGTTGTTGTGGTTATGGAAGAATAAGAACTGGTGCTGAGAAGATGCATAATTTTAAGTCCTCTAATGGTTTATTTTGGGACATATCCCACGCAAACATATCCTTTTCTCCACCCTTGGTCACCTGGCTCAGGGCCCAAGTGATAAGAGAGAACCCGAACATAAACATGTGGTAGAAGTTGGTGAGGCCCAAGAAGCTGTGGAGCTCGCTCATTGCCTTTGGGGATGACCAATCAAAGATGACTTGGATCTTGGTTGGATCCACATGCACAACCTTCTCATCCATGATGTATCCTAAATATTGGATTCTCTACATGTTGAAGAAACACTCCTCCAAATTGGCATATAACATGTGTTTTTGTAGGGTGCCGAAGACCTATCGAATATGATTCAAATGTTCCTCCCAAGTTTTGTTGAGGATGGGGATGTCATTCAGATATACAACCACAAATGAGTCTATGAATGGTTGCAAAATTTCATCCATCATTAGCATGAATGTGGTCAGGGAATTAGTCAAGATGAAAGGCATGAACATCCACTCGAAGAGACCTTCTTTAGACTTGAATTTTGTCTTCCATACATCAGTTTGATCAATCAACACTTGGTGGTAGGCTAAATTTAGATTAATCTTATTGAAAAAATTGGCTCCCTTGAGATGATCAATAATATCATCAATCCAAAGGATTGGGTACCATCTCTTGAATGCGATCTTGTTCAGGTCTTTGTAAACAATACAAATTCGTCATGTCCCATCCTTATTTTGTACAAAAATAACTGGGCTCCCGCAAGGTGAGGAGCTTGGTCTAATGTGGACATTCAGAATTAGCTCTTGGATCTAGCATTTAATTTCTTCATTCTCCATAACCAAATGCCTATACATAGGTCCGTTAGGTAGAGGATAACTGGGTGTCAAATCAATTGATTGCTTTACCTGACAGTACACAGGAACCCAAGTAGGCATGTGATATACCTGGAACAATTAATATAGCAAGCAAATATATTGTGCAAGTAACAAGAACATCAAATATAGAGTAGAAATATAATAATTATATCACAGAAATATTAGTTCACTTGCTTCTTCGAGGGGTCAACCTCCAAATGGGAAGAGATCTCTTACAATAATCTTCAACCACTTACAATGGGGATATACATTATTTAAATACAACTCACAACAAAAACTACCATGATCCAATACCAAGGGCCAATACCACGGTCCAATACCATGGGCCAATACCATAACTAATTTATAGCATTCTACTAACCAACCTCATAATTACTTGTGGTACCGATAATAAAGAGGGTTGAACACTTATTACAATGACAACTAACTAATGAATAACTATGAGGGGTTAGGAACGAATCCTAACATACTCTTCCCCTTCAAAATCAGCCTTGTCCTCAAGGTTGAAGATGTGGAAATTGTTGCAAGATGGAAGTTAATTCCCAAGTTGCATCCTCTAGAGATGTGTCCTTCCATTTGATAAACACTTCTTTGATAGTTCGGCCCTGCATATGATTCTCTCACATGTTGAGCACAAATTCGGGCTGTAGCCAAATGGATCCTTCTTGATCTAGTTCAGGTAGGATGGTTTGAACCCGACAATTCTGACCCACTTCTTTCTTCAAATAGGAAACAAGGAACATCGGATGTATTTCATGGGTATATGGAAGTGCAAGTTTGTAGGAATTTGGACCAATGCGTTTGCGAATCTGATAGGGGCCATAAAATTTGGGTGCCAACTTGTGATGGCCTTGAGATTTGAGCGATTTTTTCTTGTAAGGTTGGAGTCTGAGAAACACCTAATCACCCTCGTGGAAATCCCTTTCTGAGTGCTACAGGAAATCTTGTTTATTCATACAATTTTGGGCCATGTGGAGGTTTTACTTTAGAGCCACAATGGTAAGTTCCCTTACTTGCAGCAAATTGTCAATAGCCTGGACCTTTGATGTGGCTAGAAGATAGGAAGTTACTGTAGGGGTTTGTTGGCCATACATCGCTTCATATGGTGTCATGTTGGTGTTTGTATGATAGGAAGTGTTGTACCACCATTCTTCCATTGGTAACCATTGCACCCAATGTTGTTTTTTGTCTGAAACAAAACAATGCAAGTAAGTTTCCAAACACTTATTGACCACTTCTATTTGGTCATCTGTCTGTGGGTAATATGGCATGCTCATGTTCAATTGTCTACCTTGTAATTTGAACAATTCCTTCCAAAAGGTGTTGGTGAAGGTCAGGTCACAATATGATACAATGGATGTTGGCATGCCATGCAACTTGAAAATATGATCAATGAAAACTTGTACAACTAGGGTTGGCGTAAACGGGTATGGTAAGGCACAAAAATGGGCATAGTTGGAAAGGCGGTCGACCACTACCATTATGATTGACTTGTTACCTACTTTGGGAAGTCCCACTATAAAGTACATGGATATTTCATTCCAAATAGAAGATGGAATGGGTAACAATTGGAGAGATCTGGGGTTCTTTACAGTTTCACCTTTATGGAATTGACAAATATCACATTTTGTGACATAGGTGAGGATATCCTTCTTCATACCTTCCCAAAATAAAGAGCGATGAGAAAAATCATAGGTATTTTGGAATCCTGAGTGACCCGCAAGACAAGAAGAATGAAACTCATTTAAGATCTTGGGCTTGAGTGTTGAATCTAGAGATAGAACAAGGTGATCCTTATATCTAAGTACATTGGCTTGCCAATTATAGTTGGTGGGATGACTAGTGTCAGTTTGAAGTCATTGAATTATCTTTGAGATAGTCGGATGGGAGATCCATTCACACTGAACTTCATGAATTCAATGAAGGATTGGTAATGATAGAGAAAACAAGGAACCTTCATCTTTATATTGTCTGGATAATGCATCTACCACAACATTGTCTTTTCCTTTCTGCTATGGGGAAAATCCCCCTAATATGGGTCTAGTGACTAGGTAGAGCCTTGAAACCCTAAAAGACATAAAAGCTTCTATTCTACCCCAAACTAAACACAACCTTATGATAATTAAGGGAAGGGAAGGAAGATATACATGTGTACCTTAATTCCTTACGGTTGATGTTGATCCCTTTCGGTTGTTGTCTATTCCATGATTGTAGGCCTCCTCCCCAAAATGGCCTAAAACAATGTTATAGAACAAACTATGACAACATATGCTTAATTATCAATATTATCTAAAGAGTTAGTTATACATGAAAATATTCATAAGAACAAACACATAGACATAAATATATGGGGGCAAGAATTTTTCTCTTTTATTAATAACAAAATCGGAGGTTACAACCTGAAATTTCTTGGCGCCACTCCACGAACCTTGCTTGGGTTTCTCTACTTTGTCTCCAAGTGCACTATTCCCAATACTATCTTCACCACCAACATTCCAATATAAGGGGAAAAGGATGGATGGAAGGGAATGTTGAGGATAAAACTCAAAGAAAAATGCAGAAAGCTTAGGAAACAAGGGAGAAATTTTGGCAGAGTTCTCTTGCATTTAGTTTGATATATCAAAATGAAACCCCTAGGGCCCTTTTTGTATGAGAAAAATATGGTTAATTTGTTTCCAGAAGGGCTACAGGAGGTAAGATGGTTGAAAAACCTAAGATAGCCCGTAAACTCTGCCGGAAAGAACGGATTTTATATTTTTTGTCACTTTTTAGAGTACACACATGATGTTAGTAGTGTAGCTAATGTATGTATGTGAGATTTAAATTATGCAACTAGCATATGTACGCACTATGCATATGCAACAGGGCACGTATGCCACACAAAAATTTGTTTTTTGAGAATAGCTCCATCAAAATGGGTTGGCAGATGTATGAATGAGTAGGCCAACATCAAGGATGCATATCAGTGGAATTTTGAGTTATAACAGATGCCCCTTAATGTGTGAGGTCAGAAGAGAAACTGATGGCTGAAATACATTACAACATATTTAATAAAGTGGGAAAGCACTGGAGTCGAGTAAACCCAAATGAGTATCTGTGAGTGCATCATCTGCGATAAGATAATAATAATCATCGAGGCAGACATTCCCATGCTCAGGATAAACTAAGCATGGTTTCCAATCAAGTACACTCCAAATATATTTCATATATAGTAATCATGGCTACATAACCAATGTGTATTCCAATATAAAGTGTAGCCCCGAACAATACACAATGAATCTACATTTCAAAATCATTAGAATGTATACATTGTCGTAGGAATTTTTAGTAGGTATTAATGCATGTGGTTGGAGATGATAACTTCATAACTTGAGCAATAGCTTCAATATCTTCAAAACTCAAGTAGAAGTATCATAAGAGTACAATAATAACTACTCTGAGGTCTTTGACATGTCTTCGTGGAAAGAATGTAGGACCTCGATCACTAGGCACCAAACTTCATTGATTCTGAATGTGAACTTGATAGGACTCTTGGGATGGGTGACTCATGAAGGTCAAGAGACTTATTGCAGAATGGTTGAATCAGGTTGTAAGAATTCCCCTTGGACAAGAGAACGATAGATTAAAATACTCAGACAACATGTTATTGACATAAGTTTGTGGCACAGGAGGCACCACAAACTCACCATGTGTTTGGAAAAGTAACTAAACGGAGGAGAACACAACTCTATGTAAGGAGAACAAATTCCTAAGGCCATACTAGATCCCAATGCTTGGAGAAAAAATAGAAGGATGTGCTTTGTCCAAGGGTGACTAGATTGCTGCCAACAAAAGATAATTTTGCCCGTCCCCTCTTTTTGGAATATTTGATTTTTTTTGTCTTTTTCACGTATTTAACAAGCTTGAAAAAGAATAAAAGAATGCTATGTTACAAAGGAAAATGAGTGTCGTGGGCAAGAAAATTGGTTCCAAGTGCATGGAACATATTGATGCTCAGTTCAAGGAGACATGTGTAGGATAAGAACACTCGGGAAAAATTCCTCTATAGGTCAAGGTGTCAGATCACAAGGGAAAAAATGATACAAGGCTTGCACCTAAGGAATGCTATAAAGGCTTAGTAATAGAAACATGAAGCCGACATTAGGAAAAATATGGAAGGATGAGACACATAATGTGATTATAGCATGACACAACAAGACTCCTTGCATGTAAATTTTTACGAGCCCAAATAAGGTAAGCTCGATGATTTTTCACTTTTAGAGAGTCTGAAAAAAACAAAAAGAAGACTCCAGAGTGATCTTTTTCATAAGGTTAGTCTCCACGGTCCGAAAAAGAATAAAATCATACCAAGGAGAAATCTTTTGGTCACTAGGGCCAGAGTATTCCTTTTTTGTACTTAGTCCAGTCAGTCTGGAAAAGGGTTAAACTTATACTAAAAGGACGTCTCTTCAAAACCATTTTAATGAGTGTGATAGAGACAAGATCACTCAACTATATTTTCAATTTTAAGGAGTCTGAAAAGAGCTTAAATATGGACTCATCGCCCTGTTTGTAATTTAGTCCCCTAAGCCCGAAAAAGTATAAAACATAACTTAGAAGAACTCTCCCAGTGAGACATGTCTCTCGAGGCGTACCTTTTTCCTGGGTAATCTATTGGCCGAAAAAAGGGTTAAACTTATGCCAAATAGATATTCCTTCTGAACCAATTAACGAATGTGAAAGGAACAAGGTCAATCAGTGATATTTTCTTATTTAGGGAGTATGAAAAGGGATTAAATAGGATCCAAGGGGTTTCCTTTTTTGTAAATAATCTCCAAGGCTCGAAAAAGTGATTAACCAGAACTAGGGAGAATGGCCCTTTTTCTCAAATTTAGTCCCTCGGGACCAAAAAAGGGTTAAACCTACACCTGAGAATACTCTTCTAGTGAACCGTAGCTCCTAGGGTGTACATTTTTCGAACAAATAACCATCCAGACCAAAAAAGGGGTAAATTATCATCGGACAGATGTGCCTTCAAATTTTACTTTGACAAACGTGAAGGGCAACAAGATCACTTGACAATATTTTCAATTTTAGAGATTCTGAAAAGGGATTAAAGAAGACTCCAAGGGGCTTCCTTTTTGTATGTAATCTAAGAGAGGAAAAAAAGGATAAATAATCTCTCGCTAGATGTTACTTTCATAGTTTAAATGAGCTTGAAGGGAAACAAACCATGCTCTAGGGGAGTCCCAGGGGTTGAAGCTAGAAATATCAAAGAAGAAAAATGAGGCATACAACCGATTCATGATGGGGATAAAAGGACTCTCGTGCCTATGAAATACTTTGGCATGGGAACCATGTTGTATTACTGAGAGGTGGGGTGAATCAGTAATAGATAAATAATCCCTTTTAACCAAAAAATGCAAGTGTTATATCAATGTATCATTATCATCCAATAGTTGTAGAGTAAATAAACAATGAACAAATGAGCAATCATACACATACACGGTACACCAGTGTTTTTACGTGGAAACCCAAAGCAGGAGAAAACCAAAAAATGATTTTTCTTATATGTCTTTAAGAATTACATTCATTGGAAGCACCAACTTCCTTTCTTTTTCAGCTACAACTGGAAGGAGGATTGTTGTCACAGGGGCAGACCCAGGGTTCAACGCTACAACAACGCACCAACAAAACCCTAACTACTGGCCCTTTCGGCAACACCTGAGAAGCAGATGAAGTATCACCTGAGGTAGAGGCAGGGGTGTTTGTAGGACTCCAGTGTCTGCAACCTTAGCTGGGACATATATCTATCATTCTAACACTTAACAGAGCACTTATCAGTTAACATTCATCAATATCCAGTTCTTAGTTACAACGCGGTAAAACCCTAATTACAGAGCATCATAGTATTCAACTAGATCTAGCACTTAGAATAAAGAAACAAATCAGATCTAGCAGATTCAAGCATTGAGAATATTCACATAGGTTAGATCTAGCATTCATCCACATTATTAAGTACAAAGCAATATCAGATCTATCTAACGGTCATCTATATCAAAGCACTTAAGAAAATCACACATAGACACATCAATCCATAGCACAAAGCATAGAAACACATCATGTACGTGGTTCACCCCCACCCTGGGGCTATGTCCACCAACTCTTCTTCTCTTCTATTATCTTCTATCAATCAGTTACATGCAAAGAGCCAAAAAACCCTACTCCACATAAGACAGGATATTTGCACACTTCGCTAGATCCTCCCTCCTCGAATTAGGTTTAGCACAAAGCCTCCTCTTGATTTCTTACAGTCTCTTGCACTTAGCCTTGCAAGCCTCACATAGTATGCACAAAGCACTTACAATCCTTCGATCACATAGATCAAACACTATAACTTAGCACATTGGCTCTTCTTACATCACCTAGCCTTCTATTTATACATTACAAAATGAGCCTATACATGGGTAAAAACCATGGGCCGACATTCCCATACCTATTACATAAGCCCAAAACCCAAAAATCCCTAAAAGGGGCTGATATCCCTTGATATCTGCTTCTTCTTGTGCTCCTCCTTTGACAGGCTGTTGAAGTCCCAAAATTTGTCAAACTTGACCAAGGATCTCCCAAAAATTGGTCAAGGGCCAACATGCCCCCAACACTCACCTGTGACTCATCCCGAGTCACTCTGATCTGATTAGTTATGCTTCAAAAGACTCAATATTAGCTCGAGTTGATTTGACTTGTTGTTGTGCTAGAACCACCTGTTTAGTGAATTCCTGGATGACTGCTTCATTGGCAGGTCCCTCTAGGCATTGTTCAACTATAGTGACGACCTGTTCCAGCTCTACTCCTCGGCCTTCGATCTCGGTGAACAATTGGCAAGCCTCATCCCGTACAGGTTGGAGTCTCTAAGTCACTTCCATGAATTTGCTCTGGATAGTGTGGACCTGCTGCTGGGTAATGCGCTGCTCCTGGGATCATTTCATTCTTTCCACAACTAACAGGGGCTTCAACTATGCCTATATTGTCTCTGCTTTTTTCTTTGCTTCCTGGAGCTGTGAATCCAGTGCCTTCAGTTATGGGTTCTTAGTGAGTTTCTCTTACATTTGGGCACTACGATCACTCAGTTTATTGTATTTTATGGAAATGGCCTTTATTATGTCCACTACGCTTTGAGCAGTTGCTTCTCTTTGATCCCTCACATCTTACGGTGTGCCAGGCACTGTGCGGAGCTCTAAGTCTATTATTCTTTGTTGTAGATGCTGGATAGCTTCTACGAGATTCTCTACTTGGTGGGTGACTCATTCTTCTGCCTATGGCTCTAAGCCTGTCACAGAGTGAAGTGCTCTGTTGATCGCTTCTTTCACTTCGAGTTTCTCTGCAAGCAACTATTATTTTCCTTGTTGCATCTGTGCTTTTTCTTCATCAAACTTTTTCTGGAGAGAAACCTTCTCCTGCTCTAAAACTCGACATTGTTCTACGAGTATTCCTTGCACTTTCTTCAAGGCCTGGGTGGCTTGTTCTGTTTCTTCTTGTGCACGATGAAGGCAAGCTTCGATCGCATCAACTGATCAGTGGAGTTGGGCTAGCTCGTCTCCCAACTCTAGTTCTCCTGATGGAAAGGGAGCAGTGGACACTGTGTGACTGGACTGAAGGGCCTGCTGTACCCCTTGGAGTTCGACCTCAATTCTATCATACATTTCCTCTTGCTTGCCTCTCTTTAGCTAGAGGTAATAAGTATGAAAAACAATGTTCGACTACCACTGTTTGTTCATATCACTTGAATACCAAAGTTTAGAGAACTTCGATGGCTCTCTTCAGCTGGAGGTAACAAGTATGAAAAACAACATTCGACTACCACTGTTTGTTCATATCACTTGAATACCAAAGTGTGGTGAACTTCACAACAAGTGGTTCGAATGACTCTGTGTCTAGGAAGGTGGCACCTTCCAACATCTCCCAAGAAACAAAGGCAATGAGGATCAGGATCCAACTAAAGTGAAACATGTAGCCCTGATATTGCACTTCGTGGCAGTATAGTTAAAGCTGATTGAATAGGTACTTTGCCTAGTTCATCTGTAAGCCTTCTACACACTTCCCTGTGAGGTCAACAACAAATCCCGTGCCCTGCATGGGTATGTTCTTTCGCACCATATTTCTAGCTATTAACTGAAATGCTAGGTGCACTGTGCCATTCTGGATGGAGGCTACCTTCTATCCTCATGTCCCCTTATCGACATTGCCATAGGTATAGTTGATCTTTTGTGCTAGCGCACAATCTGTGGATTTTCCTGGTGTTGGAGCTGCATTTATTTTTATAGCCCGTCACAAATTTCATTCTTAATGCTCGAAATCGAAAGATGTTTTTTCATTCTTCCCTCTGTGGTTTCAAAATATTTGAAGCTTTATCACGCGAGCAACGATGATTATCGTACTCTCAATATGAGTCCTACCTTTCGTAAAAAAATTTCCTCTTTTGTTCTACCTCGGGATCTCGTAGGTTGGATGCTATAAATCACGTAGTTCACACGTCCCGAGCAACGAAACGACAAAATCATTTTAATTTTTCACCCAGGGCAGTAACGGGAGTAAAATTTTCCTAAACCATGATTAAAACGTCATCAAGTTTTCGCACCTCAGCATTTGCCAAATCCAAAAGTTTATTTTCGTAGCCTCGATAGCCGAGACCATGAAGTCCTTATTTTAGTAACCCGTGTCAAGGTTAAAAGTAAAATCTAAACCATGGTAACCTTTCGTTGGAAATTCGCCGCTCGGCGTTTTCTTTTTCAAAAGTTACACTGTCTAAGCCCCGACTTGTGAAATCATGATAGGGATGTGAACATAATTAATTAATCACTTAATCCGAGTTTATCTTCCCTTTTAGTTAAGTCGTATTATTGTGATCTCGCGGTTTCGCATCTTGGCATGCAAACTTCCCGGAAACTTACCTTCGAAGCTTCGAGTCGTGATATGGAAAATATAAGTAATTACGAAGTCAATTAAGTGCCTAATCACAATTGTGGTTTTGTTAAACAAAATCAATCATCGAAAATTTGGGGGTTAAAGGTTCATAGAGTTAAAGAAGAAATTTCGATACGACGAGTACCGAAAAATAAATTAACATCGGTAAAACCGGATTAATTAAGCTAAATCAATATATATCCCGTGTTTTGATGCTTGCATGTTTCATGAGGTAGCCTTATTCCTTCCATGCGCCAACTGACATTTCAAACCGCCAAAATTTATGGCATTAATTAGGAAATAGGGCAAATCGATGAATAAAGATCGTATTTTTATGGCAAAATTTATTTCTAAACATGATTTGACAGACTGGTTCTGAAAGGTACCGAGTTTTCAAATATATATAAGAGATGTGGTTCATTATAACAAATGCATTTTCATATTATGCAGAGAACATTTTCTTAGTGAGTTAACTTCTATATGTATACGTATTTTTATCGCAAAATAGCTAAAGCAGAATCTCCAGGCATGGCCCTGCGAAAAGCATCCAAGGAAAATGTAGAGGTTTCGGGACAAGGCTCGAACAACGTTGCTGATACTTCACCTCAAAGTATCGATTCAGTCCCAAATTGGTTGTTCGTTTCAGATGTTCTGCAGGCCGAATTGGTGGATTATTCTGATGACTCCAGCGATAATGAAAAAGATGACATAACCACCAAGTATAAGATCGTCATTCAATCCGGAATGCATAAAGTAGCAGCTAGGCCATGATTGCTTCCATATTATGACATGGTCTGATGGGCATTAGACCATGTGGACATACCAACCAGAACCATCATGAATGAGCAGAAAGTCACCATCGGGACTTTCAAGCCGGAACATTTGCAAGCCATGTATAAGATGCCCACAACGTCTGACTATACATATGGCGCCGAATTCTTGGATGAGTTCAAGCAAAAGGAATGCGTACAGTATGATAAAACCATGTCCAGTTTAATAAGAGATTGGGTTTCACACACCGCGAAGTTCAGGGATGATAGCCACGACATATATTCAATAGCTTCCTTAGAACCACAGTACAAGTATGTTGCCATGATGACATGTAGGTTATACGGGAGAGAGGACACCTCACATTTTTTTCTTCAGTGGGTGCCTCTAATGTTTTGGGTCGCCGAAGGAAGTTCCTTCGACTGGGCGAAAATGCTTTCCGACAGCTTGACCAGTCGGGTCACAGAGTATCAGGCGCAGAAAGAGAGCGGAAAGGCGTCTTCATTTTTCATGTCTGCATACATTATGGACACCGTGTGTTTTTTAACACCATTTCCCTTAATGAACTGGAGTTGGACCCTAGCAGAAGACGAGCCTATCCATGTTTATCATGCAAAATTGTGGGAAAACAAAGCGACAAATTTTGTGTATGAAATCTTCAACTGGGTGATGGTGCCCCTGCATGTCACTATTTTCGGCCACTTGCCACCTAGGATCTCGGATAGTATAGTAACAAATCTGAGCAGCATAGCAGACTAGTATGTAGAAGCCAAATTTTCATACCTCAAATTTTTTGGGGCTTCTGTTCCCTCGCATGCATTGCCATTGTTCATTCCTGACAAGATGGCTTGTCGTGAGGTTGCCAGACAAATAGTAATCGGTGGTATAAGCAAGGAGCTTAAGGGATACTCAAAGAAGGTATGGCCACCTTTTCCTATTCATTTAAATTCATATTCTTTATTAGATTTCGGGCATGCCAAAGTTGAGGCAGCAGCCCTAGAAGACCTAAATTTGGTCCTCATTGAATACAAGAAGCACGATTCACAAAGGGTTCTGAGCAATCATTTGGCCAGTTGTGGGCTCAAGAGATTTGAGCATGAGAATTCACCCTCAGATGACATTTTCTGAGGTGCAAGTTCCTATGCCAAGATCCTAGCTTGGATACAAACCTTGGCACCCGAGGAAAGAGCCGATGTTCTGAAATTCCAAGAACATCGATGCAATTGTCTTCCTGCAGTGCTGTGGGGTGAGAGTCCGAGTACGGCGAAAGTGAAACAAAGAGATGCCGAAGGCTCTAAGGATGTGAATCCCGATCAAGAAAAACACCAGGACGAGGGAGAGCAAACCAAGAGTCCGAAAGTAGAAATAAAGTCTCCTGACCCTCCAAAGAAGCGGAGTCCGGTTACTACTCCAGGAAAATCAACAAAGCAGGTCGGAGAACCTATCACATTAGTTACTCCCTTACAGTCGACTCAGGGAAATATTGATACAGGATGGATCTTCAATGAAGAGTTGAGGCCTATAAGGGTAGAAGAACTCCCTCCGAATGAGTTTTTCTTCGATAAGAAGAGAAAGGCAGTGGTAAAAAGGGAATTTTATCAAGAAGGAGAGTCAACGGCCAAGAAATACAAAGTTTTAACTGATGGAAAAGACAAGAAGAATGAACAATTCATGACTGAAATAATAGGGGCATTAGGAGCATACACCACAGTGAATCAATTTTTAGTCGGGGTCTTAAAAAACCAGTTGAAATGAAAGAATCACCTCATCAAGACCCTGGAAGCTAGACTAGCCACAACAATGGAGACTTCCAAAGACTAGGCGAGTGTGGGTATAGAGCAAGCAAGGTTGGCCGATAAAAATGAGATAGAGATGCTAAAGTCTAAGCTCAAACAAGCGCAGCTGGTGGTTCGGGATGGTCAGATGTAAGCGAGTCAGCAAAAAGATTTGATCCAACAGCTGCAGGCTAGGGTGGAAATCACTGAAAGCAAAGTGATAGATATCAGGATGTTTCAATCCCAGGCGATGGATATTTGGGGCAGAGTCTCTGTGGCTCAACAAAATTTATTCGGCAAGGTAGAAAAGATTCGAGACAACTGCTTGCTGGTAAATCAAGTTTTGGAGAATTTAAGTGCTAGAGAAAGGGAAGCTGGAGCAGCATGGGTCGGCTTCCAAGAGGCTGTGATAGCCACAAACAACAGGGATTCGAGAAGCACTCCCAGGTTCACCATTTCAGAGCAGACCAGAGGAAACATTCTATTAAAAGAATGGGAGCACAACATCGTGTAAGGAAAACTGCAAGCCAAAAGGGTAACGAATTCCTTAGAATAGGCCTTTAGTTCTATAGATGGAAATCTGCTAGGCATTGATAGCAGAGGTAATGCCGAGGCATTGATTCAGATGAATATGGCAAAAATCTCGCTTGATTTGAAGGAAAAAGAGAAAAGAGATTTGGTCGAGATCTCCCAAGTGACTATGGCGGACATAGTCCAAATAGACAAATGTATGATTAAACCAAGCGTGCAACTATGCGCTATCGACATCATAGACAGATAGATGGAAGATAGACTTCTGCAATTAGCCCGAGATTGTTACTCTTTTGAGGCCAACTGTCAGGCAGAACCGTCAAGGTTGATATCTCGGCTGGTTGAAAGATGTGTCACCTGTACCGAACACGCGCAAGGACAAACTTTCGGTACCAAGTGAAGACAGAGAAGAAGAAATGTAGTGATTTGTCTCCTCCATATCATAACTGAAATTTTTGTAACGATTGAGATTCCGTCTGATTGTAAAACTGTATAAATATACCATAGAAAGAAAGAAAAAGGTTTGAACCTTTATGTGTCGATTGTAACAACGTTTTTACATTTTTTGAGAGTTAATACAAAGAAAATCTGAAGATTCTCAATTCCGTCACGACTGTGTTATGAGTTTGTTTTCTTGTATCTCATATTTCATTTCATTTCATATTCATAACAGATGAATGCTTCATTATAATTTAGTACGACCACTACTATAGCGAATGAATTCTGGTTTTCTATAATTGTTTACTGTTTTTCCTTTGTACCAGCTATCAGCAGGTGTAAGACCGGTCAACACTTTCAGAAGTCCATATATATTTTATGCTTCATCGGGTTATTTCCTTACAATTTTCCTCTTCTATTTATACGTGAGATTCTCCCTTGATAGGAGCCTCATTCGATAGATAGCTAAATGTTTTTCTCCCACATCATACTTTTTATTAAGATATAACTCAGTTACAGGAAAGAGGCTTTGATTTTCACCCCATTTTATTTTCGAAACCATGAATTCTCTTTTATACGACCAAATTGAGACAACACTTAATTTCTCTCTGAAGTTTTCCTTATTTTACTGTTCCTCCATGACTGTCCCTGTACCAACACAACCCAATATCAAACCCGGATTATCAAATCAAACACATATTGCCTTAAACCTTTTCGACACTATTCTTAAAACAGCTACTACCCGGGTTGAACTTGAACGTTCATGGGCAGCGATTGAACATGATATAACCATCCAAGAATAGTTGGAAGCTAGAAAATGCCAACGTAGAAATATTCCCTAGTTTCCCTTGTCGAAGGTTGGTGTTTCTCTCTTCTCTACCCTTCACCCACTTTCGGATGCCTAGACACTGTACTTCTAAGCCTTATGTACAGACTCTGGAACAACATCTTTCTGGTGCCATTGCCGGGGACCGAAGTTATGAAACCTTTTTCCCTGGGAAAATGACATTTGTGTTTCGTTGAAAGTGTTACCCTTTGATAGTGAACAAAGAGTACACACCTTTTTAAGGCTTTTCAATCTTTCACTTGGCGACTCCACAAATAATAAACTAGCATCCGGGCGAAGGAATACTAGACAAAACCCGGATGGTAAGCATATTACACCCGTTACCGATCCCGAGAAGATTCTAAGGCGAGAGGATCTCTTAAGCCAACCGCTGCAGTTTACAAACTTAAAACCCCACAACTGAAGACTAAGAGTTCTTTTAAACCCTCAACTTCACTCTGTCCTCTCTTTGATACTAAAGTGTTAACACCACACTAATCCAAAGTTAAGAGTGAGATTCATCTGACAATCCCCTTAGTACACAAAGGAAAGGGCCCTCTTGAAAGTTTGTCGGCAGTTGACATACCATCTTTCCTTCAGTTAAATTTCCCAACCTCACCAAATTCTGAAGAGTGTGTTACACATTCAAATTCCACACCCGTCGGTTCTCCTGATTTCATCTCTTGTAAATCTGAGGAACCGAGTCCTCGTGTTCCTTATCTTTCCTCATTGGATTTTCCTCTTCGCGAAGAAAATAAAGATTCACTTTTAATTTTCCGAAACCCCCTTTACAACTTCCCACAAATAACGATGGCAGCCGCCGGAGGAGGAGGTGGAGGGTGTTATCACCCCATAATTTATGGGAATCAGCTGATGACTTGGATATTATCTGTATCTGGTGATTTGGTCGACAAATGATATTGCATTCTTTAAATAATTTGTGAAAAAGAAAAAAGAAAAAGAAAAAAGAAAGAAAAAAGGAAGAAAAAGAAAAGAAAATAGGGCTAAAAAGAATTGAAAAAAGGGCCCCATGCAATAATAGCAACTTGGTCATACCTTTCAAGCATGACCAAGTTCTTTTAAATTTTCAATGTTGATAGGTTAGTGAATGCATCTGATCAGACCATCTAATCCTGATCAGATAGTCCCTAGGTTAGAATTAGTGAATACATCTGATCAGACCATCTAATCCTGATCAGATAGCCCCTAGAGAGAATAAAATCTTAACCCAACTGTTTAATCTGCGTTAATTGCCTCATGATAGTAGGTTAGGATGTAGATTAATTGCTTTGCCTGCCTTGCCAAAATAAAGCCAGATCGATGAAGATGTTACCCTGTGACTCTAATGCCTATGTATATTTGAATTGATGTCCCCTTGGTGGTGTATATAAGAAAAATCGAAGGAAAACCCATGTGAATGTCCTTATCCTAAGTTTTT
>ML777717.1:845981-860753 GCA_009831015.1 Picea engelmannii
ATCAGATAGAAGACTTTCTGCAATGCAAGAACGATTTTGAATGTACAAACATAGATTTAGAAAATGAAAACGAGAATGTAAATAACTCTGAATTTGAAATAGATAGCGTTAATACTGTAAATACAGTAGATATAGAAGATACAATAGATTCAGGGAAGTTAGGGGATGACGAAGTGGATATCGATGTTTTGCAACTAAAAAGCAATGTTTTACCTAGAGGTCTCATCCCTTTAGAAGATCTGTTTGATAGCGATGATGTAGCTAAGAAACCAAAAATAGAAGCTCATGGGCAGGATGTAGAAGACTGCAATATAGGAACAAACGAAAATCCTAAGATGGTCAAACTGTCCAAGTCTCTACCCCCAGAACAAAAGCTTAAATACATTAAACTGTTCAAAGAATATCCAGATGTTTTTTCCTGGGGCTATGAAGATCTAAAAGCCTATGACACCAGCATTATACAACACAGGATTCCCATAAAGGAAGATCAGAAACCGTTTAGGCAGAAACTTAGGAGGATAAATCCCAAGTTGCTTCCTTTGATAGAAAAAGAAATCAAGAAAATGTATGATGCCAAGATCATAGTCCCGCTGCGTTTCTCTAAGTGGGTTTCTAATTTAGTCCCTACACGCAAGAAAACCGGTGAAATCAGACTCTGCATAGATTTCAGAAATCTGAACAAAGCATCCTTGAAGGATAATTACCCATTGCCTAAAATGGATCACCTCCTGCAAAGTGTGGTGGGGTCCAGTCGAATTTCCCTACTAGATGGCTTCTCAGGCTACAACCAGGTCTTAGTTCACCCAGACGATCAGAAAAAGACCGCTTTCACCACCCCATGGGGCATGTTCATGTGTGTGAAGATTCCTTTTGGTCTGATGAACACAGGAGCAACATTCTAGAGGGCGATGGACATCGCCTTCGTCGAAGAGACAGGTAAGTTCATTGTCGTTTATTTAGATGATGTGACTGTTTTTTCCCAATCTGATGATGAACACTTACGACACCTCAGACGAGTTTTTGAAAAGTGTAGGAGGTTCGGGATTTCATTAAATCCCAAGAAATGCCTTTTTGGGTTAGAAGAGGGTAAATTGTTGGGACATATCATCTCTAAATAAGGAATTAGGATTGATCCCAGCAGGATAGAGGCCATACTGAAGATAGAACACCCCAGAAACCTTAAAGAACTATAGTCATTTATAGGGCAAATTAACTTTCTTTGAAGATTCATTCCTAATCTGTCTGAGCTCCTCCGAAACATTATGAACATGCTTAAAAAGGACGCTAAGATAAAATGGGATCCTGAATCCCGACAATCCTTCGAACAGGTCAAACGAGCTCTCACAGAGGCTCTAGTTCTGATTAGTCCCGATTTCACAAAAGATTCCTATCTTTTTTCTTTTGCCTCCGAACATACAATAGCAGTTGTATTACTGCAGAAGAATAGTGAAGGGTATGAACAACCCATAGATTTCTTTAGCAAAGCCCTGAGAGATACTGCACTAAACTACAATATCATGGAGAAACAGGCTTTTGCTTTGGTGAAGGCTATAAAATATTTCAGGGTCTATATTCTTCATTCACACGTTATAGCATATGTTCTGAACGCGGTAGTGAAAGATATATTGACACAAGACAACCCTGAAGGGAGAAGGGGAAAGTGGATTGCAGTTATTCTAGAATACGACATAGAAATTAAGCCCACAAAATTGATCAAAGGTCAAGGCCTTGCTAAACTAATGGCTGCATCTAACTTTCAAGCTCTTGACATTAATTTTCTAGACGTGGCAGATGAATAGGGTGAGATGGCGACTCCACACGTTACAGAGGTTTTTCTAAATTCTCCTTGGTATGCAGACCTTATTTTTGTTTTACAAAATTTACAAGCTCCCCCTGGTTTAACTAAAACTAAAGCTAGATTTTTAAAGTTGAAAGCTTTGAAATTCTGTATTCTAGAAGGAAATTTGTATTGGAAAGACCCTGCAGGTATTCTTTTAAATTGCTTGCTCAAAGATGAAGCTGACAAAGTGTTGCAGGAGTTCCATGCAGGTGAATGTGGTGGCCATATGAACTGGAAAGCTACAGCCAACAAAATACTCAGAGCTGGATTTTACTGGCCCACCCTGTTTGCAGATGTACATCAGAAAGTAACAACATGTCACCAGTGTCAGCTGTTTGGGGGTAAAAGGAAGCTCCTTCCTCTACCTCTCAAACCAATTTCAGTTGAAGCTCCGTTCCAGCAATGGGGACTCAATTTCATTGGACAGATACACCCTCCATCCTCGGGCCAACATAAGTGGATTCTCACTGCCACTGATTATTTCACCAAATGGGTCGAGGCTGTACCAAGCAGGCAAGCCACTGACGCTGTTATTATTAAATTTCTTGAAAATAATATTTTATCCCGTTTTGGTTGTCCTAGGAGATCATTACTGACAATGCAGCTGCCTTTCGGTCAAAGAAGCTTATTGATTTCTGCAGTCCTTACCACATTGTCTTGGGACATTCCACAGCCTACTACCCTCAAGGGAATGGGTTGGCGGAATCCTCAAACAAGACTTTGGTAAATATCATCAAGAAAACGTTGCAGGAGAATAAAAAATCATGGCATGACAAGCTGGTATTTTCTTTATGGGCAGATAGACTGACTACCAAAAGGTCCATTGGTATGTCCCCATACCAGCTGGTATATGGTACTGAGGTTGTTTTTACAACTTCGTTAGGAGTCCCTGTCATGAAGTTACTTCAAGAGATGCAAGCTGAACCAAATGGCTCTCAGAGACGAATTAATCAAATGATTCATTTGCATCAGATTAGAGAGGATGTTTTCAACAAAAAACAGGTCATCCAAGGGAACATCAAGAAGATCTTTGACAAACGAACCAAAGAGGACAATTTCAAGCTGGGAGACCCGGTGTTAAGATGGGATGCCAGGAACGAGGACAAGGGAAAGCATGGGAAATTTGACCATCTGTGGACAGGGCCTTACATGATCCAAGCTTTCAGAGGAAACAATGCCTTTTTACTAAACAACGTCGATGGGTCAGATCTACCAAGAGCACCTGTGAATGGCAGAATGCTGAAGCATTATATTCCCCCCCAGTAAAAGTTTTGAAGAAACCACTCTCCATTGTACATACCATTTTAACTTTCAATATTCACTTGCATTTTCCGAATGGAGGACGGTGGTCAGGTTGTTGAAGCCCGAAGAGAAGGCCCTAAGCTACTGATCATTTTTCCTCAATACCTTTCTTAGAATCAGACCGATGAAGATTACCAGACGGATTGGTTCAGGATGACAGGAAAAACTGGATTCTTGGCACTTAACAGGGCAAGTACCATCCCCATGTGGAGCCACCTGTTATCACCCCATAATTTATGGGAATCAGCTGATGACTTGGATATTATCTGTATCTGGTGATTTGGTCGACAAATGATATTGCATTCTTCAAATAATTTGTGAAAAAGAAAAAAGAAAAAGAAAAAAGAAAGAAAAAAGGAAGAAAAAGAAAAGAAAAGAGGGCTAAAAAGAATTGAAAAAAGGGCCCCATGCAATAATAGAAATTTGGTCATACCTTTCAAGCATGACCAAGTTCTTTTAAATTTTCAATGTTGATAGGTTAGTGAATGCATCTGATCAGACCATCTAATCCTGATCAGATAGTCCCTAGGTTAGAATTAGTGAATACATCTGATCAGACCATCTAATCCTGATCAGATAGCCCCTAGAGAGAATAAAATCTTAACCCAACTGTTTAATCTGGGTTAATTGCCTCGTGATAGTAGGTTAGGATGTAGATTAATTGCTTTGCCTACCTTGCCAAAATAAAGCCAGATCGATGAAGATGTTACCCTGTGACTCTAATGCCTATGTATATTTGAATTGATGTCCCCTTGGTGGTGTATATAAGAAAAATTGAAGGAAAACCCATGTGAATGTCCTTATCCTAAGTTTTTCCTACATATGACATTTTTCGCCCCCTACCTAGGTCTTATTCACCTTTCAAAGGCCCAGATCATCGGCGCTAAGATCAACGGTTCATATAGCATTCCAGACCCCCCCGCCTGTTCGGCCTTTAACGGAGGGGGGGAGGGGGGTCCGGAATCGGCGATAATCTCTGCACAGATCTGAACGGTTCAGAAAGGAGCGCGCTAATCCATGGCTCACATTGAATTTCAGACCCCTCCCCTCCGTTCTGCCTTTAATGGAGGGGGGGGGGGTCCGGAATTGGTATTAAAGTTTGGGCTGAGATCTACGGCCTCAAATACATCATGCAGATCTATGGTTCCAAATGGATTCCGGCCCCCCCCTAGCATTCTTCTTTTAACCAAAGGGAGGGGGTCTGGAATGAATGTTCCTCGTGGGTGGGCCCATTGTCACAGGTGGCTCAAGCCTATTGGTCAAGAAGTCCCATCACCCACATGCTGCCTGACAGCCCGTCACTCGTAGATGTCACCATCCACTAAACCCACTTGTCCCACTCGCGTCCGGGTCTGAGTCCCATCCCGTTACTACTGTCAGTCCACGGTGTCAGCGCCATAACACCCTTCACTTATGAACAACCCTCTTTGGCGACTTTACCCCCAATCACAAACCTCCACGTCAGTCGTCTGTATACTTTGGTCACCATCACCTGCCATATCACCCCAAGTGGCCCGTTGTCCATTAATAACTGGATTACATGCCCGTTGTCATGCTAACCATTTTCCCGCGTTCGACCGACCCAGTTTTGAATAAATATACCGTTGCAACAATTTTCACTCGTTATTCATCCCTCGCACCAGAACCATCCGTCACACCAGAGAACGTATCTATCATCTTCCCACTGCTTCCCCGTCATTTTCCTCCACCCCTTGTAGACCCCACTAACGTGTTTGTTGCAGGTACAGTCGCTGAGATGGTGTCTAAAACGAAGCCAGCTGAAGAGGAAGAGAATTCATTCGTTCCACCTCCAGTCGACCTGGATAAAATCCCTCTGGTTGACAAAGATCGGTTGATAGCGGACACCATATGTAGTTTTGACTTCTCGGATCTGCAATCATGGCTCTTGGAAGTTTTCTTAGACCAGAGTGATGAGATTGGGCTCTGGGAGTCCAATCTGCCCCTCTATCTGTTCCCACAAATTCATCATTTCCCAGAGTTTTCACTCAAGTGCCAAGCTCACTATGTCCCCGAACAAAAAGCCATTGTTTCCTCCTCTGGGGACGTCCTTTTCTTCATTACCTCAGAGGATATCGAACAAATGATGCAGATAACCCGCTCGGAGTCTGCATCCCCATTCAACCTGGAGATCCTCACTGAGCTCTACCAAAAAATGACCTTCCCGCAGAGAGCTCAGATCGTGGAGCTTTTCCTCCCCACTTCCACTCTACTCCCGACCACAAATCCCCCGTATCCTTCCTCTTTGTTTTCCATCAAAGGAAATTAGATTATTTCCTCACTGTGCGCCCTGCTTGGGTACTATTTCGATCAGTGGGTGGACGAACCCATCCTGGGTTTTCTATCTATCTTTTCAAATGATGAACAACCCACCACCCAATTCGATTACATCACCTTCTTGGCCCATAACATCCATGAACAACTGGTGAATTTCACCACAGAAGGCATGTTCAGGTACTCGTCCATCCTAGCTTACATATTCGTCTACTTCCAATAAGACATATTTAATTTCTCCATGCAGAAGATGGACGCCGACGGGAGGCCACAGCCGGTCATAGCATGGACGTCTCTTCTAAAGCGCAATTCTGTCGAATACGACTTCACAACGTTCATTGATCAGTTCTACCACCCTGTGGTAGGTATGCTGAGTGGTGTGCCTGAGCCACGAGTAAATGACGAAGTCTGGAGAGTTCTACACCTCTCGGAAAATGTGAAGACAAGAGACTGGTACCTGTACCAGAATCACTCCGAGATCCGAGTCTACGGGTGCGAGTTGGCACCATACAAGCTTCCTAGATATATACCGGTAAGAGTTTTTGCACTGGAATATATTAGGCAAATTATGAATTCTGATGATGTTCACTTTGTTTCCCTCAAAAAGAAGCAACAGTTGTGGATTAAAGGGCAGATAGGTTCATTCATTTGCAACAATAGAGGCGCAGGTGACGAGGCAGACAAACTGCTGAGGGAAATGAATTTCCGCACTAGTTTCACATGGCGTTATGATCCCTGCGGGATCATTTCAGAGATGAGAGTCAGAAATAAAAATGCCCCATATGCACATGATCCCAGACTCGAAATCGAAAGGTTTGCTAATAAAACAGAATGGGATCCTGATACGCTGGTGGACGTGGAACCAACTGTCGGGATGGAAAAATAGGTAGCCTCAACAAGCGCGCCTCCCACTGCCACACCTCAGAATCCCAAGGAAAAGAGGCCTCGACAAGAATCGTCTTCTCCGGTAACAGAGGTGTCTTCGGAGGAATTTAATATGCATGCCAAAAAGCCAAGGACTGTTCCAACGGCAGGCACGACAGTGGAGCAAGAGATCACGACCAACACAGTGGCCTCCCCAGGGGTCAAGACCATAAGTCTACCTTTCGGTTCGAGTCAACACAAAGAGATAGCGAAAACATTGAAAACCACAGACTCCCCTTAGATACTCCACCAAGCAAGACCGGGCCCAAATTGGGCATTTTTGAAAAATACGACTTAATAAAAAAGAGGAACCAGACCCTGACCAGCAGCGCCTATGCCCAATTTCAGAAGCAGTCAGCCACAGCTCAAC
Organism: Picea engelmannii; assembly: GCA_009831015.1. Lineage (NCBI taxonomy): Eukaryota > Viridiplantae > Streptophyta > Pinopsida > Pinales > Pinaceae > Picea > Picea engelmannii. Next base: position 852,710 of record ML777717.1, read on the forward strand.
ATAGGCTCCTCTCGGCATTCGATACAGAGAAAGGGAGGATGCATATGGCCTACCTCCATGCACAAGTGCCGGATCCTAAAGTAATATCCGATTACAAAAGGGTCACAGTCGAGTTCCAGGCCAAGGACGTGCACCCAGCGGACCAGAGGGATCTGCATAAGCAGACCGGAGAAATTGTTTTGCACACTTTATCCCACACTACAGCTTCTTCTTCAAAGTATCGGGTAGCTTTGAGCAATGCCCAGACACAGCTAAAGATGGAGAAAATATCGTCTTTCGCGAAAGACAACAAAATCAAAACATTGGAGGAGATGGTCCTCAAGATTGGCTATGACCCTGCGAATGTCAAAGCAGCTGAAGAAATGATTAAGAAGAAAAACTTTGACATCGCGTCCTTAAGGAAGCAGCTAAAGCTCCCTCCAACAGAGGACCCACAAATGAAGGAAATAGCCGAAAAGGAAGGGGAAAAAGATGAAATGCTGAGGTTACTCATGGAGCAGAATGCTTAGTTAAGGGAGATGGAGGCCGAGATGAGAAAACTATTAAAGGAGAAAGAGCAGACGAAGACATTGGAAGGCATCCCCTTAAGCACTATCCCCGTTGCTGGATTGAGCGCAACGACAGTGACAGCAGTTCCATCCACAATAGAAGTACAGGTACCAGAAGGCACCATAGATCTGGCTAAGTCTATGGAGAGAATGAATTTGCAGGAGTCTGAAATCAGTAGACTCAAGAAAGAAATGGAAAATCTCCAAGAGCTAAAGACTTCTTTCCAGACAAGTCTAGCCAAAGAGAAGCAGGTAAATGAGCAAATCTGGAAGGAGCTACAGCAGCTCCAAAAGAAGACCGTGGCAGGGAAGACTCTAGCTGAGGCCAAAGAAGTGATATGGACTGATATTTCCAAGTCCATAAATGAAATATGGCCTATGTTTCAGATAATGTTTGAGAAAAATGAATTGCTCGAAAGGAGCAAACAAGCTGTGGAGAAAATCAGGACAGAGCTGGGAGACATGCCAGCCCAAGCTAATGAAATCATAAGGTTCCTAAATTCTAAAACCAGGGAGGAACTAGAAGAATTGAAAATCGAGGACAGGACATAAACTATATTGGAGGTGAAAAGAGTTCTGACCAAAAGAGGCCTCATGCTCCAGCTTGAAGAAAAAATCCAAGTTATGGATCAAGGAGTGCAAAGGTTTTTTCACAAGATAGATGCTCTACAAAGAAAAGGCCTACCTGGTATGAAGGTCATCAATGATAAATTGATGACTCTCTCTGATTATAAGAAGAAGTTGACTGAAGCTTCTAGTTCCAAATTTGCGGGGGTACAAGGGAGTGTCACGGGAAAAGCATTCATAGAAGCCCTGCAGTTGGACATTGATATTCAACATAAAATTAAGCATATTTTCATCATCAAGCCCACATTTGCTAAATACACGGATATGGATGAAGTGTACAGGATATTGCTTAAAATCACAGTGCCGAGTCATATCAGATGGGAGGAGTTGTGCGATCTGCTAGATTAGCAGATGAGCTGTCACGATCCAGTCACCTGTCCAGTCAGAAGAGGGTGCGAAGGCACCTCGCCAATGGCCTACCCAGAAGTTCAGCGAACAGTTGCATCATGTCATCAAAGCAGTTTTTATTAGTTAAGTTAGTTATGCTAAAAATAGGATGAGCACGTCCTGCTCAGTTATGACAGGAACGTTTGTATTTTGACTTATAAATACTTCTTTTTTCAATGTATTGAGGGTTGTTGATTTTCACACCCTATTGCTATCAAGCTGTAACATTTTTGAGGAGATCTACCATTAATAAAGAAGAGGCAGTTTACAGGATTCTTGCGTATGTTCACTGGTGATGTGTTTTCTTCAGTTAATGTTTTCTTTCTCCGTATTTCATTTTGTTTTCTGAATCTAATCTTTACGAATAGCGTTATGTTACAGGATTTATCTCTGATACCCTGTTTCTGATTCTAGAGGTTTAAGTGTTTATCTTCTAAATATCTTCAATTAAGAGATTCTTAAGTGCTTGTTAGTTGAGGTTTTTTTCCTCATCTGTTCTTCCCTTCATCATTTAAAATACGAAAAGATCCATTGAATGTATTACCTCACCTTGTGAAAGACTTCTTCAGCATTGCTGGTTGTATCTCAGATTTATTGAATACAGACCCCATAGCCCAATGGATGTGTAGTTTGTCTCAACCAACTTCAAAAACCCTTACAACAAAACCAACATTTTCATAGCTAGCCTAATATGTTAACTTAAAACAAAGCTAAATTATACAGAGAGATCCCTCTCTGGAGCTGGAAGGGCTAGATCCCAGCTCTAAAGTGGTTGGTTAAGGTTACCTTAGTAGATTTCTTCTTTTTCAACCTCTAGGAAATTTACCGGGTGCTAACAGAGGGTTTATAAGAGGAGGTGGAGGGTTTATCGGAGGAGGAGGGGGAGGAGCCCCTCTAGGAGGAGCTGGAGGCCAAAGGCCTGCCCCCCCTCCCAGAGTGTTTGCGAAAGTTGTAGCCATATATGCTCCCTTAGTATTTCCCGTCCCTCTACACGACCTCCCTGAAAATTACATAAAAAATTTACCAAAATTCACCAGGGAAGGGGATCTGACAATGTCTTAACATATTAATTTCTTTGACCAATTCGCAGATATCCTAGGTATCGAGCATGAGGACGTATATTCGAGACTTCTTTTCCAAACCTTCGAAGGCCAGGTCTGAACTTGGTTTCAGAGCCTACCTACAACATCTATCTTGTCTTATGACGCTTTGGAAGATGATTTCCTCAGACAATGGGGCGAGAGAAAATATCATCTATACTATTTAACCGAATTTGGGTCTTTGAGAAAAACGAATTCAAAAACAGTCATGGAATTTATTCAAAGATTCAACAAACTGTATAACAAAATCCCCGCTGAGGTTAAACCGTCCCAAGCCGCGGCGAAAGTAACCTTCACCGGGGCTTTCGAACCGTATTTTGCACTCCTTTTGCGAGAAAGAAGGGGAGCCACTCTAAACTGAATGCAGGATGATGCGGTAGAAATTGAGTCTAATATGATGGCTTCGAGTAAGATTAAATCTAAAGTAGAAACGGGAAACAGAGAAACTAAACATTTTAGAGAACAAGCTGGTCCGTCAGGGTCTAATAGATCCACAGATGACAGGGTAGAAGATATGGCCAGAGTAATTAAAGAACTGTCTAATAAAATATCTAGAATGGAGCTCGAACAGGCCAAAGGTGATTCTTTCCCCAAAAAGGATTTCAAGAGGAACCCCAACCCCCTGAACCAACAAAGACAAATAAAAAATGAAAATCAAAAAATACAATCTCCCTTAAAGAACGAAAATTTTATAGGAGCAAACGATTTTCAAGACTTCGGAGATTCGGATAATGATGCCACGAACTTCGGTGATGACTGCACACAACCATATCTTACTCGTGAAGATTATGAAAAATCTCTAAACACACAACAACCGTCGAATAATGGTGAAGAAGGTGATCATACTGACCTTTGTGAATCTCAACAAGAAACTGAGATGATAATGGCTGAGATCCAACCCAAATATAACTTAAGATCTAAGAGTAAGCCCACCTCAACTATTCAACCCAAGAAAATCCTCCAAAGAGGTCAAACTTATAAGCCTACTTTGGAAGAGACCTTATCACCCAACAACAAAGAAAAAGTGTTAAGCACACAAGGGTCCAAAGTGGAAAAAGTCAAGCCCCACGCACAAGGAACCGAAACGGCTAATAAAATTATGCCTTCAACCAGGACCATGCGTAATAAAGAGGTCTAGACCAATAAATCGGAAAGGAAGGATTCGAAAGTCTCAACCAAAGAAACAGACAAGGTGAGTGGAGCTTTTAGTTTTGAAAATGAGATAAATAAAATTAAGATACCAATCCCTTTGGTAGAATTAGCAAAAAACCCCGTTTATCGGAAGCAGATTACCAAAGCGATGGGTGTCTCTAAGCTAGAAATCTAGTCTGATGTTTTAAACCTGGAAGATGAAAAACCTAACATCACTTTTGGTCCCCATTTTGAAGGGGCCAAAGACACTATTGCTCTCTTTTATATCACTTTAAATGTGTATGATCAATTACTACATAATTGCATGTTAGACTCCGGAGCCTCCCATAACGTTATGCCTAAGATTATTATGGACAAGTTGGGTCTCCAGATCACCAGACCTTATGAAGATCTTTACTCCTTTGACTCAAGAAGGGTTAAGTGTATGGGGATGATAAAAGATTTGGTAGTTACCTTGGCGCAGGTCCCAGTTAAGAGTATCCCGATGGATGTGGTTATTGCAGATATTCCCCCTAAGTATGGCTTGTTGTTGTCTAGGTCATGGGGAGCCAAGTGGGGGGGTTCTCTTCAATTGGACATGACATTCGCCACAATTATTGTGTTTGGTGGTCAGTTTAATTGGTTGTACATAGAAACAAGATTAGCATATATGGTTAGCTACCCTCAAAACCTGAACAATTTCCCTATTTACATTGCAGATCAAGATCTGGGAAATTGTATTTTTTCTTTTGATGATGGCTTAGATGGTTGTCTGGAGGAAAACGATATAGAGTAGGAAGAATCAAGTTACATGATAGAATATCTGTGTAGCACCGGTGTCTGGAAAATGTATTTTGATGGAGCCTCGTCTTCTAAAGGGGCTGGTGCAGGAGTGCTTTTAGTGGCTCCCAAAGGTAAATTCGTTGTTCCTTTTTCCTACCGACTGCAGTGGGATATAGATTATACTAACAATGTATGTGAGTACAAAGCACTGGTCTTAGGATTAGAAGCTGCTAACAAGTTAAAAATAAATAACTTAGAGGTATATGGAGATGTAGAGTTAATAGTCAAACAGATAAATCGACAGTACTAAGCCAAGCATCCCAGATTAAGATCATACAGGAATTGTGCCTGGGATCTCATGGAAAAAAATTTCTCATCCGTAAATGTCCATTTCATCCCACGCACAGAGAATTTACATGCTGACGCATTGGCTAAAGTAGCTTCAACCTTCTATCCTCCCACGACTTTCAAATTGAAGTATCACATAGAAATCAGACACAGACCATCGATACCAGACAATATCCAGCACTGACAGGTCTTTGAGGATGACGAACAAATTAAGAAATTTCTTGAAGTAGTGGGTGAATTCTCTGAAACACGTGCAGACCAAGAAAATCAAAATGACCCGATATGGATCATGCAAGAGGGGGAAGATCCTAAAGCTTTCCAAGAAAAAATTGCGGATCATCGTATGTTGGTCCTTAAAAACAACTAGATTCCGAAAGGATTGATTCCTTTAGAAAGACTTTTTGATTAGAACGACGTACCTATAAAATCCACTTTACAACCCCAACCAGAAGAAGTGGAGGACTGTGATATAGGAACTGAAGTAGAATCCAGGATAGTAAAAATATCCAAGTTCCTTCCTCCCGAAATAAAAAGTAAGTATAAAGACCTACTCAGATAGTATAAGGATGTTTTCGCTGGTCTTATGATAAGTTAAGAACATATGAAACTTATGTAATTGATCACAAGATACCTTTGAAGCCTGGGGTCAAACCTTTTAGGCAAAAGCTTAGACAGATCAACCCCATTTTGTTACCCATGATCGAAAAAGAAGTTAAGAAACTTTTAGACGCAAAAATAATCATACCTCTGAGATATTCAGACTGGGTGGCAAACCTGGTCCTGGTCAGGAAAAAGAGTGTGGAAATCAGACTATGTGTGGATTTCCAAAACTTAAATAAGTCGTCTCTCAAGGACAACTATCCGCTGCCCAAAATGGACCATGTGTTAGAAAAGGTAGTTGGAGCAAACCGAATGTCTATGATCGATGGGTTCTCTGGTTATAATCAAATCGCCATGAATGAACAAGACAGGGAAAAAACTGCTTTCACCACACCATGGGGTACGTTCATGTATGACAAAATGCCTTTTGGTTTGATGAATGCAGGGGCCACATTCCAACGTGCTATGGACATCACTTTCATAGGAGAAATGGATAAGTTCGTAGTCATTTACCTCAATGATTTGACGGTTTTCTCTAAAACTGATGAAGAACACTTGATGCATCTTAAACAGACTTTTGAAAAATACCGCAGGTTTGGTCTATCTTTAAACCCAAAGAAATCACATTTCTCCATGCGGGAAGGTAAGCTTTTGGGTCATATCGTATCTAGGGATGGAATCAGGATTGATCCTAAGAGGATTGAAGTAATAGATACTATAAATATTCCCAGAAATGTAAAAGAGATTTAATCTTTCTTAGGAAGAATAAAATTTTTACGAAGGTTTATCCCAAATTTCGCTGAGATTGTAAAATTGATCATAGGTATGTTGAAGAAGGACAACGAAGTAAAATGGACAACTGAGGCCAAAGCATCATTTGCACATATTAAGAAAGTCATAAGCAAGGAACCTGTGTTAGCGAGCCCCGACTATCTAAAAGATTTTCTTATCTTCTCATTTTCCTCCGAACACACTATCATTGCGGTGCTCCTACAAAGGAACAAAGAAGGATTCGAACAACCGATTGCCTTTTTCAGCAAGAGCCTTAGAGACGTAGAACTGAAGTATGATATAATAGAAAAACATGCATACACCATGGTAAAAGCATTAAAGGCATTCAGAACGTATGTACTACACTCAAAGATAATTGCGTACGTGCCTACCAGTTCTGTGAAAGATATATTGGTACAGCCAGACAACGATGGAAAAAGAGGGCGATGGATCGCCGAAATCCAAGAATTTGATCTGGAAGTCAAACCGACCAAATTGATAAAAGGGCAAGGCCTAGCCAAACTCTTAGCTTAGTCGAATTTCATAGCCCTAGATATAAATTGCCTGCAGGAAGGTGACGATGATACAAACCTAAACAAGCTGGATGAGGAAACAGGTCCAAACAAGATCAAAGAGAAGTTCATATCGTCAAGCTGGTATAGAGACATAGTGTCGTACCTGCTAACTCTAAAATGCCCAAATGAGCTATAACCATCTAAAGCTAGGATTTAAAAACTCCATGCAGTTAAATATTGTATCGCCGAAGGTCAGCTATATTGAAAAGATCCACTCGGTTTCCTACTAGTCTGTTTAGTCGAATCGAAAACTCAGCAGGTTATAGATGAATTTCATGAGGGAATCTATGGGGGGCATCATGCTTGGAGAGCTACAACTTACAATATTCTGAGGGCCAAAAATTTTCTTGGACGTTAATGCCAAAGTGCATGCCTGCAACCCTTGTCAACTATTTGAAGGTAAACAGAATATCTCGACACTGCCCTTAGTTCTAGTCAAATCTAAAGCCCTGTTTCAGCAATGGGGTCTAGACTTCATAGGCGATATTAATCCCCATTCCAATGCTCAACACAAGTGGATCCTAACCACAACAGATTATTTTACTAAATGGGTGGAATCCATCCCAACCAAAAGGGCAACAGACTCGGTGGTAATCGATTTCTTAGAAGACGAAATTTTGTCAAGATTTGGTTGCCCCCGAAAGATAGTTACTGACAATGCCCAAGCTTTTAAATCTATGGCTATGATCAGTTTTTGTTAGAAGTATAACATCGTTCTCAGCCATTCCACAACATATTACCCCCAGGGAAACAGATTGGCCGAATCATCTAACAAGAGCCTGGTAAATATAATCAAGAAAGTATTGGATGAAAATAAAAGGTCTTGGCATGTGCACTTAAAATACACATTGTGGGCGAATCGCATAAGCACAAAAAGGTCAATCGACATTTCGCCTTTTCAGATGGTATATGGGACCAATGCCATGCTACCTATAAACCTAGCACTCCCAGTGATGAAGTTATGGCAAGATCAAAATGAAGAACCCAATCATGTCACCAGAAGAATAAATCAGGTGATTGAGGTTCAACAACATAGAGTCGAAGTAGATGAGAAGCTGCAAAAATACCAATATGATATGAAGGCATTATTTGACTGCAAAGCAAAGGATAGAGACTTCCTCCTAAGTGATTTAGTGTTAAGGTGGGATACAAGAAAGGAATAAGTAGAAAAACA
>ML777717.1:870465-891171 GCA_009831015.1 Picea engelmannii
ATACCGACTTTACCTGATTTGATGGTGTCAGACCCTCTGAACCTCATCTGTACCTGCGTCGCCGGACATGAACTTTCCATTTCTGGTGTGATCATAGTTGCGCGTCGGTTCTGGAAAGATTTCAAATTCCTGTCATATCCCGTCATACGAGCTTGAACTACCATGATTGCTTGCTCCCACCAGCGCATGTCTCGGATCTTGTTGTGATGTGGGGTGATCACTTCATTATTTCGTGTATGCGTGGATAATGAGCACGTGAACCGTGTTTTATGCAGCTACGACGTTTGGAGAATATCCCTGTCATCAGGCTCGCTTGCTACTTTCCACAGCACGCGAACCCTTCGGAAACCCCTGTTAGCTGCGGAAAGTGAATACTTTCCACAGCGCACCCTTTGATATGAAAACTCACTTTAGCTGCGGAAAGCAAAACCACGTGCCACATCATTTAAAAAATTTCTTAGCGCGAAAGCAAGTATTCTCCATATCGTGCCACGTGCGAACTGTCTGTTGAGCTTCTCGCGCCTCGTTACTTTCCACAGCACCTTGAACTGATGAAACAGCGCTGTTAGCTGTTGAAAGCTATCGCTTTCCATAGCACACAATAGGCCCTGAAACATGACGTTAGCTGTTGAAAGCAAACAGTCATATTTTCGAAATAGAAGACTTTATTTTCGATTATTTCCTAAGACACACCAAAAACCAAAATTTTTCTGAACTGAAAAAACTCAAAAAAGACTTGAAGCTACTACTAAAAGCTATGATATCCACCCAAAACTCGGCCGAAAGGACAGTTTCGTTTTGGGAGTTAACACTATGATTGATTCAACAGAAGGTTAAATTCGGCGGTTGTACTTTGCCATTACTATTATGCATGGCGATGAATAATCCCACCACCCTCGCATGCGCACATTAATGCTTCCCCTTTGATTGTTCGTAGCTGTTAGCCCAAACAACTTTGCTCCTGTATGTTGGTGATTTCGACCCAAACCCTTACCATGTGCTCGCACCATGGCTCCAGTCGTAAGGGCTAAACCCAATGGTAGCCAGGCTCTGTTGATGTTTGACAGTGCCCACAGTGACCTTGAGGAATTTGGATGGCTCCCATTCATACAAAAGTTTGATGGTTTTAATTGCTCGGCAATTCGCTTTAACCTTTGATGGCTGTCGAGCCAAGGTTGGGGATGTTCAATTGGAAATTGACGAGCAATTTCTCAGTTTAGCTATGGGTTTGCCTGCCACTGGACAACGATGGTCCAAGAATTGCAAAGTGGAAGAGGTCCCTTGGACACTGCTCTTCCAGTCGCATAAGGTTAGCTCATGTGATAAAGGTTTGCCCGCGAACATGCTCAAGCAACATTGGCATGATTTGCTGATGATAATCAAATAGTTTATCACCTGCGAGGGTCGGTATGGCTTTGTTTTCTTACACCACCTTCGTTTTCTTATGGTTTTCATGGGCTATGAGATTAATATGCCCTATTACTTTCATAGAAGCCTATTTAAAATGTCTAAGAGATACAAAAGGAAACAGGCTGATAGCAGCCTTTTTCACTATGGGCTGGTTTAAATTATTGTCGTCTATCATTTGGGGTTACACAGAGACTGTTGGAACGATTTTCTTACTCGCAATGATTTTGAGGATTCAATCTCTCCATAGGTTGACAAACCTGTGGTGAGCGAGGGCAAGTCTATACCCCCGGTACCCTACAATATTCTGTTACCTAAACCCTTACCCGACTCACCTATCAACCTACCCCACTCTGTGACCAAGGATGTCGAAACTGTTAATCCTGTGGATAAAAGGCCTAAAGCCAAACCTACTGCAAACGCCAAAGGAAAAAAGAATGCCTGTCTAATTTCTCGAATGGTGAGGAACAAGCCAAAACCTCCTGTCAACCTTGACCCTATCGTGGTGAGTGAAGACTCCAACTTGGAAGTGGAGTGTTTCTTGGCTAGTGAATACCCCTATTCGGAAGGTCTATGCGCCAAACCCTCATATGAATTTGTGACAAACCTACCACCTTGCTTACAAAGCAATCCTAATTACCCAGGCATTAAGCTGCCTTGTGAAACCCCCAGTGATTCGTCAAAATCCTCTCCTGCTCTACCTCAACCTACAGTGCCATCCTGTGATCAATGTAGCTCATGGTTAGAGAGGTATTATCTTGATGTGCCAATGCTACAGTCCAGAATTCATTCTTTGGAGGACCAAGTCGCACGGCTTACCATTCAAAAGGCCAAATTGCAAGCCACTGATAAGAAACAGAGGACGACAGGCTCTATTTTGTTTAAAAATGTGGAGTCAACTGCAGCGGTCGTGAATTCGAAATTGGCATAATTTGAGCAGCCTCACTAGTATGTTCTATCACTTGTTTATATAACGAATTCAAATTCTTTCGAATAGCTATGTTTACAGCGTGAATTTGCTCTGTCACATTATATGCATTATGTACATAGTTATGTTTTGATTAATGATTAGTTTCGATTGGATTCTTTCGTCGATTTGATTGGATCTTAGTATGGATTTGATTGGTTTCATTTAGCTTAATTTGGATGTTCTGTTGCTAATTGAAGTTTTTGTATCTATTATAGACACAAGTTGTTTCACATTTCAATTTTGAACACAATCAAGTTTCAATTCAAATTGGTTATAATGTAAACATTATGGTTGGCAACAATTGTGATATGGTTAACTATTACAGGAATACAATTCAGATTATTCTCAATATGATCCTGTTAAAATACATCCAAAACAATTCGTAATGGTTATGTAAAAAACCTAGTTGGTTGATTCGCGTTGGTTTGATCGACCCTGCTATCAGTTGAATTCGTATTTACGATAGATATTCTGTTTCAAGTGGATTTGTGAAACGAGATTGATTCATGATTTGTTTCTATATTAAACCCTGTCGTGACTTGTTTGGAATTAACCATTTCGTTCAAATCCAATAGAGTTTATTTGCACATTTTACCAATTATCACTTATGTCAATTATATAGTGATTGTGGTCAAAGCCGAATCAATCTGGTTATGATTTTGTATGAATTGATTCACGTATCTGTCTGAATTAATCCACCTGTGGTGTGAACCGTTTGAGCCATAACAGTTATAATAATTGTAAAACAATCCTATTTTTATCTAATCGTATCTCCTGTTTTGGAAAAACACAACGTTGCATATGATTTGCTTGATTGCACTACTTTCGAATTGGATGTGAAATGATTTGTAAAACTGTTTGGTTCCGATTCTGTTTACCCAACTATGATGGAAATCGAAACAGAGCATACTTGTCTCTCTATTTGGTTATTGGATTTTGATCTTATTTGATTTTAATTGGATATGGGACAGTCTTGTTATTGTTCGACCTGATTATGGTAACCGTGAAACAAAGTATTCCTACCCCTGTTTCGATTGAATCACTTTTGATTTTGTTTAATTTGAATGATAAAATCATGTGAGTCATTAGTGATTCGTTTTTAATGTTTATTAAAAGAAAATTGGATTTGATTCTTTGAAAAAAAAGATTTCATTTGATTTCTATCTAGTCCTGTATGCTATTTTAGACTAGCTACAGAATCAGATGATTCTGTAGCTAAGTCTGTAAGATTAGATTTTTATTGTTTTGTTAATGAAATATCTTTCTAACTTGATATTTTTGGTCTATTGCAGATGAATTAGAAATTGCAATGGATGTGATGAGAAGTTAGGGGATATTTGAAATATTTCACTTGCATTTTAGTTTCCTAGTTTAGTTGATTTTGGGAATATCTTCTGAGATTATGAAAAACAGTTTGATATTATCCACAGGGAGGTTTTACCCTATGGAGAGACTTATGAATACCTATCATTTTTGTAATAATGATCATCCTCATTCGTGGGAGAACAAGGATATGGAGTTTTAATATAGACTGAAGCAGGATTTGGTGTTTTGTCACAGCTTTAGCTTCTCATTATATCAATATTTTGTTTCATGTTGTGTATATCAATTTGTATCTGGTTAATGACTACTTTAGCTATCTTAATCATGTGCAAATGATATAATTTTAATCACTGTAATCCATATCTGATTTCTTCTAAGCATATAAAAGATATAACAATTGTCTAATTCAGTTTGTGAATGACATATTTATCTTCTTCATGAGTTGAATTATTAAATATAAGTTTTTGCATAACAGGTTTCCATTATTGCAGAGATTTATAAATCATAAAATTGTTATGATTTTTTATGTCTTGTTTGTCCTGTTAACAATTCAAAGAGCAGCATAGCCTATCGTTTACGAGAAGCTTTTGGATTAACCGGTGCGAGTTTCCTTCCTTCGACCAGCTTCTAAGTCATCATACTTAGGACAAATTAGGAGCGCTTCCAGGTCAGCTAGTCGCTTATGTGTTTACTGTTTTTATTAGTAGTTTAGTTCAAATATTAGTTTAGTTAGAATTAGTATATTAGATCGTTTAATTTCAGTAAGTTTATTTCTTATTCATAAAATCAAAAAATCAAAAAATATCTCTGGCTGTCTTAGGACAGAAAGCATATGAGTTTTACAGGTTTTATTTCAATCTGCCAGTTGTGTATATTGTATATTTGTGAATAAGTTGTATTATAACTAGTAGCTAGACGGTTAATTAGTAGAGTTAGTGTAATAGTAATTAGTAGAATAGTTAGTGTAATTTGTATTTAGTTTTAGTTTATATAGTAGTTTGTTTTAATTAGATTAGTGTATTAGTTTAGTTTTAGTTAGTTTAGTTTCTTGTATTTAGTTTTGGTTTGTTTTATTAGTTTTAGTTAGTTTTAGTTAGTTTTATTTGTTTTAGTTAGATTAGTTAGTTTATATTAGTTCACTCTTTGGTTTTCTTAGGACTTTAGAGCGGCCAACAGAGCCATTAAACCCGTCAGGGTGGTTCATTCCAAACGGCTTGGGTTATTTAGACAACCCCGGACCGGTTCCACTCTCTCAATTGACGGATGCACCATTTTGCCCGTCAATAGGTGGTCATTTAGGGTTTCTTTCATCTGTAGCAATACTTTCTCTGATTCTTTCTGGGGTTCTGTCATGATCTCAGTTTTTGGATCTACTTTAGGGTTTTCCTGGTTCATATTCATTCTTTCAACCTTAGAAATCATTCTAGGGCAATTCAATACTTCATGGTCCAGAGCTTTACAACAGAGGCAACTAGATATTCTACCTAGGCATTCCTTAGCTAGATGTCCCAGTCTTCTGCAACTGTAACAAAGGGTTAATCCTCTTTTTCTTTTAAATGATCCCCAACATCTCCTATACTGCGCGCTAGGATCATAGTAGCTAACCTGCAAAAATTTCTTTCTAGGATCCTGCATCCATTTGTTAGTCCAAACATTCTCTCTATGCATAGATATAACATATCTTTCACTATTCTTACCGAATATACTCACATCAAATCTTCTTTCATCTACATGTGTCCTATTTTTCAAGCTAGGACAAGTCTTATTAAACAGACCTAGATCCATACTTTAGAAACACAAATTTCCACTTATCTTACTTCTACAAAGCACAAAGCTTACATATCTTACCTTTTTAGTTTCACTCTCACCTTTATCAGGGAACAAAGCTCCCAGATCTTACCTCTTTTCTTCATATCTGACCCCCCTTCTTGGCACAGAGCTTCACAAATCAAATAGAATGTTGTGCACTAGGGAAATAGATCTTCGCACAAATATTTCACAGTTTCAGGTCGGATCTTTGCACAAAGCTTCTTCTTCCTCATTTCCTAGCAATCACAGTTTCAGGTCCCAACAATGGAACCATTTGTTGGCATAGGGGTAGACCCAGGGTTCAATGCTACAACAACGCACCAACAAAACCCTAACTACCAGCCCTTTCGGAAACACCTGCGAAGTAGATGAAGTCTCACCCGAGGTAGAGGTAGGGGTGGTTGTAGGACTCCAGTGTCCACAACCTTAGCTGAGACACGGATCTGTGATTGTAACACTTAACAAATCACTTAGTAGTTAACATTCATCAATATCCAGTTAACATTCTTAGTTACAACGTGGTAAAACCCTAATTACAGAGCATCGTAGTATTCAACTAGATCTAGCACTTAGCATAAAGAAACAGATCTGATCTAATAGACTCAAGCACTAAGCATATTCACATAGGTTATATCTAGCATTCATCCACATTAATAAGTACAAATCAATATCAGATCTATCTAACAGTCATCTATATCAAAGAACTTAAGAAAATCAAGCAAATCACACATAGACACATCAATCCATAGCACAAATCATAACAACATAGCATGTACATGGTTCACCCCCACCCTAGGGATACGTCCACCAACTCTTCTTCTCTTCTATTATCTTTTGTCAATCAGTTACATGCACAGAGCCACAAAACCCTACTCCTCATAGGACAAGATATCTGTGCACTTCACTAGATCCTCCCTCCCTGAGTTAGGTTTAGCACAAAGCCTCCTCTCGATTTCTTACAGTCTCTTTTACTTAGCCTTGCAAGCCTCACACAGTATGCATAGAGCACTTACAATCCTTCGATCACATAGATCAAACACTAGCACTTAGCACATTGGCTCTTCTTACATCACCTAGCCTTCTATTTATACATTACAAAATGAGTCTATACATGAGTAAACCTATGGGCCAACATTCCCATACCCATTACATAAGCCCAAAACCCAAAAATCTCTAAAAGGGGTCGAGATCCCGCAATCTCCGATTCATATTGTGCTCCTCCATAGACAGGATGGAAAAGTCCCAAATAGGTCAAAATTGACCAAGGATCTCCCAAAACTTGGTCAAGGGACAATAAGGCTCTAACCCCCTAGTTTCTTAGGCTACAACCTGAAGGAATCTCCAACTCCCTAATTCTTTGGATACAACTAGAAGGAGGCTACCAACCCCTAGTTTCTCAGGCTATAACCTGAGGGAAGCTCTAACTCCCCAATTCTCTGGATACAACCAGAAAGAGGATACAACCCCCTATGTTCTCCGGCTACAACTGCAAGGTGGCTACAACCACCTATCCTTGCCCTGTACAACCACCCTGATGTAGAAGTAGAATGATGGAACCACTGTCACACTATCACTGTGAGATATACTACTGTAAACTTGTACCAATCAACATGTAATCAACCTGTAACAACCTGTACCAACCTGTACCATACACCAACCTCTACCTTAATCTTTACCATAAAAAAATGTATCAACCATGCACCAAACCTGTAGAAATAACATGTCACAATAACCTGTCCAAACAACCTATAATCAACCTGTACCATAAATAAGTGATCAACCATGCACCAACCTGTACCTCAACATGTACCATCAATGAGTGCATCAACCATGCACCAAATATGTACCAATCATGCATCAAATACACATAAACTATGACTCATCAATATGTACCAAAATCATCAACTATACACCTCCTGTATGTGCCAACTCATCAACTACTTGTCTCAACCATGTACCCAACATGTACCTCAACCAAAAGACCTCATCAATTTCATCATCCAAATCTGATTTGTAACTCTGTAATAGAACTAGTGTATATGATCACATACCTTGTTGAATTCTGGCTTATTCTAGAGAGCAAACTTGTAGAGCGTTCCCTACACGTAATATTTGTTGTATGGATCTTAGAAAGAATCATCATAAAAATAATTTATCCTCCCTTGAATTCCGGCCTTGTTTACTTCACCTTCCCTCTGAGATTCGACTTAGATATCCTTTGGTTACCTCAGTCACTTGTAGATATTCAATATGCTCAAGTGTGTTTGAATTGAGAGAGTCGTGCCTCTTATTTATACTTTCATGTATCTTCCTCAAGGGGTTACCTTTTAACCATATTAACCCACTTTCCTTATTTTAGGGTTAACCCACTTCTAACCACTTGTCCACTTAGTAACTTTTCCATTAACTTTATTATTTCAATAATTTCTTTTGTATCCACTTGGACTTATAGTACACTCATCACTTCACTTTATTATTTACCTTATAAAATCTCTTAAACCACTTCCCTTATTTTAGGGCTAACCCACTTCTAACCACTTGTCCACTTAGTAATTTCTCCATTAACTTTATTATTTAAATAATTTATTTTGTAACCACTTTAACTTATAGTGCACTCATCACTTCACTTTATTATTTAAATAATTTCATCTTTGCAACCACTTTGACTACTTTGACCTTTTGGGGCTTTTAGATGACTCATGAGGGTTCTCCAACTTCACATGGCCATAACTCTCTAACCGTGAGGAGTTATGTGACGTTCCACATACCACTGGAAATGGTATGACATGTATTATCCATCCAGAACAATATTACCTTCAAATATATTAAAATGCATACCATTATACATCAAACAAAATTGGTTCCATTACCCAAAAATTTGTGCTACCAAAATTTGCTACCGAACTTTCTTCAAGGGTTGACATCAATGAAAACCAACTCAAATAATCAACAATCTCCCCCTTTGGTATTGATGGAAACAATCTGATGCAATACTGAAGTCATATCACTCATGCTCCCCATGTGACCATCACTCCCCCTATAATAATTCCTTTATGCTCTTTCTCTAAGCATTTACCTTTGCATCTGATAAATCTCTCCCCCTTTGTCATCAATGGAAAAGGTATCTTTCCATTCGAGTTTGATCCCCCTGATCGAACTCTCCCTAAAACTGATCTCCCAACCTAAAATTTCATCTTTATGGTGCTTCCTCATGTAAATCTAAGACATATAAGATAAGCATTCAAAAGCATTAATTTTGGAGTATAAATTACTCCGAGTCTCTGGAGAAAATACTCAAAGGATTCCCATGGGAGCGGTTTTGTAAAGATGTCTACCACTTGCTCTTTTATGCCCACATATTCAACTATGATGTTCTTCTATGCAACATGTTCCCCTAGAAAGTGATACTTTATTGGAATGTGCTTCATCTTGGAGTTCATTACCAGGTTCTTTGAGATACGAATAGTGCTTCTATTATCACAATAGATTGGAGTGGGATCATCATACTCAACCTATATATCTATCAGAGTTTGTTTCATCCATAGAACCTGTGTACAACATCATGTCACTACAATATACTCTGCTTCGGTTGTAGGTAAAGATACTGATGATTGTTTCTTGCTTAGACAAGATACTAAACACTCACCCAAGTAGAATGTTGCTCCATTGGTGCTTCGTAGGTCATCAATTCAACCTACCTAATCTGCATCTATGTAGGAAATAAGTGATAGATCCTTTCCTTTTGGATACCATAATACAAAATCTTTTGTTTCTTTTAGATATCTGAAAATCCTCTTCATTGCTAATACATGTGATTCCTTTGGTGCTGGTTGAAATCGTGCCACTTGTCCAACTGCCTACATTACATCTAGTTTGGATGTTGTCACATATAGTAAGCTACCAATCATTGACCTATATTGACTCTGGTCTGTAAACTTTGAATCATCATCTTTTCTCAATGTGCAACTGGTTTGCATAGGAGTGGTAACTGGTTTGCAATCTTCCATTCTGAACCTCTTTAGCATTTCTCTAATATACCTAGTTTGAGAAATAAAAATTCCTTGGTTTCTTTGACGTATCTGAAGACCCAAAAAGAAGGATAGTTCTCCAAGTAATGATATTTAAAATTCATTATGCATATCCTTTGCAAATTTCTGGCTTAACCTATCATCAATTTCCAAAACTAATATCATCAATATAAACTTCAATTAATAAAATACCATCTTGAGTTACCTAGATTTAGAGGTTGTTGTCTACACTTCATTTTCAGAACCTTGTCTGTTGTATATATTTATCCAGTCTAGAGTACCATGCTCTAGGAACCAATTGTTCAATGTAGACTTCTTCTTCAAGTTCCCCGTTTCGAAAAGATAATTTCACGTCCATATCTATCCATACTATTCAAGACTCTGCTACACAATTGTCCATAATTTTGACTCATATGTCACTGTAATAACATGAAGTACTACTACAACTGATTAATCTATCATATTGTACTTCTGCTAACTGAATGCACTAAATATGTCTACTCAAATTCTGCAAGCTGCTCGAAGGATGGTTCTTTGGTCTGTCTCAGCTACCGCATAGACTCCCCATCTCTATTATTCATATTATCTGGGAGTCTCTAAGCCAGATGGATCAAAACAATTCATGCTCTGAAGTGTATTCATCATCATCTTCATTAGTAGATTCATCATCTCTCTAAGCTTTGACTTCTCTCTTTCTGTCTGTGGATTCATATTTCACTACAGTGCTTGAAAGTACAATCTCTTGAACCAGTTCCTTATTTACATGTCCTTCTTTTATTTCATTTATTTTCCAAATCTTTATGTATTTGACATCTTTCCTTTTCTCTGTAGAATTTTCTTCATCTCGTTTTATTTCCAATCTTCTGATCTTTGGGACCTGGTGTTTGTTCACTTGTTTTTCATGTTTTTAAAAACTACTGTCAAAAAACCAACCACACTTCTTATTGAGTGTCTTCCTTCTTGTTTAGTTCTTCTTGTAACTTATTGTTTTTCCTCTTTTCTCTTCTTATAAATTCTATGGTAGTCAACAATTCTTCTCGGTAGTCAACTTCTGCGTATTCATATTCTTCTTCGGTGTCTTCTTTATCAAAGTCTTCTAATTCCATGAATATAACTATTTATGTCTCATTGTGTTATCACATAAATTTTTCTAGGCCCATAGGCGTGTGTCAACTTGCCCGAGTCTATGTCTTGGCCTCATTTTTATCTATTTTGTTGGCCATGTCCTTGTGTTTTCCCTCCCTTGTAGTCTGAAAAACTTCTTTTTGTTCGCCTTTCTATTTGAGCTCATCTGCTTGGCCACTAGAACTAATCATATGTTTTCCCAAGTCCTAGTCAATTGTCCAAATCTTCATTTGTCACAGGCTGCAGCGCTTGGAGCGGTCTAACAGGGACTCAGATCAAGTGAGCGAGCAAGTTCAGTTGTCGCCAATGGAAAGCAAGCGCGGGAATCGAGAGTTTGTGGTTCTTGTCGTAAAGTTTCATCCATGGCCCAAAGTAACGAGACTCAAAAAGCCGATGGATCAATCTCAGTCGTCCAAACCTAAGGGACCTGTGGTGCCAAATCAAGTAATTTTGCGGTTTCACGAGTCAGAGTTTCAGAAGTGGAGCACGACAAGACTCTTGAAACATGAAATTGCGAAACGCCCCAGAATCAAGCTCATGGTCTCAACATCTGATCACATGGGAAGAAGGTCTGGAAAGGAGGGCTAGCGCTCATTGCTTAGTTGTCATTTTATTTTTTCAGGGAAAGGACCGTGGCCGTTCATTTTAAAGAAAGCCTAGTCGTTAATCTGGAAAGTCGTTTCATGATTTTGGGTATCGATATGTTGAGAGAAAAGAGGAGTAAAGACTCCTGAAAGGCAAAGTCCCAAAAGTGCCTTTAGGTGTAAGATCTAGTTCATAGCCCAAGGTCACATGCAAGGTCAGACTGATGGAAAAGAGCCGCACCAAAGGGCCGAAGGTGCCTGTATTGATTGCAGAAGGAGAGCAGTAGGGCTCGAGGCGTCGATATTAATTCAACAAAGTTGTGGGCACTGCCTAGAGAAGTCATGGATGTCAGGGCTCATCTCGATCCCAATGAAGGAAGTTAATGAAAGTGGGGGATGGTGTTTGAAACCTCATTTCATCACATAAATGGAAAGCATGAAAAGATGGATGTGGAGGTTGGCTAACAGCCCAAAACTCCTCTGTAAATGGGTTTTCCTACAAAGCCCATATTGTTTTAATTTTGCATCTGACAAAGGAAGACAAGTGCAGTCTGACAGCAGAAGGAGGAGATGCAAATCTTTGAATGCAGTGGTTCATTCGTGTCCCTGCGGGCCATTAGTAGTTCTGAGTATATATACTCAGTTTTGATATTTTGTTAGGGTCAATGGTCGAGCTAGGCTCCCATATTGTAAAGTTTTGATGAAGAACTGGTTCCTTTGGTTATGTATTTGTATTTGAGACTTCTTGTTTAATGAAAGTCATCTTCTTTCCATATCTCTATAAACACTATGTTAAGACACTTGGAATTGGAGGATCCAGTTGAGGGCTGTGATGTTGTTGTGATGTAGGTTTGATCACTAGAAAATTTTCACCAGTTTTAATCAGTTTCCTCTGTTATATTTTCCCCTCTTATGCTAAGTAGCTCGGGCATGGAGGATACAGTCGAGCTGTTACAGTAGCATTGTGATGTAGGTTTGATCATGATGTTGTTGTAATTGTGTTGTTTAGACATATCTTAGTGTCTGAAACTTTGGGTCCAAGAGGATCTCGCTCTTGAATTTTTTCTTCCTTAGGCTGTTGGAAGACCGGATGTCCATAGCATGCCCTTACATCTGCTCACCAGTTCTTCTCCCTACTCACCCTTTTACTGCAACTTACTGAATGAAGTTAGATCAAGACCTCACTTACCTATGCATTGCATGGTCCAAGATTCTGAGTTAAAGTGATATTCTCTTGGGTCTGCGCCCATTTGACCACATTTATTTATTCATTGTGACATATAAAAGTGATGGGTACTGGGCTTACCTCTGCCGCAATCTAGAGGTGAATTTTAGTGCTAACATTTCTGGCACCACTTCCAAGGATGAAATTGTAGATTTTCCTTGGGATTAAACGAAAAAGGTTACTGATTCTAAAAGTGCATCAGAAATTAGTACATTGAAGATTGCAACTGTGCACCTGGCGACTCCACTATTTCAGATGTGGCTTCTAGAGGAAGACACACGAGGTCTACTCCACAACTGCTTTTAGCAACACCTGAAGCTGACCCAGAGAAAATTATTAGAAGAAAACAAACCTTTAAGGAAGGTACCTCTGCTGCTCAACCAAGTATTTCTGATGATTTTCACTATTCTCCTATAGCAACTCCAGTAGTTGTTTCTCATTTTCCTATTACACCATCTGTCAGAGCTTCTAGAAGTTTAAATTTTGGGAGTGTTCCTGTTAAGTTTTCTCCTCCTGGTTTCGGATTGGAAGGAGAAATACGTTTTACTCCTATTTCCACTGAAGTTGTACCTTGGTCTAGACCCCAGACCTCGGAAGATTTTCCCACTCCAGATTTTATCACTCCTCCTCCTGTTAGAGTTGCTAATTTTACAGAAAGGGAAACCTCTGTTCCCTCAAGCCCTATAATTTATTTCCCAAACACTCAGTTGTTTCCTTCTTCTCCCACAAATTCAGTTCATGTCTCACATGTCCATACTCCATATCCTCATGTTTCTCCTCAAGTTCACATCCAAATGGTGGGTGCTAATCCTCCTATAAATAGGATGGCTGAGATATTGGTTGCTAGATATGCCCCTCTGCTCTTACCTCAGCCTATGAACACTCTCCCAGCCATAGACTACCTTAAGTATATGTCCTAGTTCATAGGGGAGGGAGAAATGACTGCAGAAGAGCACCTTTCATCCTTTTATAGATTTGCAGAGATTCGGGCCATCGAAAATAAAGATGTGTGGATGAGAGTTTTTGTACAGAGCCTTGATGGTGATGCCAGGGATTGGTTTAAGGACTTTCCCCCCAGATCCATTGATGGGATTGCTGCTCTGGATGATGCATTCTTAATAAATTGGGGAAATAAAAAAGATCTCCTTTATTATATTACAGAATTTGGGGCACTTAAGAGAGAGGAGGGGGAATTTGTTTCAGACTTTTCGAAGAGATTTAATACAATGTATAAGAATATTCCTGCCGGAGTTAAGCCTACAGAAATCTCTGCCAAAATGAGTTACGCTAATGCTTTTAGCCCTGACTTTTGCCTACTGTTGATAGAAAGAAGAGATACCTCTTTGGCTCACATGCAAGATGAAGCCCTCGAAGTAGAGTCCAATATATTGGAAGGTGACAAACTTAGAGGTAAAAATGATAGAGATAGGGGACAGGGTAGGTATAAAACCCCGACCTTTAGTTCCTCTGTTACTTCCCCTCAAACAGATGAAATGACCAAGCTACTAAAATCACTTTCTGCTAAAATGGAAAAGATCAAATTAGAAGGAAAGCAGAACTACATAAATCCCCAAAATGTTGATAGCAGAGGTAACTATAGGAGGCCTAACAATATTCCTCATATTATCCAAAGAGACCAAAGGAATAGATATAGAGATGATTAGAAAATCCAGACCCCTTTACAAAATAATATTGTTGTTGATGAAGAAGGAGAGGAAGAAGACCTCGATCTAGAAATCCATTGTCTTAGAGATACATCCTCTTTTCCTCATTTGACGCAATCAACATACGATGAGTCTCTCATGGAAAATCAACTGAATGAGCTGAGTAAGAGAGACAAGGCTAGAAGCAGCCAAAAAAAATATAACCTCAGATCCAAGAAGAAATCTGGGATGCCTGATATTCCTGAGCAGCCTACCAGAGTAGAGAAGCCTACTAAAGATGTAACAAACAATGGCAAAGGTAATAAAGTTCAAACCCCCTCTCCAATGGTCAAAACTCATGTTTTGAAAGTAAAATAAATTCCAAGGCCCACATTTCCTTTTAATTTTGAGCATTAAATTCAGAAAATCAGGATCCCTGTCCCCCTTTATGAACTGGTTAAACATGAAGAATTCAAAAGAAGCCTCTCCAAGCTATTGCATTCTAAGCCCTCATACCATACCACAGACTCAAATGGTTTGCAAGATGAAAAACTAGCAGTCATATTAGGTCTGATGGTAGAAGATAGAGATGATTTGTCCCCTCCCTTCTATACCTCACTGAACATACATGACAAGGTGTTGCACAACTGTTTGATGGATTTGGGGGCTTCCCATAATCTCATGCCCAAAACTGTCATGGATGAAATGGGACTGGAAATCACAAAACCTTACCATGACTTGTATTCTTTTGACTCTAGGAAGGTGCAATGCCTGGGAGTCATCAAAGACCTGGTCGTGACTTTGTTTCAATTTCCCATGAAGAGTGTGGTCATGGAAATTGTAGTGGCTGATGTTCCCCCCATGTTTGGCATGCTGTTGTTAAGATCTTGAATAAAAAGACTCAGGGGAACCTTGCAAATGGACCTCACATACGCCACTATTCCTGTGTTTGGGGGGGAGCATAGAAGATTGTACAGAGAAGCTCAGTTGGCCTATATCATTAGCAATGAAACAAACCCCACCAACCATCCTATATTTTCCCTTGACACTAATTTGGGGTCCATTTTACTGTAGCTCATCGGTGCTCCCGAGCCTCCTATAAATATCAGAAAAAAGTCCATTGCCTTTCATGAAGATTCTTCCTCCATCACCTCTATTTGGAAAATGTTCTTTGATGGGGTCTTTTCCAAGGAGGGTTCTGGTGTTGTAATGGTCTTTGTTTCACCAGGTCAAGAGACCATACCTCTGTCCTACAAGTTAGAGTTCAAAACTATCAATAATGTGGAAGAGTATGAAGCTCTTGTGTTGGGTTTGAGAGTTGTAAGAGACATGGGGATCAAAGAGATATCTGTGTTTGGGGATGCCGAGTTGGTTGTAAATCAAGTCATAAATATTTACCAGGCCAAGCATCCTAGACTCATATCTTATAGGAATGAAGTATGGGACATAATAGACAACTTATTCTTGGCTTTCAACATTTCATTCATTCCTAGAGGGAAGAATATAGTGGTCGATTCTTTGGCTGTTTTGGTGAGAAATTTCAGAGTTCCCCTGCCACCCAAGCTCAGGTATGATATAGAAATAAAATACAGACCCTCTATACTAGACAATGTCAAGCATTGGAAGGTTTTTGAGGATGATCTTGAGATCAAAATATTATTGGAAGATGTTGATGAATTTTCTTCTTTACACATAGACCAGGATCGTGATTCTGAGAGTAACTCGCATGCTAATGTATTTTTAAAGAAAATTGATAATCATCACATTGTGCAGTTACCAAGAAATCACATTCTGAAACGACTATTCCCTTTGGAAAGGATATTTGATAGTAAGAATGTGGCAGTGAAAGTTAAGAGGTCAATTGATGATGCTGACATAGCTAAATGCAACATTGGCACAGAGAAAGATCCTTAGTATGTCAAGCTGTCAAGTAGCCTATCATTGGAATAGAGGGTTGAGTATGTTGAGCTATTAAAGGAATTCGATGATGTGTTTTCCTGGGCATACGAAGATATCAGAACATATGACACAGGCACCATTGAGCACAAGATCCCACTGAAAGAGGAGGCCAAACCATTTCGGTAGAAATTGAGATAGATTAATCATATGTTGCTTCCTATCATGGTGAAAGAGGTAAAGAATCTTCTGGATGCCCAAATTATCATGCCTCTGAGGTATTCAGAGTGGGTGGCCAATTTGGTCCTAGTGAGAAAGAAGAGTGGGGAAATCATACTTGGTGTCGATTTCAGGAAAATAAACAGGGGCTCAAAGAAGGACAACTACCCCTTGCCAAAAATGGAACACATATTACAAAGGGTAACTGGAGCATCAAGGATATCCATGATCTATGGATTTTTGAGCTACAATTAGATCTCAGTCCTGCCTAAGGACAGAGAAAAAACAACCTTCACCACTCCTTGGGGTATGTTCATGTATGCCAAAATTCCCTTTGGATTGATGAATGTAGGGGTGACCTTTCAGTGAGCCATGGATATAGATTTCATTGGAGAAAGGGATAAGTTTGTGGTCATCTATTTGGATGACATTACAGTTTTCTCTAGGTCTGACAGAGAGCACTCTGAGCATTTGAAAAGGGTGTTCCTGAAATGCATAAAGTTTGGTCTCTCCTTAAATCCCAAGAAGTCTTTGTTTTCCATGAAGGAAGGAAAGTTGTTGGGCCACATAGTATCAACTGAAGGATTCAGGATTGATCCCAACAGAGTTGAAGCAATCCAAACCTTGTCATTCCCGATATCTAGGAAAGAAGTCTAGTCTTTCCTGGGAAAAATCAATTTTCTGAGGAGGTTTGTTTCCAATTTTGGTGAGATGATAAATCTTATAACAACCATGTTGAGGAAGGGAAATGAAGTTAAATGGAATATTGAGTCTCGAAATTCCTTTGATCAGATAAAGAAGGCCTTGACTGAGGCACCCATGCTTATCAGTATTGATTACTCAAAGGATTTCCTTATTTTATCATTTGCCTCATTTGACATTGTAGCGGTTGTTCTGTTACAAAAGAATGCTGAGGGGTTGAAGCAGCCCATCTCCTTTTTCAGTCGGACATTGAGAGATGCTGAGGTGAAATATGACATAATGGAGAAGCAGGCCTATTCTTTGGATAGCTCTCAAAGATTTCAGAGTCTATGTCTTGCAGTAAAAAATCATTGTATATGTCCCTTCAGCTACCGTGAAGGAAATTCTCATTCAACCAGACATAGATGGAAGGAGGAGTTGATGGATTGCCAAAATCCTCGAATTTGACCTGGAGATAAAGCCCACCAAATTTATTAAAGGTCAAGGTTTAGCCAGACTACTGGCTAAATCTAATTGCAAATCTTTGGGGGCAAGCTTCATCAAGGAATGCTCAGAAAATCAACAGGTTGAACTGTATGATACAAATGCTCAGGCAGATCCCCCATTAGCAGGATGTCCTTGGTACAAGGATGTCATATATTTTCTACAAGAATTTTGGCCCCCCGATGGCATGCAAAGGAACAAGGCAAGATATTTAAAGCTCAAAGCAATTAAATACTTCCTTGTTGATAAAAATTTATATTGGAAAGACGCCCTGGGGGTACTTCTGAGATGTTTAGACCCACAGGAAGCACGAAGGATTATGTCGAACTTTCATGACAGTTTGTGTGGGGGACATCACTTGTGGATAACGACGGCCCATAAAATTCTCAAGGCTGGTTATTTTTGGCCTACTCTGTTCACTGATGTTTGCGCAAAAGTCAGAGCCTGTGCTAAATGTCAGAAATTCTTAGGAAAGAAGTAGCTAAAGCCCCTGCCATTGAAGCCTGTGGTTGCTTCAGGGCCCTTCCAGTAGTGGGGCACAGACTTCATTGGGGAGATTCATTTTACATCCAGTGGTCAACATAAATGGATCCTGACTGCCACATATTATTTTACCAAGTGGATAGAAGTTATCCCCATAAGAAGTGCTTCCCACAAGATAATCATCAGTTTCCTAGAGGATATCATAGCAGGATTGGATGCCCGAGTAGAATTGTCATAGATAATGCCACTTCTTTCAAAGCTGAACCATTGATATGATTCTATTAGCAATTCAAAATTAAGTTGATTCACTCTACCCCATACTAACCCCAGGGCAATGGACTGGCAGAGTCCTCTAACAAGAGCCTGATCAAAATCATTCAGATATTGTTAGAGGATAACAAAAAATCATGGGATTCAAATCTCAAGTTTGCTTTGTGGGCTGATAGAGTGACAACAAAAATATCTCTTGGTGTCTCTCCATTCCAGCTGGTATATGGAACTGAAGCAATTTTTCCCTCTCAGTTGGCCTTGCCCGTGGAGAAATTCTTTCAAGATCACCAGGGTGAGCCTGATGATATGATGAGAAGAATCCAATAGTTTGTCAAAGTGAAACAGGAAAGAGAGAAGATCCTGGACATAGCACATGAGCATCAATAGAGAGTCAAACAGGCTTTTGACAGGAAGGTGCGAAAAGGAGATTTCCAACTGGGAGATCTAGTCTTAAAATGGGATGCACCGAAGCAGGACAGAGGTAAGCATACCAAATTCGAGGCCTTATGGGTCGGCCCTTTCAATATTTTTGAAGCATTTCCAAACAATACTTACATGTTACAGAATCTGGAGGGTGATGAAGTTTTTTGTGGCCCTGTAAATGGCCACTTCCCGAATTTTTTGTTTGTTTAAAAGTCGCAACCGACGTCCCACCATTGTAAATACCGTCCTTTTTTTGTTTTTGTTTTATTTTTATCTTTCTATAACTGATAGACTCCATAACCGAACAACTAAGGAACTGGAACTACTTGTTCTTGGTAGCTCGTAGGGAGCATGCCATCCCTTGTGGAGCCAAATGTTATCACATAAAGTTGTCTAGGCTCGTAGGCATGTGTAAAATTTCCCAAGTCTGTGTTCTGGCCCTATTTTTATCTATTTTGTTGGCCATGTCCTTGTGTTTTCCCTCCCTTGTAGTCTACAAAACTGCTTTCTATTCGCCTTTCTGTTTGAGCTCATCCCCTTGGCCACTGACACTAATCATATGTTTTCCCAAGTCCCAGTTAGTTGTCCAAATATTCATTTCTAACATGTCGCAACACTTGGAGCGGTATAACATGGACTCAGATCAAGCGAGCGAGCAAGTTCAGTTGTTGCGAATGGCAAGCGAGCGCAGGAATCGGGAGTTCCGGGTTCTTGTCGTAAAGTTTCATCCATGGACCAAAGTCCCGAGACCCGAAAATCTGATGGATCAATCTCAGCCATCCAAACCTAAGGGATGTGTAGTGCCAGATCAAGTAATTTTGTGGTTTCACGATTCAGGGTTTTGGAAGTGGAGCACGACAAGACTCCCGAAACACAAAATCGCGAAACGCTCTGGAATCAAGCTCATGGTCTCAACGTCTAATCACATGGGAAGTAGGTCTGGAAAGAGGGCCTAGCGCTCATCGCTTAGTTGGTGTTTCTTGTTGTCAGGGAAAGGATCATGGCCATTCATTTTAAAGCAAGCCTAGTGGTCGATCTCAAAAGTCGTTTCACGATTTTGGGTATCGCAATGTTGAGAGCAAAGAGGAGTAAAGACTCCAGAAAGGCAAAGTCCCGAAAGCAACTTTGGGTGTAAGCTCTAGGTCACATCCCAAGATCACATGAAAGGTCAGGCTGATGGAAAAGAGCTGTGCCAAAGGGCCGAAGGTGCTTGTATTGATTGCAGAAGGAGAGAAGCAGGGCTCGAGGCGTCGAGATTTAATCAACAAAGTCATGGGCACTGCCTAGAGAATTCATGGATGTCAGGGCTCATACCAATCCAAATGAAGGCAGTTAATGAAAGTGGGGGATGGTGGTTGAAACCTCGTTTCATCACATAAATGGAAAGTGTTATCACCCCATAAATTATGGGAATCAAATGATAACTTGGATATTATCTATATCTGGTGCTCTTATTGGCAATTGATTTTTCATTCTGCAAATAAGAAAAGAAAAAAGAAAAAAAAAAGGAATAAGAAAAGAAAAAAGAAAGGAAAAAAAAAAGAAAAAGAAAAGAGGGCATAAAAGAATTGAAAGAAAATCCCCATGCAATAATAGTAACTTGGCCATACCTTTCAAGCATGGCCAAGTTCTTTTTAAATTTGATGTTCATAGGTTAGCGAATAAATCTGACCAGACTGTCTAATCCTGGTCAGATAGCCCCTAGGTTAGATTAGTGAATAAATCTGACCAGATTGTCTAATCCTGGTCAAATAGCCCTTAGGTAGAGTAACTTCTTAACCCAACAGTTTAATCTGGGTTAATAGTCCTAGGAAGATAGGTTAGCATGTAGTTTAGTTGCTTGATTTGCTTCACCACCCATGAAACCAGATTGATGAAAATGCTACCCCATGTCTCCATTGCCTTAGAATAGTTTAGATGAAGTCCCCTTGGTGGTGTCTATGTGAAAAATTGGGAAAAATCCATAAAATGCTTTATATCCTAAGTTTTTCCCCAAGTACATATTTCTCCGCTCCCTGATCTATGTTTCTTGCACTTATCAATGGTCTCGATCACGGCGCTAAGATCTATGGCTCACAGCGCATTTCGGACCCCCCCCGACCATTCTACTTTTAAC
>ML777717.1:891198-912798 GCA_009831015.1 Picea engelmannii
GGGCGCTCATCTGGACGGCTCAGGGAGGAGTGCTTAAATCGACGGTCCACAATGGATTCTGGACCCCCCCATCCGTTCTGCCTTTAATGGAGGGGGGGGGTCTGGAATGAGTATTAAGGAACACGCTAAGATCTGCGGCCAGGAAACAAGCGTGCAGATCAATGGATCACAATGGATTTCAGACCCCCCTGGTGTTCTGCCTTTAACCGAGGGGGGGGGGGGTCCGGAATAGATGTTTCCCTTCGGTGGGCCCCTGGTCATATGTGGCGTCAGCCTATTGGTCTTCAAGTCCCATCCCACACATGCTATCTGACAGCTCTGTCACTCATGGATGTCATCCTCCACTGATTCCACTTGTCCCACTTGTTCCCGGGGTCCTGTCCCATCCCATAATTGCTGTCAGTCCCTGCTGTCAGTCCTTTACCCTTTCCACTCATGACCAGCCCCTTATGGTGACTTTCACTTCCCATCACCTCCAATCCCTAGCAGCCACGTCAACCATCCGTATGTTTTGGCCACCGTCACCTGCCATATCACTCCCAAGTGGCCCATTGTCCATTAATAACTGGATAATATACCCGTTGTCATGCTGACCATTTTCCTGCATCCAACCAACCCTAGTTTTAAATAAAACTACCGTTTTCCCTCTTCATTCACTATTCGTCCATCGCACCAGAAATTTTTACTCTTCCGCCACCTTCATCCACAGTCCAATCTACCCCACTAACATCGTGTTTATTGCAGGTACTGTTGCTAAAATGGTGTCAAAGCCAAGACAAGCGGAAGAAGAAGAGAATCCTTTTCTTCCTCCTCCTGTTGACCTGGACAAAATTCCCTTGGTTGATAAAGATCGATTGATCACAGACACCATTTGCGACTTCGATTTTTCTGATCTTCAGTCATGGCTCCGGGAGGTGTTCCTGGACCAGAGTGACGAAATTGGACTCTGGGAGTCCAATTTGCCCCTGTATCTCTTTCTCCAGATTTATCATTTCCCCGAATTCGCCCTCAAATGCCAAGCCCATTACATCCCCGACCAAAATGCCATCGTCTCTTCATCTGGAGACGTCCTTTTCTTCATCACTCCCGAAGACATTGACCAGATGATGCAAATTCCCCGTGTTGAATCTGCGTCCCCTTTCAATTTAGAAATCCTCACTGAGTTATATCAGAAAATGACCTTTCCTCAGAGAGCTCAGATATTCAAGTTTTTCCTCCCCACTTCCGCTCCACTCCCTTCCACCAATCCCCCTTACCCTTCTTCCATGTTCTCCACCAAAGGAACCCAAATTATTACTTCCCTTTGTGCCCTGCTTGGTTACTATTCTGACCAATGGGTAGATGAGCCCATCCTGGGTTTTCTGTCCATTTTCTCAAATGATGAAAAGCCCACAACGCAGTTCGACTACAACACCTTCTTGGCCGATAATATTCACAAACAATTCGTGAATTTTTCCATAGAGGGCATGTTCAGATATTCTTCCATACTGGCGTACATGTTCGTTTACTTTCAAGCTGATAAATTCAGTTTCTCCATGCAGAAGATGGATGCAGACGGAAGGCCCCAGCCAGTCACAGCTTGGACTTCTCTTCTGAAGCGTAACTCTGCTGAATACAACTTCAAAGATTTCATTGATCAGTTTACCACCCAGTGGTAAGCATGTTGAGTGGCAGGCCTGAGCCACGAATAAACGATGAAGTCCAGAGAATTCTGCATCTCTCGGACAGTGCAAAGACAGAAGACTGGTACTTATATCAGAATCACACTGAGATCAGATTTTACGGGTGCGAATTGGCACCCTACAAGCTGCCAAAATATGTATCGGTAAGAATTTTTGCATTAGAATATATTAGGAAAATAATGAATTTAGATGACATTCATTTTGTTTCCCTGAAGAAGAAGCAGCAATTGCGAATCAAGGGGCAGATTGGTTCTTTCATCTGCAATAGTCGAGGCGCAGGGGAAGAAGCAGATAGAATGTTGAAGGAGATGAAATTATTTACGAGTTTCACCTGGCACTATGATCCATGTGGGATCATTTCAGAAATGAGGGTGAAAAACAAGAATGTCCCGTATGCTCACGAGTCCAAGCCAGAGATCGAGAAATTTGCAAATCAGACAGTATGGGTGCCTGACACTTTGATGGACGTGGAACAACAAGTTGAAGTGGAACATCAGGTGCCCTCGATGAGTGTGCCACCCACTACTACACCTCAGGTCCCCAAGGAGAAGAGGCCCAGACAGAAGTCATCTCCTCCTGTAACAGAGGTGTCATCAGAGGAGTTCCAGATGCACACCAAGAGGCCAAAGACAGTTTCAATGCTTGGCGCGATAGTAGAACAAGAAGTCTCGCCTACCATAGTAGCTACCACAAGGGTCAAGCCAGTCATTCTACCTTTCGGTTCGAGCCAGAATAAAGCAATCACAACAGCAATACCAAAGAAATCCACAGATTCTCCTCTAGATACTCCACCAAGCAAAACTGGACCCAAGTTGGGCATTTTCGAAAAATATGAATTAATCAAGAAGAAGAACCAGACCCTCACTAGCAGCACTTATGCCCAGTTTTGGAAGCAGTCTTCCACAGCTTAGCATAGGCTTCTTTCGACATTTGACACAGAAAAGGGTAGGATGCATATGGCTTACCTCCAAGCACAGGTACTGGATCCCAAGGTGATCTCAGATTACAAAAGGGCCACCTTCGAATTCCAAGCGAAGGATGTACATCCAAAAGATCAGATGGATCTACACAAACAAACAGGGGAGATGGTTTTTCACACATTGGCCCACGCTTCAACTTCTGCAGCAAAATTTCAGGTATCATTGAACAATGCTCAGACTCAACTCAAGCTGGAGAAAATATCATCTTTCGCGAAAGACAACAGAATCAAGATGTTGGAGGAGCTAGTCCTCAAGATCGGTTATGACCCTGCAAACGTCAAGGCTGTAGAAGAGATGATAAAAAAGAAAAATGTTGACATCGCATCCTTAAGAAAACGGCTGAAGCTCCTGCCCACAGAGGACTCACAGGAAAAGGAGATAGTAGAAAAGGAAGGTGAAAAGGATGAGATGCTAAAGTTACTCATGGAGCAGAATGCTCAGCTCAAAGAGATGGAGGCTGAGATGGAGAGACCACTAAAGAAGAAAGAGCAGATGAAGCCAATGGAAGGCATTCCATTGAGTGTTATCCCAATTGCAGGATTGAGCACAGCAACAGTGACAGCGATACCATCTGCAACGCCAGTGTCACTACCAGAAGGAACAACAGACCTTTCCAAGTCCATGGAGAAGATGAACCTGCAAGAGACAGAAATCAGTAGGCTTAAGAAAGAAGTGGAGAACCTCCAAGAGCTCAAGACTTCCTTCCAAACAAGCCTATCCAAAGAAAAGTAGGTAAATGAGAATATCAGGAAGGAGATACAGCTGCTCCAAAAGCAGACAATGGCAGGGAAGACTTTGGCTGAGGTCAAAGAGATTGTATGGACAGATATCACCAAGTCCATCAACGAAATCTGGCCAATGATTCAAATCATGTTTGAACAAAATGAGTTTCTCCAGAGGAGCAAACGGGCTGTTGAGAAAATCAGAGTGGAGCTGGGAGACATGCCAGCACAAGCAAATGAGATCATCGGGTTCCTAAATTCCAAGACCAGAGAGGAACTAGAAGAACTAAAAATCGAAGATAGAACAGAAGCTATACTTGAAGTAAAAAGGGTTTTAACTAAGAGAAGTCTAATGCTTCAGCTGGAGGAAAAGGTTCAAGTCATGGATCAAGGATTACAAAAGTTTTTCAATACGATAGATGTTCTCCAAAAGAAAGGCCTACCTGGTTTGAAGGTCATTAATGACAAAATAATAACACTCCCTGATTACAAGAAGAGGTTGACTGAAGTGTCTAAGGACAGTTCCAAGTTTGCAGGGATACAAGGGAGCATCACAGGCAAAGCATTCATGGATGCCCTGCAGTTGGATATTAGTATCCAACTCGAGATTAAACACATATTCATCATTAAGCCTACATTTTCTAAGTATACGTACATGGATGAAGTGTATCGGAGATTACTTAAAGTCACAGTGCCAAGTCATCTTAGATGGGAAGAATTGTGTGATCTACTAGATTAGCAGATGAGCTTTCACAATCCAGTCACCTGTCTAGTCAGAAGAGGTTGCGAAGGCACCTCGCAAACGGCCTACCCCAGAAATTCCGCATACAGTTGTATCGAGTCATCAAGTAGTTTTGATTAGTTAAATTAGTTAGACTAAAAATAGAATGAGCACGTCCTGATCAGTTATGACAGAAACGTTTGTATTTTGAATTATAAATACTTCATCTTTTGAAGTATTGAGGGTTGTCGATTCGCACACCCTATTGCTATCAAACTGTACTATTTTTGAAGAGATCCGCCATTAATAAAGAAGAGGCATTTTACAGGATTCTTGCATATGTTCACTGGTGATGTTGATTTTCTAAGTTGAATGTTTTTCTTTCTCTGTAATCATTTTGTTTTCTGGAACTAATCTTTATGAATAGCGTAATGTTGCAAGATTTATCTTTGATACCCTGTTTCTGATTCTAAAGATTTTAATTTTTAGCTTCTAATATCTTCAATTAAGAAATTCTTAACTGCTTGTTAGTTGAAGTTATTTTTCTTATCCTTTCGTCTGCCCATCATTTTAATTACTAAAGATCCAATGAGTATATTATCTCGCCCTGTGAATGTCTCCTTTGGCGTTTCTGGTTGTATCTCAGATTTGATTAAACACAGACCCCATAGCCCAATGGATGTGTAGACCGTCTCAACCAATTTAAAAACCCTTTGACAACAAAACCTACAGTTTCTTTACCTAGCCTAATACCTGAAATTAAAAACAAAGCTAAATCATATAGAGAGATCCCTCTCTGAAGCTGGAAGGGCTAGATCCTAGCTTTAAAAGTGGTTGGATAAGGTTACCTTTGTAGATTTCTTCTCTGTCAACCTCTAGGAAATTTACCAAGTGCTAACAGAAAGCATGAAAAGATGGTCGTGGAGGCTAGCTGATAGCTCATAACTCCTTTGTAAATGGGTTTTCCTACAAAGCCCGTACTGTTTTAATTTCGCATCTGACAAAGGAAGACAAGTGCATTCTGACAGTAGAAAGAGGAGTCACAAAGATTTGAATGCAGTGGTTCGTTCATGTCCCTGGGGGTCATTAGCAGTTCTGAGTATATATACTCATTTTTGATATTTTGTTAGGGTCGATGGTCAAGCTAGGCTCCCGTATTGTAAAGTTTTGATGAAGCACTGGTTCCTCTGGTTATGTATCTATATTTGAGACTTCTTGTTTAATGAAATTAAGATTCTTTCCATATCTCTATAAACACTATGTTAAGACACTTGGAATTGGAGGATCCAGTCGAGGGTTGTGATGTTGTTGTGATGTAGGTTTGATCACTGCAAAATTTTCACCAGTTTTAATCAGTTTTCTGTGTTATATTTTCCCCTCTTATGATGAGTAGCTCAGGCATGGAGGATCCAGTCGAGCTGCTACAGTAGCATTGTGATGTAGGTTTGATCATCATGATGTTGTAACTATGTCGTTTAGACATATCTTAGTGTTTGAATCTTTGGGTCCAAGAGGATCTCGCTCTTGAATTTTTTCTTCCTTAGGCTGCTGGAAGACCGGATGTCCATAGCAGGCCATTACATCTCCTCACCAATTCTCCCCCCTACTCACCCTTTTAATGCAACTTATTGACTGAATTTAGATCAAGACCTCAC
This sequence comes from Picea engelmannii, assembly GCA_009831015.1. Classification (NCBI taxonomy): domain Eukaryota; kingdom Viridiplantae; phylum Streptophyta; class Pinopsida; order Pinales; family Pinaceae; genus Picea; species Picea engelmannii. The sequence goes on from ML777717.1 coordinate 896,959, forward strand.
TTACCTATGCATGGCATGGTCTAGGATTCTGAGTTAAAGTGGTATTCTCTTGGGTCTGCACCCATTTGACCACCTTTATTTATTCATTGTGACATATAAAAGTGATGGGTACTGGGCTTACCTCTACTGCAATCCAGAGGTGACTTCTAGTGCTAACACACTATCACTGACTTCATCTTCATCTGATGAGGAGATGTCTTCTTTGGTGCATAAGCTTTTCTTGAAAACTTGTTTTGTGGTTCCTTTGCCTTTATATGTTTGTTTCCTATTTGAGTAATATTCATCATTCCCCTTATTTTTCTTATAAGGACATTTGTTAGCAAAATGACCTATACCATGACAATTAAAACAAATCAATAGAATCTTACTTTTATATCTGTCGTTGGTTCCCTTGTTCAATCTCTTGACAAAATTGGCCATTTCTTCATCATCTTCCGAGATGTCATTGTTGCTGGTATGTTCTTTTTATTTTTACTTTCCCTTTTCTTTTGACCTTTTGGATGCTTTGAAAGTTGCTTCTTTTATATCTGGATTTTCCTGTTCAGTTCTCATTTCATATGCTATGAATATTCCATGTAGTTCGTCCATGCTTATTGAGTCTAGATCTGCTCTTTCTTCTAGTGCTGATATCTTAGGATCAAATCTCATAGGAAGACATCTTAGTACCTTTTGAACAATTAAAAATTCTTTAATTTCTTCTCCCAATCCTATGATTGCATTTAATGTTTCATCGACTTGTAATAAGTAAGCTGCAATATTCTCATCTTCCTTCATCTTTAGTTGTTCGAACTGACCTCTGTAAGTTTAAATCTTTGTTGCTTTGACTTTTGAATCTCCTTCATAAATATTTTGAAGTTTGTCCCAAATCTCTTTAGGAGATTTACAATGCATAACTTTGGTGTATACCGATTCACCAATACCATTCATAAGTGCATTTGTGGATTTGGAATTATTTTGACAGAGTTTTATTGCTCTTTCACTTGTTGGCATAATTGTTGGTTCTTTGTATCCATTTACTATAGATTTCCAAATTTCAAATCCTTATGCTTGTATATATTTTTTCATTCTTCTGCTCCAGAATGCTTACTTTTTTCCATCAAACTATGGTATTCCATGTTTATACATGTTGTTTCTCTCCATGATCTACCTTTTAGTGGTTAAATTGATTCTTGAAAGAACCAGATTTGATACCAATTGTTGGATTACTGAGAGGGGGGGTGAATCAATAATAGAGCAATAATCCTTTTTAACCACAAAATGAAAGTGTTTTATCAATGTAGAATTATCATCCAATAGTTGCAGAGTAAATAAACAATGAACAAAAGAGAAATCATACACATACACAGTACACCAGTGTTTTTACGTGTAAACCCAAAGCGGGAGAAAACCACAGAATGATTTTTCTTATATGTATTTAAGAATTACATTCATTGGAACCACCAACTTCCTTTGTTTTCCATCTGCAACTAGAAAGAGGCTCCAACCCCTTAGTTTCTCAGGCTACAACCTGAAGGAAGCTCCAACTCCCCAATTCTCTAGCTACAACCAAAAGGATGCTACAACCCCCTAATTTATTAGGCTACAACCTGAGGGAAGCTTCAACTCCCCAATTCTCTGGCTACAACCAGAAGAAGGATACAACCCCCTATGTTCTCTGGCTAAAAATGGAAGTTGGCTACAACCACATGTCCTTGCCCTGTCTAATGACCCTGACATAGAAGTAGAATGATGGAACCATTGTCACACTATCACTGTGAGATATATTTTTGTAATCCTGTACCAATCAACCTATAATCAACCTGTAACAACTTATACCAATAACCTGTGCCAACATGTACCATAGATCAAACTATACCATAAAGAAATGCATCAACCATGCACCAAACTTGTAAAAATAACCTGTCACAATAACCTGTCCAAACAACCTATAATCAACCTATACCATAGACAAGTGCATCAATCATGCACCAACCTGTACCTCAACCTCTACCATCAATGAGTGCCTCAAACATGCACCAAATATGTACCAATAATGCATCAAATACACATAAACTATGACTCATCAATATGTACCAACATCATCAACTATACACCTCATGTATGTGCCAACTCATCAACTACTTGTCTCAACCATGTACCCAACATGTACCTCAACCAAAATCCCTCATCAATTTCATCATCCAAATCTGATTTGTAACTCTGCAATAGACCCGGTGTATATGATCACATACCTTATTGAATTCTAGCTTATTCTAGAGAGAGAACTTATATAGAGTGCCCCACACATAATATTTGTTGTACGGATCTTAGAAAGCATCATCAAAAGAATTTATCCTCCCTTAAATTTCGACCTTCTTTACTTCACCTTCCCTCTGAAATTTGTCTTATATATCCTTTGGTTACCTCAATCACTTGTAGATATTCAATATGCTCAAGTTTTCTTGAAATGAGAAAGCCTTGCCTCTTATTTATACTTTCATGTAGCTTCCTCAAGGGGTTACCTTTTAACCATCTTAACCCACTTTCCTTATTTTAGGGTTAACCCACTTCTAACCACTTGTCCACTTAGTAATTTCTCCATTAAATTTATTATTTAAATAATTTATTTTGTATCCACTTTGAATTATAGTACACTCATCACTTCACTTTATTATTCACCTTCTAAAATCTCTTAAACCACTTTCCTTATTTTAGGGCTAACGCACTTCTAACCACTTGTCCACTTAGTAATTTATCCATTAACTTTATTATTTAAATAATTTCTTTTGTATCCACTTTGACTTATAGTACACTCATCACTTCACTTTATTATTTAAATAATTTCTTTGACTACTTTGACCTTTTGGGGCTTCTAGATGACTCATGAGAGTTCTCCAACTTCACATGGACATAACTCTCTAACCATGAGGAGTTATGTGACGTTCCACATACCACCGGAAATGGCATGACATCTACTATCCATCCGGAATAGTCTTACCTTAAAATATATTAAAAATCATACCATTATACATCAAATAAACTTGGGTCCATTACCCAAACCTTTGTGCTACCATAATTCACTACCAGACTTTCTTCAAGGGTTGGAAACAATGACAACCAACCCAAATAGTCAAAAATACAAAGAAAAAACAAGGGTCTAACTAGAATTCCCATGGAATGAAGGATATACCACATAAAGTACAACACACTTATCAACAAGGAAGGTTCGTATCACAATTCAGTGGGGTTGGTCCTAAGGCCAAATGAACCTGGAAACGGATAATGAAAAAATGCAAGTAGGGAAAAACCTAACCTATATGCCAGTTTTGAGGTCAATACCTGTTAGAGAGGATTGATACGATGAACAAATTTCAAAGAGAAAAATTCTCCAAAATCATGTACTGTACAATATGGCACAAGGCACTACACAACCTTATGGCTCATGCATAGTATTGGTTCAAGTAGAGCCCACTGCTAGGCTCTGAACAAGAGTCTCTTCGGTAGTAAACCTGGAAAGTATCCCAAAAGGGAATAAAATGCAAACGAAGGTGTAAGTATTCCCTTAGTATATTGTATTTAGCCATGGCTTCAAGGATAGACTCATCCGAAGGCAACTCAATATCTAGGAAATAATGCAAACAAGGAGGATCGACAGTCCTAAAAGGTGAAGAAAACTGACCATATTCCATATGACGATGGAGGTTCTAGTCAGGGTTTGCGGAGTCTATTAGTGAAGAATCACAGTAAAAAAATCTTGAGGATATACAAACAATGAGATCAGACACGAAAGGAAACTCAAGATCACTTGGACCAAGAGGGGTAAGCAAGGGCTCTCATTCCCCCATTGGATAGACCATAGGATCAATTGTTGATACCAAGTATCGAGAAGAAAAACATTAGTGAACAAGTTCCTGCTTAGGAGAAATTGAACACCGAGGATAAGATGCCACATAATTTACCTGTGGTGGGGTAGAGTCTACACGAATACTAGAAACATATAAAAGCAACAACATGAACTAACGCAGAATTAGGATGGTGATTATAAGATTCCAGCTGGTCGATAGTGACAATGCTTCCATTGTTATGGAAATAAATAACCTAGAAGAGCGTGGACACCACATCATTCATAGAATATACATAGTCACGCCCGATAAGCATATTGAAATCTAGTGGGCCTTGCACCACTATAACATCGACAAGGACAATATTCCTACCTACCGAGATAGGAAACTAAGTAAGAATCCAAAAATATTCACTAGGATGTCTGTCAAAATCTGACAACTCATGCGATGCAGACACAAGATTGGTAGAACCCAAATATTTCCAAGCCAAGGAGGATAAAATACTTGTGGAGTCTCCTTCATCTACAATACATCAGTAAATGATTTTTGAATTAACTTCAACCCTTATTTGAAAGGGAACATAAGAAGGAATATGAGGATCAACAAGGTAATTCCAATCAAAGGAAACCATCTTAGGACTTGGAGGGGGTGTGATCGAAGTGAGAAGAATGCCCCCTTGTTCTAAAAGTACTAAACTGGAAATGCTAAAAACATAGTTCGTAGACACATCACTCCACATCAAAAGAGTGGGATCAACCAAATTTTGCATCAGCATGACCACTTTGGTAGACTTGAAAATCTCCAAGAAAAGAGTGGGATCAATCAAAGATTGCATTGGAGTGACCCCTTTGGTAGACTTGACACTCTCCAAGAGAAGAGTGGGATCAGTCGAATCTTGCATAGGCATGACCACTTCCTAAACCACTAGCTAAATAGGCTGCGAGACAACATGGTCTGAAGGTGTATCACCCCCCAAAAGAGGAGTGGTATCAGCTAAATATTACATTGGCATGACCACTTCATCAACCAAAGGATGAATAGATTATGGGAAAACCGATGAAGACTCAGAATCAGAATAGCTTGTAGACATGGACCACAATATTCGTACCACTAGAATTCTAGGGCATGGATGAGTAAGGTGATTTCACTTGAAAAGATTACAAGAGAGCTTAGGCTTATGTCCTATTTGTCTAGGTTTCTTAATAGAATTAATTCCCCCATCATGACTAGCAGTGGTTGGTTCCTTTCCCTCAACATGACTCATAGAGGTTGTTGACAACTCTCCAACATGACTAGCAGAGGTTGGTTTTTGAGCTCTAGTATGACTCATAGGGACTAGGTTCGTGCCCCCAGCATGACTTGCATTGGTTGGTTGCACATCTCCAACATGATTTCCATAGGTTGGTGATTGGTCGATACCATGACTTGCAGAGGCTACAGACCTATGGCCAGTATGAATAACAATAACTTGAATTTTTCTCCCAGCATGACTTGCAGAGGTTAGGTTCTTTCCCCCAGCATGACTTGCAAAGGCTGGGTGTTGGTCTTCAACATGACTTGTGGAGGTTGATGACCTATCTCCAACATGACTCATAGATTTTTGTGATTTCTTCTTCCTATTATTCCTCTTTCTATTTCGTTTAGACTTCCGGTTATTAGTAGCTAGAATTTCACCAGAGAAGGAAGAAGGAGGAGAAGACATTGTTGATGAAGGAACATCAACATGATGCCCATGACATAAGGTGCTTAAATGAGAAGCGTCAAGAGAATTAGGGACATTTGGAATGGTAACCGACCAAACCGGTATTGCCACATTCAACCCAGGAATGTACAAAGTGGCCATCATAGGGATACCAACATTTCCAAAGAAAGGAAAATCACAAGAATCCCCTTGCAAATGGGTTTCTTGGTTGGTATCATTAGTAAATTTGGCCATGAATATATTATGCACAGGTTCTTCCCTTGGAGGATCATTCAAGTCCGTAAAATTCTCACAAACTGACTCCTGTAAATCAGTGGTACATAAATTTATGCCTATAAGGAGGCAGCTTCGCATTTCTAAGTGGAAGATCCAAAAGTCCTCACGACCAACAGAGTGGAAGGTATACACCTTAGGTCAGAGACCCAAAGAAATGACTGACTAAATTTCTATGGAAACCTAAGGATCATAGAGCACACCACTAAAAATTCCCTAAAGATAAATCAAACAAAAGGTAGGAAGAACAATTACGCCAACCAACACTAGAGCAACTTACTGGTGCAAGTGTAACTCAAATAAGAAAACAACCTCCAGGTATACTCTGAGAAGCGTGGTCCTACGTCTATCCTAGGTACCTTAGTATTCCCCCATAGTCACCTTTGTAAGTACTTATAAAAGTTCAACTAAGTTTCCATCTCGTAGTCAGTCACCAGGCAGGTACAATCGATAGTCGAAAAGATCATAAGAGCAGGCTAACTATGTCCAAATCCTTTCAAGGGTAGCGAAATAAAATGCTCAAGAAGAAAATTGAGGATCCTGAATAGATTTTAGTTCCATGAAGCTCCATAGTCATATGAAGTCAGCAGAATCCCAAGAATGACCCTCAAATACAATCCCCACTACGCTTGGTCTAGATTTGGAGGGGCTATCTCATCTACTTTTCCTCACGTGACCTTGTGTTTATCCCCTGTGTTAGAGGGGGGTCCCCACTAAATTTTATGAGAAATGGACTTCAACACTCCTTAAATAAGACTCTTAAGTTTGTTTAGCGTACTTGGAGAGTTTCCTCTCCACACCTAATCGAAGGCCCTAAAGCCTAGTCTAATTTGTGTACCCTACAAAAACAAATGTCTAATTGATTTTAAATTAAGCATTCATTTTAGTGGTTTGATTACTCAGGGGTGTGTTAGTCAAACTGAAGTTGTTTAAGAATCTTGCAAAAATGAAACTTATAAGAACACTGGCAAAGAAAACTTTACACTAATACTTCAAATGAAAAATAATTTCAAGAAAGAAAATGCATGAACAATCCTTCAAACCTAAAGATGCAATCTTTTCTCCTTTCCATGCAAAATGCACAATGCAACTTTCGAGTGAAACAAAAGAGCAGATGAAAGGATTTTGTTTCTTATTTTTCTTTTGAAATGATTTAAATATGAGAAGAAAACACAACATTATGTTAATTTCCTTTTCTTTTTCAAATAGCAATGCAAAGAAAGAAAGAGACCTAACTAGCATAAAAACTGGGTTTTTTTTTTTTTTGCCTTTCAATCAAAGCAAAATTAACAAAATATGCTAAAAGAAATTGTAGAATACACGATTCATGGCCCCTCCCAACCATGAGGGGGAATTTTTTATTAAAATGCAACTCATTTTTCTTAAAAAATCAAACTAAAAATAAGCCAAGAATGCTTGGAAACACAAAGAGACAAGAGGATTTCTTTGCAATTTCATAGACAATATGAGCCTTGAATATAGCCAACCAGAGTCAACAAAGGCCCCTGGAACTTAAGAAAACCTAAGAACGCAAAGGTTTCCTGAAAGGAAAGAAAATCCTTTCGAAAAAAATGTTCAAGATGAAAGGTATGTGTATTGTGCACAATTAGCCTGCGTCTATACGCGAGTTGTGTATTATACATAACGCATATGTATGCAGGATGGATAGAGAGCAGGGTGCATACACCACTGAAAATTCTCAAAAAGAGAAATATTTAGATAGAGAACTTAGATCAGGGAGGTTGGAAAGAACCTAGAAGGTGACCAAAGACCCAAAAAGACTTAGAAAACACAACAAAAACAAGAATTCAAACCAAACAAATATCTCCCAACAAGACCCTAGAGAAACTCCCAGTGGAGTTTCCAATTCTTCTATGGGGAAAATCCCCCTAATCTAGGTCTAGTGACTAGGTAGATCCTTAACACCCTAAAAGACATAAAATCATATATTATATCCCAAACCAAACACAAACTTATGATAATTAAGGGAAGGGAAGGAAGATATAAATGTGTACCTTAATTCCTTACGGATGATGTCGATCCCTTTCAGTTGTTGTTTGTTCCACGATTGTAGACCTCCTCCCAAAGCTAGCCTAAAACAATGTTACAGAACAAACTATGAAAACATATGCTTAATTACCAAGATTATCTAAAGAGTTAGTTATTCATGAAAATATTCATAAGCACAAACACATAGACATAAAGATCTGGAACAAGAACATTTCTCTTTTATTAATAACAAAATCAGAGGTTAAAACTTGAAATTTGCTGGCACCATTCCACGAAACTCGCCTGGGTTCCTCTAATTTGCCTCCAAGTGAACTATTCCCAATACTATCTTCACCACCAACATGCCAATATAAGGGGAAAAGGATGGATGGTATAAAGAAGATGGATGGAAGGGAATGTTGAGGATAAAACTCAGAGAAAAATGCAGAAAGCTTGCGAAACAAGGGAGAAAATTTGGCAGAGTTCTCTTGCGTCTAGTTTGATATATACAAATGACCCCCCCAGGGCCCTTTTTATATGAGAAAAATATGGTTAATGCGTTTCCAAAAGGGCTACAGGAAGAACGATGGTTGCAAAACCTAAGATAGCCTGTAAACTCCACTGGACAGCGCGGATTTTATATTTTTTTGTCACTTTTTAGAGTACACATGTTCTTTTAGTAGTGCAACTAGTGTATGTATGCGAGCTTTCATGTATGCAACTAGCATATGTATGCACTCTCCATATGCAACAAGGTGTGTATTCCATACAAAAAGGTTTTTTTATATAACAACTCCATAAAAATGGGTTGGCAGATGTATGAATGAGTAGGCCAAAATCAAGGATGCATAGAAGTGGAAATTTGAGTTATAACACTTTCTTATAGATGATCTCATAATCATAGTGCAACATTTCGGTCAGCGACCTTTTTTTTCTGGGGATGAAAATCGATACTCAATGAAATAATTGAGACTATGGTTATCGATTTTGATATGTAAATGATGCCCCAATGGATATGGTCACCAAGTGTGCACAACATGGAGAATGGCCATCATTTCCTTTTCATATGTAGATTTTCCCAAATTGCGACCACTCAAATCCTAGCTAGTGAAAGCAAGAGTTCGACCTTCTTGAGTGACAACTGCACCAATGCTAGTGTCAGATGCATATGATTCGACCACAAACATTTTGTTTTTAATCATGGATTGCTAAGACAAGAGTAGTACATGTGGCTCTCTTTAAGTATAGGAATGCTTGCTCGGCCACAAGGATGCACTGGAATACATTCTTCTTAAGAAGGTTCGTCAATGGTTGGGAATTTTTATCATAATGGTGGAAAAATTTCCTATAATATCCTGTGAGGCCAAAGAAACCCTGAAGGTTTTTCAATGTATTAGAACATGGCCATTCTTGCATGGATTGAATTTTGTTGGGGTCCACGCATACTCTTTCATGGCCGACAATGTGTCCCGAGTATTTGACCTCACTTTCCTAAAAAGAACAATTGGAATTTTTTACGAACAACTAATGGTCCTATAATAATTAGAGTAGTTTTTACACATGTTGAAGATGGAAATCCCAAGTGTGACTATAAATAAGGATGTCATCAAAGAAAACTAGAACAAACTTCTGAAGATAGGGCTTCAAGATTTTATTCATGAGACTCTAGAAGGTAGATGGATCATTTCAAAGCCCAAAAGGAATTACCAAGAACTCATAATGGCCTTCATCATTTCTAAAAGAAGTATTCAGAATATCTACTTCCTTCATCCTAATCTAGTGATAACTAGAGTGAAGATCCAATTTGGTGAAGAAACAGTCACCCCGGAGCTTATCCAACATATCATCAATGAAAGGAATGGGAAACTTATCCTTAATGGTCAATTTATTAAGGAATACAAAATTTGGACACATACGCCAAGAACTTTATTTCTTTAGGACCATTACAACAGGGGAGGATGGGATGGTACTTGGGAGAATTAGATCAGTTTGCAATAATTCCTGCACTAATTTTTCTATTTCATTTTTTTAGCAAAGGGGTACCTGTGTGGGCGTACATTGGGGGTATGATTTCCCGACAAGAGAGGAATGTTGTGATCATGATCACCCTAGAATGGGGGTAAGTTTGTGGGTGTCTCAAAGACTCAATGGTTCTTTTCCATGACGATTTGCCAATCAAGATGGATTTCGGGGGATGATGGCTCTTGTACCTGGATGGAATTAAATTGGGAAAATCACCCCATGATGAGCTTTCTTCAAGATTTTTTCCATTCTGTGAGATATGATAATTTATGGGGACCCAACAGTCAAGCCATGGAGGGTATATGTGTGATACTCTTGAGTAAAGCTCATATATAACTCCTGATAATCCATGTTAATCGATCCCAAAGTGCGCAACCATTCAACACCCAAGACAATATCAAAACCACCCATGGAAATGGGAAACATGTGAGATTTCACGGTATAATATCCCATTTGGAGCTTGACATTCTCACAACAACCCACACATTTAATTGTACCACCATTAGCTATGAGAATTTGAAAATTTGAAACTGGTTGAATAAAACATTTGACATCCTTGGCGACCCTATGATGAATAAAATTATGAGTGTTGTCTCTATCAATCAACACTACTACCGATCTTTGTTTGATGTAGCCTTTGATATTCAATGTCTATGGAGAAGAAATACCAGCAAGGGAATGGAGAGAGATGACAAGTTCTTCCGGTTCCACAGAGGGTGCAACAACTTCTGAGAGGGGTGGAGTGGGCTCAATATCCTCTAGCTTGAGGGCCTCATCTTACATTCAGTATTCTGACCCATCAATTTGGAACAAATTTTGTTCACGACATCTATGTCCTAGTGCATATTTTTCATCATAGTAATAACAAAGCGCTTTTTTCCTACGTTCTGCCATTTCTACTGGAAACACCTTTTGAACCTTCAAGATTTGAGTGGAAGCAGTGGGAGCCCCTAGATGAGGAAGGTTTAGGAATGAATGGAGGGGTTTTTCATGAAGAATGGTCTCATCTTCCAATTTTGATTTTCACGCCTGCAACCAAGTAATAGGATGATGCATGCAAATATAAGCACGAAGTTCCTCCTTTAAGCCACTTATGAAACATTCCAGATAGAATTCATCAGATAATCCCTCTGTTCTGATATCCAACTATTCAAATGTTGCTATGAAATCAACAACCAAACATGTTTGTTTCAACTTGGTGAGGTGCCCCAAATAATGAGATTCCCTATCAAAATGTGCACAAACGGCTTTGATGAACATGTTCCAATTGGGATGTCCTAGATAGAATTTTTTATGCCATTTCCACCATTGCCAACATTCTTGGTCTAAGTACAGAACTCCTACATGGATTTTGGTCTCATCATCTTGAATATCATGGAGGGAGAAGTAGTGTTCCATTTGGGAGACCCACCCAACTAGGTAAAATACATCAAATTTATGCATCTCCACTTTTGGCAGCTTATTCCAAGAGTTTGGAGAACCCCAAGGGGAGTGGGAAATATGAGTATTCTCATAATGAGAGGAATGAGAGGCTTCAAAGTATTGATTACCATTTCCAAACAATCCAAGGTGTTGGGAAATAAATTTCAATATTTTATTTATGTCATACATGTCTTGAAAGCATTGTTGGATTTGTTCAAGGTTCCCCAGGGTTTGTTTGATCACAAATACATATTCATATAGTTGGGTAACCTTAGTGTCCCACTCTTCCCTAGTGTGAGAGTGGGTGGAAAGGACCATTGTGAAGGCTTAAGGAGACTGCTACCATAGTGATCAAAATGAGATAATAAGTATGATGGAATATGTGCCAAATAAGGGTGTCGGGAAGGAGTTCAGGTCCACAGAAGGGATTAAAAATGATAGGTATCATTGTGATCAGGGATAAAAGAGGAAGCCAATGGGATAGGTCGCAAACGAGGGGCTAATGGGATCGGGTCCAAAAAAAGGTGTAAAAATGATAGGTATCACGAAGATCAAGGAAGAAAGAGGAAGCCAATGGAATAGGTCTCAAACAAGGGTGTTTTTTTTTAAGTCTCGTGGAGTTATACTTCAATCTCAATAATTTTGCAGTGTCAAAATTTCCAAATTATTACCAGGAAGAAAGATGTAGGAATTTTGTAACCATAATGTTGTTATTTTTCTGTTTTGTGTCTTTCCCAAAGGTTATGGTTTGTTTCAGGGTACCTACAAACAATGGTTTTCCCTATGCCATAGCTCCCTGATATATGTGTGGGGTCGACAATAGTACTCGGTCCAATATCTCAAGGCAACAACTAATGAGGCTCAATCTTACCCTTAGTCGTACTACTCGATTATCCAGATACTAGAGACTATCTTCTTGTGTGTTGTTCTCGATGACACTATAATAGTCAGGTGCTCGATCAGTTGAGCTAGGAGGGTTCCAAAATTCCTAGGGAAAGTTCGTGCATAGGTGCTATCCGATGCACTACCACTCAAAGGGGTACCAACATGGTTTGCAAGGGTGGAAAACATATGTGCACTTAAAAACCACTTGTATTTCCTACGTGTATGCTTCCCCAACAGTGGATGTGTGTGTTGAATGACAAATCTATGTTGTTTATTGACGCCAGAACACGTCGCTACCCTGGAAAAAAACAATTGCCCACACTTCCTACAGAGGAAAGTTCTATGATACCACTTGTGATATACCTAGAACAGTTAACATAACAAACAAATATACTATGCAAGTAACAAGAAAATCAAATATAGATCATAAATACAATATTGATATCACAAAAAGCTTAGTTCACTTGCCTCTTTAAGGGGGAAACCTCCAAATGAGCAGAGATCTCTTACAATAATATTCAACCACTTACAATGGAGAGATGAATTCTTTAAATATAGTTCACAACCAAAAATACCATGGGCCAATACCGTAACTAATTTCTAGCATTCTACTAACCGACCTCCTAACTACTTGTGGTCTTGATAATAATGAGGATCGAGCACTTATTACAATGGCAACTAACTAATGACTAACTATGAGGGGTTAGGAACAGATCCTAACAAGGTGAGGAAAATATTTCTCTGTGCTCTTCTATTATCTTGTCCACTTGTTGTTGTTGTGTAGAGAGACGCTGCGTAGAGGTTGTTAAAGTTTTAGTGAGCTATGGCTCATGTGTTCCTTTTAAATTTTTTGTTTCAACAATTACTTGAACCATAACTACTGCAACAACCAATATCACAAGAAGAATATCCATGCACAAGTACACAAGAAGTATCCTGGGAAACCTTCTTAACAAGGGAAGAAAACCCAGTCAATCCTTTGCTATATTCCTCAAGAGAAAGACCTCCCACACTATCACCAAAACTAGCACACAAGAGGGTGATGCAATTCTAATAATTTCAGACCACAGCTTCTAAAATCATGAGATGACACAAGGGAAAGTGTGTTTCCTCAATATGGATTCACCTTTATTTATATAAGACTTTTCACATCAAATGATGTGTCTATTGGCACAATAGGGTGGACCTCAATAACTCAAAATATAATTAATATTTTCCATATTAATTATAAAATCAAATTAAGGTGGGGACAACCTGTACCCTTTACATTACAATTAGGGCTACAGACAGGCCCGACTCTTGAACAAATCAAGGTATATTATACACCCACTAGTTCTCATCCACTAGGGGCACATCCATAGGGATGTCCATATCCCTGGCTCACTGCATTACACAGAAGAACCAGTTCTTCACACGTTCACATGTGCTCATCCACGGGCACATCCCCTCAACATATCTTCTTTCCCTCTGTCTCACACAAGAGAATCATCTGTAGTTCCTCGTCAACTATGTTGCTCAGAGGAGGCTAATACATCATATTCATTTCTTTTTCACATGACGATGCACCTAACACTTTGGGATTTCACACGTTCACCTTGTGCTTAGTCACAGGCACTTCTAACTCAACATATCTTCTTTCCCACTAGATAATCATCTGGAGTTCTTATCAACTCTCTGAATGGAGGAGGTCATCTCTACGTTCCTAGCTCTATCTCAGGCAAGAACCATGTACCCTTCTTAGGGGCTTTCTCTCAGGTTTGTAAGTTGAGATAAAGACTCACATAGCTACAATGATCCACACCTCACAGGTTTGTAAGCTAGAGAATGTCTCACATAGTTGCATTCATCAACACTCCCTCTTAGCTAGCGAGGCATTCTTCATCATGCCAAGTCTCACACAGATGTACTCTGAATTTTTTCTTGGATGGAGTCATCAATACTCCCTCTCAACTAGGGAGGCATTCTTCACCAAGTTAGTCTAGTGAAGATGTATCTAATCTGCTCATGTGTAGGAAGGTACTGCATGTGTACGATTTTCCTCTACACCATATCTTTGATATAAGAATATTTCATCTTATCGTGTTTCGATCCATCAGGAAACACTGGGTTCTCAAGGATATTTACACAAGGCTCTTGGTTATCATCATAGGATCCATATCATGGTTAAGTAAATTTGTCAGAATCTTGTGAATCCATATGGCTTCTCATATTCAATGCTATATACTCTGCTTCTGTGGTACTCAAGGCCACAAATTTTTGTTTCTTGCTGCTTCAGGAAATCATGGCAAACTTCATGGTAAGACAGCAACCGGATGTGTTCTTCTGTTCCACTGTACTTTCTGCTCAATCTGAATCGGCATATCCTGTAAAATCAATTTCATACTAGAGGCATATCTCAGTCCATATCCAACTGTGCCTCGTATATATCTCAATACATGTTCTTTTGTTGTCTAGTGAGTCTGTCTCGGTTGACTCATGAAATGTCTAGGCACATTCACTGCATGGCATGAATCAATTCTGGTGTTAACCAGATACATCAGTGATCGAATCAACTGTGGATCAGTCTTGTCTGAATCATCATCAATCTTCCTCTTTAAATCCATCACGATAGATTTTGCATTCTGTCATACTGAACTTCTTTAATATTTTCACTCTATATTTTCCTTGACTCAGGGAAATATCATTGGTTCTTTGTCATACTTCTTATCCCAAGAAGTAGTGCATCATACTCAGATTCTTCATCTTGAATTCAAAATTCAAGGATTACTTGTATCCAACAACAATGCTTTTTGAATAAGTCATCAGGATCAGGCTCTCATCACCAAAACTGTAATGATATAGGTTTGGATCAACAACACTCTTGCTGAAATCCAAACTCATCAAGAATCTATTTATCTAATATAGTTTCCAACTCATGGATGGTAGTACGAATGGAAGTGTATCGAGTTCACTAGATCAATTGGAATAATGTTTTTCTCCCTCTGAACTACTGAAGGAGGAGAAGGTATTGTCTCACTATCAATCTCCATCTGAGATTCTCTGGATTTTGAAAGACTATCTCTTCTTCAAGGACAATGTCTCTACTTGTCTCAATCCGTCTCTGACTAAGGATGTCGATCTAGAATGTTTTTGAAGATTCAATGTGTCCTTTCATTCTAAAGAATCTATCTTGGATTTATTTTCTTTGGGTACATGAAAAACACTGGGCACTCAAATAACTTGAAGTGTTCAATCTTAGACTTCCTTCCAGTGAAGACTTCTTCGAGAGTTATGTTTTTCAAAGTCTGTTGAAGACTCTTGTTCTACACATATACTGTGTCATGCATTCTCTTTCCCATGGAATCATAGAAAGATTATGATCATGCAATATTGCATTGGTTGTCTTAAATATGGTTCTATTCTTCCTCTTTCTCAAATAGTTTTGACTCCCTCTGATTCAAGTGACTTCCTCTGAAGGATAAGCATCTTCTTTTGTTCTTAACCTATCTGGAACAAGAAAGCACGAGGAACCAAAGAAAGAATATCTCCTAAAGGAGAATAATGAGTACATCCCTAGAATAAAAACAATTTAAGGATTGTTGTCCCATCTACAACACCTAGTTGTAATTAGCAAGATAATCAAACAATCAAACCTGGTGTTTTTACTTCCAATGTGTTGCTCTTCTGAATGCACTGAGACTTCTCTGGGTCCATGATTTGCACTAGGGGTTCCTTCCTATTGCAAAT
>ML777717.1:912808-936610 GCA_009831015.1 Picea engelmannii
ATTTGCAATAGGAAGGAACCCCTAGTGCAAATCATGGACCCAGAGAAGTCTCAGTGCATTCAGAAGAAAAACACACTGGAAGTAAAAACATCAGGTTTGATACCTGAGGGTGTACACTGAAGGAGCTTCTTCTTGTTTTGTCAAAGTCATGATGGTCAATAACGTTCTTTGCTTGTCTTCCTTGTAGCCACCTATACCACACAAGTTTCTAATGAAGTCTACATCAACCTTTACTGTTGCATCAACCTCTAGTAAAGAGATGATGGCACGAATGGAATTTTCCCATACTGCGGGCTATCAAGATTTTGTTAAGTGCAACAATCAGCTACCTTTCTCCAACCTAATTGTTTTTGCACAGAATCAATGCATTTTAGGGTGCCCAGCTTCTGCAACAAGGATTATTCAGAAGGATTCATACATTCATCCCAGTAATAAGATTTCCTCTTCATTTTCTTAATAGAAACTATTTCATTGGTCTTCCTATTAATAGCCTTCCAAACACTTCCATAGGTGTTGTCCCCAATTGTTTAATGATCTTATATTGCTCCATGTGCTTAGAAAAGGGTAGATGGAAGTAATCGATTTTAGAAACAAAACCTTGGATATTTCTTATGCTATTGAAAGTTATGTTTGTCACAAACAGACATATATCATTCTCTAGATTTTTCATTCTTGGAATGTGCACCCATCTGTCAAGTCTACTTGCCCATCTATGCTTCACAATACTGTTTAACTCATTTTTATCTAGCTCAGATCAACACCTTTCCCCGTTGTCTTTTACTTTACTCTTCTCTCATAATGGACCAGGTTGTGTGATCACTAAGGTAGAAAAATTGTCCTCAACCATGTCTAGATGCATATCAACATGCATGAAGAAGAAGGTTCAAACTTGAATTCAAACCCCACTGAAAAATGATATAAATTGCCGAAATTGAAATCCCTTGATTTCACATCTTGTTGTACTGAGGTACTAGTGTTAAGAATTCGTGCTTAGATTTTGGATAATAATGTAAATTATCTCTATAATAATCACATCCACAACAGACAAATTTCATACTTCCCACATTTTCCCAGAAGATAGAATTTTATTTTCCTTCAAAATCTGGTTTGAAATTTGTTGTTAAGTTTGTTGTTTGGTACTCTTCTAGATGTGGCCGTTCTGGAGGGTTTAAGTCTATTTTTTGGTCTACGAAAACCATAGATAAGTCTCCACCTTAAAACTTTTTCACAGAAGAGAGGTTCGGCCTCAAGTTCTGGCTGAGTTAGGGATCCTTCTGGGTTGTGATAGTTTTAGAGTTTGAGTTTGTTGTAGGTCTCTTTGGTGGCAGCTTAGAGGGCTTCTCTTATGTTGTGTTTTCCTTTAAGAGAAAGCCTGCGTCCAGCTGAAAGTTTAGGTATAGGTCTGGCCCTATACTTTTCCACAGAAGGAAGAGGCTCGACCTTTCACACATTCACCTTGTGCTCAGTCATAGGCACTTCTAACTCAACATATCTTCTTTCCCACTGGATAATCATCCAGAGTTCTTATCAACTCTTTGAATGGAGGAGGTCATATCTACGTTCCTAGCTCTGTCTCAAGCAGGAACCACGTACCCTTCTTAGTGGATTTCTCTCAGGTTTGTAAGCTAAGAGAAAGACTCACATAGCTACAATGATCCACACCTCATAGGTTTGTAAGCTAGAGAATGTCTCACATAGTTTCATTCATCAACACTCCCTCTTAGCTAGGGAGGCATTCTTCATCATGCTAAGTCTCACACAGATGTACTCTAAATTTTTTCTTCGATGGAGTCATCAATACTCCCTCTCAACTAGGGAGACATTCTTCACCAAGTTAGTCTAGTGAAGATGTATGCAATCTTCTCATGTGTAGGAAGGTACTGCATGTGTACGATTTTCCTCTGCACCATATCTTTGATATAAGAATATTTCATCTTATTGTGTTTCTATCCATCAGGAAACACTGGGTTCTCAAGGAGATTTACACAAGGCTCTTGGTTATCATCATAGGATCCATATCATGGTTAAGTAAATTTGTCAGAATCTTGTGAAGCCATATGACTTCTCATATTCGATGCTCTATACTCTACTTCTGTGGCACTAAAGGCCACAAAGTTTTGTTTCCTGCTGCTTCAGGAAATCATGGCAAACTTCACGGTAAGACAACAACGGGATGTGTTCTTCTGGTCCACTATACTTTCTGCTCAATCTGAATCAGCATATCCTGTAAACTCAAGTTCATACTAGAGGCATATCTCATGCCATATCCAACTATGACTCATTTATATCTCAATACATGTTTTTTTGTTGTCTAGTGAGTTTGTCTCGGTTGACTCATGAAATGACTAGGCACATTCACTGTATGGCATGAATCAATTCTGGTGTTAACTAGATACATCAGTGATCCAATCAACTGTGGATCAGTCTCGTCTGAATCATCATCAAACTTCCTCTTTAAATCCATCACGATAGATTTTGCATTCTGTCATACTGAACTTCTTTAATATTTTCACTGTATATTTTCCTTGACTCATGGAAATATCATTGGTTCTCTGTCATACTTCTTGTCCCAAGAAGGAGTGCATCATACTTAGATTCTTCATCTTGAATTCAGAAGTCAAGGATTACTTGTATCCAACAACAATGCTTTTTGAATAAGTCATCAGGATCAGGCTCTCATCACCAAAACTGTAATGATATAGGTTTGAATCAACAACACTCTTGCTGAAATCCAAACTCATCAAGAATCTATCTATCTAATATAGTTTCCAACTCATTGATGGTAGTACGAATGGAAGTGTATCGAGTTCACTAGATCAATAGGAATAATTTTTTTCTCCCTCTGAACTACTGAAGGAGGAGAAGGTATTGTCTCACTATCAATCTCCATCTGAGATTCTCTGGATTTTGAAAGACTGTCTCTTCTTCAAGGACAACGTCTCTGTTTGTCTCAATCTGTCTCCGACTAAGGATGTCAATCTGGAATTTTTTTGAAGATTCAATGTATCCTTTCTTTCTAAAGAATCTAGCTTGGATTTCTTTTCTTTGGGTACATGAAAAACATTGGGCACTCAAATAACTTGAAGTGTTCAATCTTAGACTTCATTCTGGTGAAGAATTCTTCGAGAGTTATGTTTTTCAAATTCTGGTGAAGACTCTTGTTCTACACATATATTGTGTCATGCATGCTCCTGCCCATGGAATCATAGAAAGATTATGATCATGCATTATTGCATTGGTTGTCTTAATTATGGTTCTATTCTTCGTCTTTCTCAAATAGTTTTTACTCCCTCTGATTCAAGTGACTCCCTCTGAAGGATAAGCATCTTCTTTTGTTCTTAACCTATATGGAACAAGAAAACAAGAGGAACCAAAGAAAGAATATCTCCTAAAGGAGAATAATGAGTACATCTCTAGAATCAAAACAATTTAAGGATTGTTGTCCCATATACAACACCTAATTGTAATGTAGCAAGATAATCAAACAATCAAACCTGAGGTTTTTACTTCCAGTGTGTTGTTCTTATGAATGCACTGAGACTTCTTTGGGTCCATGATTTGCACTAGGGGTTCCTTCCTATTGAAAATACTTTTATGACAATGATGCAAATTATATATATATATAAGTGCATACCTGAGGGTGTACACCGAAGGAGGTTCTTCTTGTTTTGTCAAAGTCATGATGGTCAATAACGTTCTTTGCTTGTCTTCCTTGTAGCCACCTATACCACACAAGTTTCTGATGAAGTCTGCATCAACCTTTACTGCTGCATCAACCTCTAGTAAAGAGATGATGGCACAAATGGAATTTTCCCATACTATGGCTATCTAGATTTTTTTAAGTGAAACAATTAGCTACCTTTCTCCAACCTAATTTTGTTTGCAAAGAATCAATGCATTTTAAGGTACCCAGCTTCTGCAACAAGGCTTATTCAGAAGGATTCATACATTCATCCCAGTAATAAGATTTCCTCTTCATTTTCTTAATAGAAACTATTTCATTGGTCTTCCTATTAATAGCCTTCTGAACACTTCCATAGGTGTTGTCCCCAATTGTTTAATGATCTTATATTGCTCCATGTGCTTAGAAAAGGGTAGATGGAAGTAATGGACTTTAGAAACAAAACCTTGGATATTTCTTGTTCTATTGAAAGTTATGTGTGTCACAAACAGACATATATCATTCTCTAGATTTTTTGTTCTTGGAATGTGCACCCACCTGTCAAGTCTACTTGCCCATCCATGCTTCACAATATTGTTTAACTCATTTTTATCTAGCTCAGATCAACACCTTTCCCCACTGTCTTTTACTTTTCTGTTTTCTCACAATAGACCAGGTTTTGTGATCACTAAGGTTATGTCTGGATGCATATCGACATGCACGAAGAAGAAGGTTCAAACTTGAATTCAAACCCCACTGAAAAATGATATAAATTGCCGAAATTGAATTCCCTTGATTTCACATTTTTTTGTACTGAGGTACTAGTGTTAAGAATTCATGTTTAGATTTTGGATAATAATGTAAATTATCTCTATAGTAATCACATACACAACAGACAGATTTCATACTTCCCACATTTTCCCAGAAGATAGAATTTTATTTTCCTTCAAAATCTGGTTTGAAATTTGTTGTTAAGTCTGTTGTTTGGTACTCTCTTAGATGTGGTCGTTCTGGAGGGTTTAAGTTTTTTTTTTGGTCTACGACAATCCTAGATAAGTCTCCACCTTAAAAAATTTCCACAGAAGAGAGGTTCGGCTTCAAGTTCTAGTTGAGTTAGGGATCCTTCTAGGCTGCAATAGTTTTAGAGTTTTAGTTTGTTGTAGGTCTCTTTGGTGGCAGCCTAGAGGGCTTCTCTTATGTTTTGTTTTCCTTTAAGAGAAAGCCTGTGTCCTGCTAAGAGTTTAGGTATAGGTCTGGCCCTATACTTTTCCACAGAAGGAAGAGGCTCGACCTCAATTCTACCATGGATTTTAAGGAGAAAAATATGGCCCTCCTATGCTAGCAGCCTCAATATTTCACGACCTTCCTTTATCAATGTGCAATGGGTATTCTTCACATCTGCTTTGATACCATGTTAAAGTTTCAGTGGGCTATGGCTCATGTGTTCCTTTTAAATTTTTTGTTTCAACAATTACTTGAACCATAACTATTGCAGCAACCAAGATCATAAGAAGAAGATCCATGCACAAGTACACAAGAAATATCATGGGAAACCCTTCTCAAAAAGGGAAGAAAACCCAACCGATCCTTTTCTATATTCCTCAAGAGAAAGACCTCCCACACCATCATCAAAACTAGCACACAAGAGGGTGTTGCAATTCTCATAATTTTAGACCACAACTTCTGAAATCATGAGATGACACAATGACAAGTGTGTTTCCTCAATAGGGATTCACCTTTATTTATATAAGACTTGTCACATTAAATGATGTGTCTATTGGAAAAATAGGGCCGATCTCAATAACTCAAAATATAATTAATATTTTCCATATTAATTATCTTTTATATTAATTATTAAATCACATTAAGGTGGGGCCGACCTATACCCTTTACATTACAATTAGGGTTACAGGAATGTCTGACTCTTGAACAATATAGCAAGGGATCTTATATACCCACTAGGTGCACATCCATAGGGATGTCCATATCCCTGCCTCACTACATTACACATAAGAACCAGTTCTTCACATGTTCACCTATGCTCATACACAAGAACGTCCACTCAACAGATCTTCTTTTCCTCTGTCTCACATAGGAGAATCATCTAGAGTTCCTCATCAAATATGTTGCTCAGAGGAGGCTAATACATCAAATATGTTCTTCATTTCTTTTTCACATGACGATGCACCCAACACTTTGGGATTTCACACGTTCACCTTGTGCTCAGCCACAGGCACGTCTAACTCAATAGATCACTTTTACCACTAGATAATCATCTGGAGTTCTTCTCAACTCTCTGAATGGAGGAGGTCATATCTACTTTCCTAGCTCTTTCTCAGGCAGGAACCACGTACCCTTCTTAGGGGATTTCTCTCAAGTTTGTAAGATGAGAGAAAGACTCACATAGCTGCAATGATCCACAACTCATAGGTTTGTAAATTGGAGAATGTCTCACATAGATGCATTCATTAACAAAGGTTTTGGTGGTTACAGTGACCTTCCGTTCACCTTCGGACCAAGCCATAAAGAAAAAAAATCTCTCGGTTTGAGAAACCACCTTTCTACACTGCTTTGTAGAGATAAAAGAGAGTGCAGTAGTTGGTATTTCCTCTGGTGCCCTATAGAGTTAGTCTCCCAAATAAATAATGACACTACGGGGCCTAGATTCATAAATAACATGATGCTTCCACATATATGAATGTCCTAACAAAACATCACAAACTTCAAGTGGGGAAACATCACATAATTCCTCGTCTTTGAAGGGTTTGATGTCATAGTGAAGGTGACATTGTTCGCTGACATGGATGTCCCATCCTTGGATGAGCCAACCCATGGTGTAAGGTTGAGGATGTAGCGTCGTTGTCAAGTTCAACCTCTTGATGACCTCTTATGAGATTAGGTTCTTCTAGCTACCATTATCAACAATGAAATGAAGTGGGGTCCCCTTCACCCACATCTATGAGTGGAAAAGGTGCTCCCCTTCTTCAAGATCCTATGGTTCCTCTGACTGGAATTTTGTGGTAGTGATGGTGACACTGGGTTATGCATCAATGATCCTTTTTCCCTTTTTTGGTTCTAAATCAAATTCTAATTCAACATCTGACCATGAGGCTTTCGTCTTAGCCAACAATGATTTTTTGGAGCAACATTCATCAGTATTGTGCCAAGGGATTTTGTGGAACTCACACCCCTTTCTAGTGTCCTTCTTCAACTTCCCATTACCCTTCTTTGTTGGTGGCTTTGACTAGTTGTCTTGGGACTAGCCATCCTTGATTTTTCCTTTTCCCTAGGAGCTAGGGTCACCCTTACTGGGATTCTATTGTGATGGGTTTGCAAAACTGAAATATCGCATATTCTTTTGCTTGAACTTCTACTCAATATTGACATCATATCGGTAAACATCTCTCAGTGAGGAGATTTCTAGGAACTCCAATTATGTTTGATCTACATGTGTAGGCCACTGCAGTACTTTAAAACCAGGTGTTGTTCAGAGTCTTTAATACCAAGCTTTGTCTGCAAAGTATGGAAGATGTTGGTGTACTATAGCACCATCTGGTCTCTCTCCTCATGCATATTTGTCCATCTCATATATTGGTCATCATAGTTTCCAACAGGGTAGTATTGCATCTTGAGGGCATCAAAAAAATCCGGCCAAGTGGGTGTTGGCCCAAAAATTGTAGACTCATCTTTAAGGAGCTTGGGGAAGGGCCTTAAGGAGCACGAAGGTGATTTTTTCATTGTTGGAATATCAAAGCATCAGTGTCTATATGACCTTCAAATAAATGAATATTAAATTTAACTTGCACCTTAAAGGGTGTCTCACCTTCGAAGTGATTGTTGGTTGAAGGTGCCGCCATTTTTGTTGGCAGTCGTTGAAGGATCTAAGAGAAATTATCCATCATCTCATTCATCTATCACGCAAGGGTTTCCTTGAGGAACAATTTGATACAATATCATACTCTATCATCCCTCTTTTCTTTCACCATGGGAGGTTTCTTGGGAATGTGAGAGCATTTTTCCTCTAGACAAACAAGCTCAAGACCCAACTCTCTATACCCTGACCCCGTCGGGGACATGCACTAAGAACGACAAGGAGCAAATTACTTTGATACCATTGATCCAGATTATTTTGAGAATGACATGAAGGAAGAAATATAACATAGATATACCAAGGAAATACACAGAGATATCACAAGGAACACAATAATATAGTAAAACTCAAATTCTATTAGTGACTACCTGGAATACAAAAGACTATAAAATGCAAATCACACAAGCTAGCTAGAATGGTGGAATCTTATCTCTAAAGAGAGATGTGTCAGCTACACTCATTCATAAGAATTTGAATACAATGAGGCTCCAAAGACATTTTTAACATAAAGAATAAATGAGAAAAACCTCAACATCCAAAACGCTAACCCTGAAATATTAAACACCAAAAGGTTTGTGGGCCCCAATGGGGGTAGTTGATACATCAACTTCTCGAGGGCACAAATTTTGCATGCGATATTCGTTTGGGGCGCTCGGTACCCTGTCAGAAAGGACTGGACGAGGAGTACACATTTTGAATGACCCAATACATCCTAATAAGGATCTATTGAGTGCTTCCAAGTCAAAAAAACATCATTTAGGGCCTCAAAACAACATCAGAAGTTTGGGACCCGAAAAACTGTAGAAAACCTGCCAAGATGGAAAATGTAATTTGAGCTAGTGGAATAGGTGGTGGCCACCAATGTGCATGTGGATCAAATTATATATTATTAATTTCAATATAAATTTATGATTATTTATATTTTTTATTGAAAATATAATAATAATGATGTCTTGTTTTTCTTTAAAATTAATATATAATATTATAATATTGATAGAAAAAATATTAAATATTTTTCGAAATGTCAATTTTAATATGTAAATATAATAAAAATAAAAGTGTCAAGATCATTATAATTTTTCTAATTTAAAATATTTTAAAAAATAATTGAATTATAAAATTAAATTAAATTATATCATAGTATTAAAGATGGGTTCTAGAGTAAGACCTAAAATTGCTTTTGATTGGTTAAGAGCTAGTATTCCTTAGACATAAGGAAACAAGTTAATGGTCTGAGACCTAAAAGCATCTTGCAAGAGTGGAAGTCCCCCCTTACGGACCACCAACGAGTTATTTTAGGTGGCATGGTTTTACTTGAATAATGATTATGAGTGTTGGTTTTCCTCACTGCTAGTTGACAACTAAGTTATGATAGGTTTTTCCACCTTCAAGGAAAAAAAAACCTCTAGATAAGAGGTTAAACTGCAATGGAGTAGAATCTAGTTTTATTTAGAAGAGTAAGGTTAGATGTTGTTTAAAACTATATGACCCCATTGTTGTAGACTCAACTACTCAAAAATATTATTTACATTGAAACCATCTTTTTTAATCTTGAAGTAACATCTAAAATTGATTTATATTGACTAAGATCTTGCGTTCCTCATATGTAAGAAAATATGTTAACAACGCAAGACCCAAAGGCAATTTGTAATGTCCCCATGGCTGAGCCCTGTTGTAAATCATGTATATGAAGTATAAAGCTTGCATTATGAATTGTAATTATGTTTTATAGGCTGGTGAGCCAAGTTTATATAAGATGGTGGGCTTATGTTTTATTAGGCCAGAGAGCCTAAGTGTTAAGGCCAGGAGCCTGCTTTTGTATATGTAATCATGCAGAACATTAATAAAAAATATAAACACTGTTGCATGCAGACTGACCATGATGAATGAGTGATGGGGGACTAAGCTTCCATAGAGTAGGTTAGGGATTGGGGGCTGGAAGGTTGGAAAGAGAGGCTAAGTGTTGAACCTAGGGGCTTAAGTCCTTGGGAATAATATTTTAATATTATTCCAAAATCCATGTGAAATATATATTTTGTCCTAAGTTCCTAGAGAGGAACGCATGTTGATGGAGTGCATGCAGCTTCATGGGTGACATGTGTCGACCCAGGCACATGCAGTTAAAAAACTGCAGAAGTCATCCGTGAGGGGGTCGGTCATTCTATCATCCTCTGCCTAAGTTCACCGTGATGCCTGTCTGAACCCATTTTGCCTCTGTGTCTGCATTTTCTTACCCGTGCACTGTGAAGGAAACCCTCATGAGAAAATTGTTTTCTCTTGCATTTTTTCATTCTCCACCTGAGTCGCTTTTCCATTCCCCATTCTTCATGAATTTTGTTTAGCTATGCAATCGACCTCTGCATTGATTCCTTGTCACGCAGCCTGAAACTAGTGGAAAACTCGCAGACTGATTTGTGTCTCAAGTGAATTTCGAGCACCCTGTAAATGTATGAACCGTGTTGTGTCTTAGTCTGGACTGTTATCGTTTTTAGATGTCCATACCCAAATTCCTGTTGCTGCTGTCACCGTGAGTTAACTGAATTGCTATTGATGTTGTGGTTATCCTCACCATGCGGGAATTGAGTCAGAAGGGGGTGAAGAACCGGGTTTTAAGGCCCTTAGTTGAAGAGGAAATCTGTTAGACCTATAAGAAGCTATTTCCAGGTGAAGGAGTCTGCTGGGAAGTGGTATTCTTCCAGAGAGAGTCCAACACCAGCTATAGAGCTCTAAGACTTCCTGGTCTGTCCTGTTGCTGAGACCCAGAGAGGGAGGTGAAGCACTAATGGACTATGCTTGTGAAGGTGTATACTCCCAGGTGGAACATGCATGTGGGGAATGGGAGTCTGCGAGTAGTGGGCATAAGAAGGCATCCTGGGAAGAATCCTTCCGATTATTCTGTGCAGTTTTCCCTGTAACCTTAGCCTAGACTAGGATTCCTTTCCTTGGGTGTAGCTTAGTCCT
The DNA here is from genome assembly GCA_009831015.1 of Picea engelmannii. Classification (NCBI taxonomy): domain Eukaryota; kingdom Viridiplantae; phylum Streptophyta; class Pinopsida; order Pinales; family Pinaceae; genus Picea; species Picea engelmannii. The sequence continues at coordinate 923,302 of ML777717.1, forward strand.
AGCTCGGGGGTGACCCACTACTGAACATGATGAGTAGCATGGTCTAAGGCTAGGAGGTTCATGGAAGGCCTGCACGTGGTTGGTGGAATTACCACGGTTTCAAAGATAAGTATCAGCTTATGCTTAATATTATGTTTTGCATGCCTGTGATGATTATATGTATCATGTATTCTGTTGTGCATATGAATTATTGTTAATGCTAGGGATTATTTATGTTAGCAGTAATATTGTGATTACTCTGAGTTAAATGTGTTTAATATGACTTAAATGCATGTTATTAATTAAGTATGAGAATGATGTTGTTCTGCATAGTAGCATTTTCCCGGCCAGTGGGATGACGACCGGGGGACATTACAGTATGGTATCAGAGCCTAGTTTCAATGCTAAGCCTAGATGGGCCGGATAAGTGGCCTTTGGACTGAGGTTTTGAGAAGAAATTGTGTCTGGAGGAATAATTTTAGACCTCAGAATGTTTATGAGTGTCAACAGACTACTTGACCTTGTTACAAAGCTCAGGAGGTGTAGTGGTATTATAAAATTACAGCCGGTGTGGTATATGGCCACAGGGAGAGAGAGAACTCCACAGCAGAAGTGTTGGATCAAGTAGATGAAGGTTCAAAAGGAGGGTACCAAATCATTGTCCAGAAGTCCTTGAGAAGCAGAGTTGGACGGTCAGAATTCTTTGTGGAGAACTCACAAAATTGCGAGGGCCGTAAGATGGCTAGAATTTGCAAGGTGATTAGTGGATGGATAAACTCGCCACCCTAGGATCCAGAATAAACGTGGTTCATTGATATTGGTTGGTTTGAACCATTGGATCATTTTGTGAATTCATGGATCGTGAACTTGGAGCGCAAGCCAAATTCTTGGTCACTCCAAGTCCCGAATCATGAAAGAGATTAACAAGGGTAGAATCAGATGGTGGAGCGCTTCCAGGAAGAAGTGTCGAAATCCCATGAGCCGTCGGATCCAACCAACTAGCAAGGAAGTTAGGGATGAAGAGATTTGATAGGTGTAAGCATAGGAGAGATCTGTGTCAATAGATCCAAATCATCGAGGATCGTTGGATCTCATACAAGAACTCGTGTATCAAAATTCGGGGATTGAAGTGACAAGAGATTTGGAGTCGTTGCATCGTGAACTCTCGGTTACCGAAAACTTGAAACCCCAAAATCCTGAAACAATCTACACCGTAGATCATAAGAGAGGAACTTGATCGTTGGATCAAGTAGATGAATAGACCATAATTTCAGAATTTTGGAAAATGGAAGTTCGAGATTTGTAGATGCACGAACTCCTGATGCTCGAAACTCTGAAACGAAAAGTAAAAGTAGTGGGGCCCCCTGACATCGCTGGGAGTGAGGTGGACTTTCTTAAGGACACCATGTGTCACTACCTTGGTGGGAGACAACTGTGTTGTGGGCCCGAAGGGTAAGTAAATCAAATTTTTAGAAGTCGGGAGCTGGAGAGGGAAGCGAGTGCGAAAACCTCTAGGACCAAAACCCCAAAACCTGAAACCCTGAAGCCCCGAAATCCCGAAACCTAAAGTTTCATTTGGAAAGCCTTGTAGCACCTAGCAGTTTAGCGTTTGATCATGGCCCATGGATGCATGGGTTGGGGACTAAGAAAACGGGGGCTATCGCCGGAAATTGCAGAGCCAAACAGAGCTCCGAAAATTCATGGAATCGAAATGTTTTCTTATTCACGTTGGTTTATGAATGTTGTAGTTTTATTAAGGGTTTAAGGCCTAACAAACTTCGGTTGACTGTATGTTGTGTGTTCAGAGTTCAACGAGTGTCAAGACAGTCACAAATCGACGCCGAGTATAGAAATGGAAGAGGTGCGGATTGCCTCCAATTCAGAGAACAAAAGAGAAGGAAGGGATGTCAACTAGGGAGTCGAAGGATCGAACTCCTATGGGCATGGAAGAGAATTGGATAAGGAAGGGCATGTGATGAAAATCATTGAAAGATTTTAAAAAGATGCCCAAGCTCGCCGAGCCGATAGCCAAAAGCTCATGAGGGTCAAGGATTGGTAGGGTGAATTCAACTTAAAGATGTTGAAGAACCTGGAAAGAATAGAAAGGAAATTGGAAAAGGAGAGTGACACAAGAAAAACAGGGAGTCACAGGACCCCTGAGAGAAAAACAAGATCGAGGAGTGGTAGTATACATCATCGTCGCTCCCCAAAGCATTCTGATAAGGAAGCACACAGTAGTTCAAGCCCATCCCCTACCAAAAAACACTGAAGATCTAGAGTGGATGAATTTAAAGGGGAGATGAACAAGATCAAGCCTCCTACGTTTGATGGAGAACATAAGAAGGAGGAAGATGTAGAAACATGGTTGCTTGGCATGAGGAAATATTTCCAATTGCAGAATTATTCCTCTCATGTAGAAGGAAGAATTACGATGTATCAACTAAAATGAAAAGCATCCATGTGGTGGGATCAGCTTTTGCAGGTGCAACACGTTAGAGAGAAAGATATCACATGGAAGGAATTCAAGAGGTATTTCGAGAGGAAATACCTGACTAAAAGATACTATGATAGAAAGATGAAGGAGTTTTTCGAACTCAAGTTGGGCAGCATGACCATTGATGAATACGAACGAAGGTTTTTGGAATTACTGAAGTATGTTCCATTCATCAAAGATGAGGCTGTCAAGATTCAGAGGTATTTGAGTGGACTGCCACCTCCCATTGGTGACAAGATTCAGTATGATGATCCTAAGACTATGGAAGAAACGATAAAAAGAGTGAAATGCTTATATGAGCAGCAAAGAGAAAAGCCTACCTTTTGGAAGGCTTGGGATGACCAGAAGAAGTTTAAGAAAGAATAGAGGCAGAAGGGAAACAAGCCTCCCTTTTTCAAAAATAGTCCTCAAGCACATCCATCGTTTAGAGAGCCGAGAATAGATGAAGTGGAGGAACAAAGGCCGAGATAGATGCCCATTTAGTGTTGGGGTTGTAAAGAGAACCACAAGTACAGAGATTGTTCCCATAAAAATGGCAAAGCAAGAGATTTCCATAATGTTCAACAAGATGAAACAGTGGAGGACATGGGCAGTAGAATGCCAAGGATCTATGTGGCCCTGGACAACAAACAAGTTGAATTTTAGTCGCACATGATTGAAGTGGAAGGTATGGTTAACAACCAACCATTTACTATTTTAGTTGATTCAGGGGCTAGCCATAGTTATATAGACCCTAGAGTGGTGGAAAGTTTGCATTTATCAAGAAGCAAACATGAAAAGTCTTGGTTAGTGCAGTTGGCTACAGGAACCAAGAGGAAAGTCATTGAGTTGGTTAAGTCATGTCTAGTGGACATGAAGGGATTGAGCACGAAGGTTGAATTGAATATTCTGCCTTTAGGCTCCTATGACTGTTTAATTGGGATGTACTGGTTGGACCAACACTATGCCCTCCTGGACTATCGTAACAAGGAATTTACATTCCTGGATGAGGAGGGGAATCGGAAAACAATCCAAGGAATTCTCAGAGTTGTGGTTGTTAGAGAAATCTCAACAATGCAGTTGAAAAAGTGCTACATGAAAGGCTGTCAATTGTTTGCAGCCCATGTGGAGGAAGCATCCAGAGATGAAGTCTCAAAGATTGGAGACCATACGGTACTAGCAAATTTTGAAGATGTATTTCAGGAGGTACCCAGACTACCTCCGAAGAGAGATGTCGATTTCTCTATAAATTTGATGCCTGGAGCAACTCTAGTGTCAAAAGCTCCTTATAGAATGAGTACGCCAAAGCTGGAAGAGTTGTAATTGCAGCTTGAAGAGATTCTAAAGAAGGGGTACATTTTCCCAAGCGTGTCACCTTGGGGTGCCCTGGTCCTGTTCGTGAAGAAGAAGGATGGGATGTTGAGGCTGTGCATTGATTTCAGACAGTTGAACAAAGTAACTATCAATAACAAGTATCCTCTGCCGAGGATCGACGATCTTTTCGATCAGTTGAAAGGTGCGGAAATATTTTCGAAGATAGATCTTATATCAGGATATCACCAGGTAAGAATAAAGGATGAAGACATCAACAAGACTGTCTTTAGAACAAGGTATGGTCATTACGAGTTCACAGTGGTACCGTTTGGGCTATCGAACACACCTGTTGTTTTTATGTGCTTGATGAATGGTGTATTCAAGGACTATCTAGACAAGTTTGTCATAGTCTTCCTGGATGACATTTTGGTGTATTCCAAGTCAGAGGAAGAGCATGAACAACACCTGAGGATGGTGCTGCAAGTGTTGAGAGAACACCAGTTGTATGCCAAGTTGAGCAAATGCTCTTTTTATCAAAGGTAGATCCATTACTTGGGGCACATTATTTCAAAAGAAGGGATCACCGTGGATCCTGAGAAGGTTGAGGCCATCAGAGAATGGTCAGCACCAAGGAATGTGGTGGAAGTTAGATCCTTTATGGGTCTAATGGGCTATTACAGAAGGTTTATTGCAGGGTTCTCAAAGATAGCTCACCCTATCACTTCCTTGCAAAGGAAGGAGAAAAAGTTTCAGTGAACTGAAGAGTGTGAGAAAAGTTTCCAGCGATTGAAGTAGTTGTTAACCAGTGCTCCAATCTTGAGGATTGCAGATCCAAATGTGCATTTTGTGGTGTGCACAGATGCGTGTAAAGAAGGGTTGGGAGGAGTTCTCAGTCATAATGGATTTGTAATCTATTATGAGTCTAGGAAGCTGAAATAGCACGAAAAGAATTATGCCACTCACGATTTGGAGTTGGCAACAATCATTCACGCTATGAGGAAATGGAGACGTTACCTCATGGAAAGGAGATTTGAATTGAGAACAAACCACAACACTCTGAAATATTTGTTTGATCAACCAACCTTAAACGCTAGAAAAAGTAGGTGGCTGAAATTTCTGTGTGAGTACGACTTTGAGATCAAGCATATCAAAGGAAAGGAGAATAAAGTGGTTGATGCACTCAGTAGGAGGGTGCATGAATTACATGCTACAGCCATTAGCATGTATCAGACTGATAATAAAAGCATAATTCTGGAGGCTGCAAATGTAGATCTGCAATACAGAGAATTGGTAGCCAAGCTACAACAGGGTAAGATGCCACAGAAGATGGAAATTTATAAATTGGAAACAGATGGAATACTGCTGTACAAGAACAAAATTTTTGTACCCAATGTCTAGTTCTTGAAACAGATGATTTTGCCAGAGATGCATAATGTGCCTTATGCAGGGCACCCTGGATATCAAAAAATAGTAGCAACGGTCAAGAGCCATTACTTTTGGTCGGGTATGAAGAGAGAGATCACTGAATACATCGCCAGATGTATGGAGTGACAGAAAGTTAAAGCTGAGCATAGGCACCTAGCAGGGTTGCTGCAACCTTTACCCATTCCTGAGTGGAAGTGGGAAGTAGTGACAATGGATTTTATTACAGAATTTCCTAGAATAAGCAAGATTCATGATTCGATCATGGTGGTGGTGGACAAGCTTACAAAAGCTGCCCATTTTATTCCACTGAAAACTACTCACAAGGCAGCAGATGTTGTTGATATTTTCATAAAGGAAGTGGCACGATTGCACATAATTACTAAAACGATTGTGTCTGATAGAGACCCAAAATTCACCTTGAATTTATGGAAAGGATTGTTCAAAGGATTCAGAACGAATCTGAACTTTAGTATAGCTTATCATCTTGAGTCTGATGGACAGACAGAGAGGGTGAACAAAGTAATAGAAGACATACTGAGAATGTATGTGATGGACAAACCATCAAGATGGGAAGACTACCTGCACTTGGTAGAATTCGCCTACAACAATGGGTATCATGCATCATTGAAGATGAGCCCATTTGAAGCACTTTATGGAAGAAAGTGCAATACTCCAGATAGCTAGGATAATCCAACTGATAGAGAAGTAGTTGGGCCAGAGTTGCTCAAGGAGATGGAGGACCAAATGATAAAAATTAAATAGAATTTGAAAGTTGTTCAGGACAGGCATAAAAGTTATGCTGATAAGAACATAACCCACAGAGAGTTCAAAGTGGGTGATCATGTTTTCCTGAAAGTGAAAGCTAATAGGAGTTCCCTGAAGTTGGGAAGTTGCGCCAAGTTGGCAGCCAAATTTTGTGGGCCATTTGAAATCCTAGAAAGGATTGGGCCAGTTGCATATATGCTTGCATTAACTGCATCCATGACTGTACATAATGTGTTTCATGTTTCATTGCTTAAGAAATATATACCAGATGTTAATCATGTTATCGATTGGAATGTGATTCGGGTGGAACAAGAAGGTGTCCTGCAAGTGCATCTTGTGCGCATATTGGATAGGAAAAAGAAACAGCTCCAGAATCGAGCTATAGGGCTTGTAAAGGTCCAGTGGACCTGGTACGGTCCTAAGGATGCGACATGGGAGCATGAAGATGTTATATGGGCAGAGTACCCGCATCTTTTTGAAAATTTTGAAAAGCTTGCAGATGTAGTGTAAAGTTGCACTGAGGACAGTGCAAAAATAAGGGGAGGGGATTATAATGTCCCCAAGGCCGAGCCCTATTGTAAATCATGTCTATGAAGTATAAAGCTTGCATTATGAATTGTAATTATGTTTTATAAGTTGGTGAGCCAAGTTTATATAAGCTAGTGGGCTTATGTGTTATTAGGCCGGAGAGCCTAAGTGTTAAGGTCAGGAGCCTGCTTTTGTATATGCAATCATGCAGAACATTAATAAAAAATATAAACACCGCTGCGTGTAGACCGACCACAATGAATGAGTGATGGGGGACTAAGCTTCCACAGAGTAGGTAAGGGATTGGGGGCTGGAAAGTTGGAAAGAGAGGCTAAGTGTTGAGTCTAGGGGCTTAAGTCCTTGGGAATAATATTTTAATATTATTCCAAAAGCCATGTGAAATATATGTTTTGTCCTAAGTTCCTGGAGAGGAACGCATGCTGATGGAGTGCATGCAGCTTCATGGGTGACATGTGTCGACCTAGGCACATGCAGTCATTCTGTCATCCTTTGCCTAAGTTCACTGTGATGCCCGTCTGAACCCATTTTGCCTCTGCGTCTGCATTTGCTTACCCACGCACCGTGAAGGAAACCCTCACGGGAAAATTTTTTGCTCTTGCATTTTTCCATTCTCCACCTGAGTCGCTTTGCCATTCCCCATCCTTCATGAATTATGTTTAGCTCTGCGATCGACCTCTGCGTTGATTCCTTATCACGCAGCCTGAAACTAGTGGCAAACTCGCGGACTGAGCCGTGTCTCCTGTGAAGTCTGAGCACCCTGTAAATGTCTGAACCATGTTGTGTCTTAGTGTGGACTGTTGCCGTTTTTGGATGTCCATACCCAAATTTTTGTTGCTGCTGTCACCGTGAGTTAACTGAATTTCTATTGTTGTTGTGGTTATCCTCACCGTACGGGAATTGAGTCAGAAGGGGCTTAAGAATCAGGTTTTAAGGCCCTTAGTTGAAGAAGCAGTCTATTAGGCCTGTGAGAAGTTATTTCTAGGTGAAGGAGTCTGCTGGGAAGTGGTATTCTTCCAGAGAGAGTCCAGCACCAACTACGAAGCTCTAAGACTTCCTGATCTGGCTTGTTGCCGAGACCCAGAGAGGGAGGTGAAGCACTAATGGACTGTGCTTGTGAAGGTGTATACTCTTGGGTGGAACAGGCATGTGGGGAATGAGAGTCCGTGAGTAGTGGGCGTAAGAAGGCATCCTGGGAAGAATCCTTCCGGTTATTCTATGCAGTTTTCCTTGTAACCTCAGCCTAGACTAGGATTCCTTGTCTTGGGTGGAGCTTAGTCCCAGCTCGGGGGTGACCCACTACTGAACATGATGAGTAGCATGGTCTAAGGATGGGAGGTTCATAGAAGGCTTGCATGTGGTTGGTGGAATTACCACGGTTTCAAAGATAAGTATCAACTTACGCTTAATATTATGTTTTGCATGCATGTGATGCTTATATGTATCATGTATTCTGTTGTGCATATGAATTATTGTTAATGCCAGGGATTATTTATGTTAGCAGTAATCTTGTGCTTACTCTGAGTTAAATGTGTTTAATATGACTTAAATGCATGTTATTAATTAAGTATGAGAATGATGTTGTTCTGCACAGTAGCGTTTGTCCGACCAGTGGGATGACGGCCGGGGGACGTTACACAATTGGTAGGAAGGTGATACTGATTGTTTTCAAAATGAAATGAAAGCAAAGATATTACAATGAAATACAAAAAAATTGCCAGAAACAAAGAAATACAACAATACATGATTTTTATTAATGAAAGAAATGTACAAAGACTGTAAAAATACATAGGGAAAGACTTACTAGAATGGTGGCATCTTTATCTCTAAGAAGAGATGTGATGGTCGCGCTCATTCACTAAGAAAATGATTACAATGAGGCTCTGAAGGCCTTTTTATGATAAACATGAATGTCAAAACCCTAGAAATCCAAAAACATAACCCTAGGAGATGAAGCACCAAAAGTCATGTGGGCCCCGTTGGGGTAAGTTAGTACATTAACTTCCTGGGTTCATAACTTTTGGATACGATATTTGTTTTAGGCGCATGATAGCTCGTTGGAAAGGTTTTTTTGAGAACTGCGCATTATGCCATCAAAATCTGACTTCGTCTACAGTTTGACTGTGGCAAGCCAAGAAAGCACTATTTAGAGCCCCAAAATGGCCCTAGAAGTACATAATGATGTACTGAAATGAAAACTTCCAAAATAAGCTAGTTGGAATAGGTGGGTGATCACCAATATCCACTTGGATGCTCTGTAGGGATTTAGGACAACCACATAAGTGTAAAACCTACAATTACAAAGAAATGACCCCATTACAGAAAAAAGTGTTGAACTGAAAACTGTCAATATGAGTCAGTTGGAATTTGGAACAGTTGGGTGGCCACTAATGTCCACCTGGATCAATCCTCCCCCCTTAGGAAGAAATGGTCTCCATTGCATTGAGTTCCCGGGGAAGAGGGGAAAGCATTTTCTGAATCTGAATCTTGGTGAGTTGCATGCCTTGTTGGAGAAGTTGTGTTGCTTGGTCTGTGGAAGACTGTCACGAACCTGTTGTTGGCGGGGTTGAATATGTTCCACCAACCTGTTGTCTCTAGGCTTGACGAGGCATTGTGTAGGAATAGTTATAGATAAAGAAAAAATATTTTTTTTCTCTTCTGCAATATGCTTCTGTTGGATAGAAGGTGTTGAGGCTACAATGGTTGTAGTGGCCTTTTGTGCATCCTTTGAACAAATTGTGAAGAGGATGAATTTTTCAGTATGAGAGATTACCTTGCAGCATTGTTTTGGTGGAATAGTAGTCAAAAATACATCTGGTATCCTATAGAGCTAACCCCCCAGAGTAATAATGACACTACAGGGTCAAGACTCATAGACAACATGATGTTTCCACATGTATGGTTGGCCCAAAACAACATCACATATATCAAGAGGGGAAACATCACGCAGTACCTCATGCTTGAAGGTTTGGATGCCATAGGACAGGTGGCACTGTTGGCTCACATAGAGATCTCATACCTGGTGAAGCCACCCGATGTTGTATGGTTGCAGGTGTGGTGTTGTCGACAACCCCAATTGTTTGATGACCTTAGCTGAGATGAGGTTCTTTTGGCAACTGCTATCAACAATGAAATGCAATAGGGTCCCCTTCACCCACATCTGTAAATGGAAGAGGCGCTCCCCCTCTTTAGGATCTACTGTTTGAATTGTTGTGGTTGTGACAGTAGTAGTAGGGTATGTTTCGATGATCTGCTTGTTTTCAATATTTTCTGGATCAGATTTTGAGTTAGGATTCAGATCCTTGTCTTTGACCTCGGCCACCAATGACTGTTTCAAGTGACATTCATCATTGTTGTGCTAGGGGATTTTGTGGAATTCACACCACTTCCCAATGTCATTCTTTGTCTTTCCTTTACCCTTCTTTTTTTGCATCTTGGATTTGTTGTCAGAAGGTTGTCGGTTAGGGTCATCTTTACCATGATTTGGTTGTTGCGGATTTGTAGACCTGAACTCCTATTTGTTCTAGTGCCTAAATTTCTGCTCGATTTTGACAACATATTGATAGGCAGCTCCCAATGATCAGATGTTTAGGAAATCCATTTAGTTTTGGATGTACCTATGCAGAGCCCCTTGGTATTTCAGAACCAGATTCCACTCAGAGTCTTTGATACCCAACTTGGTGCGCAAGGTATGAAAATTATTTATGAACACTGACACTGTTTGGATCTTCTCTTTCTACAGTGTGGTCCATCTCATGTATTGGTCTTCATAGTTATCAACAAGGTAGTATTGTTCCTTGACCTCATCCACAAAAAAATCCCAAGTGGGTTTGGCGCCATATATTCCAGATTCCTATGTGGAACTTTGCTCCTAGTAAGTTTCCCACCAATGTTTGACATGGGTGAGAGCCTTGAGGAGTGAAAAGATGATCTTTTCCCCGTCGTAAAAATTGTGAACAGAGAAATAACCTTCTAGCAGATTCAACCATTTTTCTAAGGCATCCGCATCTATCTAAACTTCAAATACGGGAATATCAAAATTAACTTGTACCTTGAAGGGAGAGGTTCCTCCAAAGTGGTCTCTTTATGAAGATGTGCATGTTGCTATCAGTAGGTGTTGAAGGATGTTGGAAAAATTCTCCAACATTTTGTCCCTCTTTAGCGCGAGAGCTTGCTCAAGCAACATGTTAATAGAATCTTTTTCTCCACCGTTTTTTTTTTCTATTTCCATAGAGGTTTTCTTAGGCATGCGATAGCGATTGTCCTCAAGAGAGACAAGATCGAGACCCAACTTGCTATGCTCGTACCTCCTCGGGGACATACACTAAAAAATGATCAAGAGCAGCCTGCTCTAATACCACTGATCCAAATTATTTTCGAAACGGAATGAAAGTAGAGATATTACAATGAAATACACATAAAAATTGCTAGAAACAAAGAAATACAACAATACATGATTTCAATTAATGAAATAAATGTACAGAGATTGTAAAAATATAGAGGGTAAGACTCGCTAGAATGGTGACAGCTTTATATTTGAGAAGAGATGTGATGGATACACTCATTCACAAGAAGATGATTACAATGAGGCTTTGAAGGACTTTTTATGATAAACATGAATGCCAAAACCCTAGACATCCAAAAACCTAACCCTAGGAGATGAGGCGCTAAAAGTCATGTGAGCCCCATTGAGGTAAGTTAGTACATTAACTTCCCAGGGTCGTAACTTTTGCATGCGATCTCCATTTTAGGCGCGTGATAGACTGCTGGAAATGTCTTTTCGAGAACTACACATTATACTATCAAACTTTGATTCCATCTATAGTTTGACTATGGCAATCCAATAAAACACTATTTAGAGCCCCAAAACAACCCTGGAAGTACAAAAAGATGTACTAACATGAAAACTTCCAAAATAAGTCAGTTGGAATATGTGGGAGGCCACCAATATCCACCTAGATGCTATGTAGGGCTTCAAGACAACCTCGTAAGTGCAAAACCTACAATTACAAAGAAATGTCCCCATTACAGAGAAACGTTTTGAACTAAAAACTGTCAATATGAGCCAGTTGTAATTTGGAACAGGTGGGTGGCCACCAATATCCACCTGGATTAGAAGGGAATTATGGCCCCTTACGGACCACCAACTAGTAATTTTAGGTGATTTTGCTTTTTAAATAATGGTCTTGAGTCAACCCGCATTGGTAAATAATAATAATAATAATAATTTAATTTAAGGTCGCGACCAAGCCATACACAAAATTGGTAAATGAGACCTCCTTGTTTGTGGGAGAAGGGACCCCCTCTGTGCAACGATTTGACTGCAAAAGTCTACAGAGGTATACATACCCTACCCCCCTCTGGATTTGAACTTGTGACCTCTTAGGAGGAAACACATGTTCTTAACCAATGATGAATTTTCCTTAGTGCTACTTGGCCCGGTCTTGGCTAAACTATTGGGGAATCATGGAAGACACCATTTTGCAGAATAAAGATACTATTAAAAAAATCGTCAAATCAAAATTTAAGGATAAACTGTGGTGTGATAAAGAGTTAGAGGAAAAAATAAAATTAAGGTATTATAAGTATGTAATCAACCCTAATCTAAAAGATCAAAATTATCTATCTGTTTTTCCAAGTGTAAAGAAAAAAAAAGCATTGCTAAGATAATAACAAATTCTCACGAGCTCCATAGTGAAACTGAGCGTTGGTCAATTCCTAAAACGCTATGGGATGAAAGAGTGTGTCACCTTTGTGACACTAAGAAGGTTGAAGATGAAAAACACTTTCTCTCAGATTGTCCAACCTATACCCATATTAGATCTCATTTTCAAAATATTTGTCACACTACCAACCTTTCTAACCTCTTAACTCAACAAAAGTATGATGATCTTGGAAAGATTCTCTTAATGTTTTTCGAGCATAGAAACTAAATTCTAAATAATCACAAGTAATCACTTACCCTCTTAAGGCCTGATAGACCAATTCGGTCTTAGTGGACATTAATCATCATCATCATCATCATCATCATCATCATGCACGATATATCATGGGTCTCTCGTTTCATGTATTTGATTAAAATTAAATGTTACTAAAATAACACATAATAATCCCATTCACAACAAGAGGAGATACAAGGAGAAATAGTATTTTGGTCCTAAGCCCAGAGCTTATTTGCCTTGAACATAACGACATATGATAATGACTTGAGACCTAGAAAGATGTAGGAAGAACAAAAGTCTACTTCCTAGGATCCACCAATAAATCATATTAGAGGAAGTGTCATTTTAAAAAGACTCTCTTTCCTTAGATTACATAGATGAATTAGTACACACTTACAAATAACAACCAATAATAATTACTCACTACCAATTAACACTAAATTATGATAAATTATATCACTTTCAAAAATATAATAAAATTGTTAAACGGTAACCCAAAGTCTACCGTATCATGAAATTGTAATGAAAATTGAACCAAGATTGAGCATATTATACAAGTGGGGAACGTGGATGGGCAGATGCGAAAATCAAACTCGGACATGTTACAATAGTGGTGAACCTGTTAAAGACACAACCAGGGGAGCATTTTTTATTTTATTGGGTGTACAAGTGTGCATAAAACAAGGTTGACGGGTTGGCAATGGCTGCATCCATCTCCACCTCTGCTAATCAGAACAACAACAGTGATTCCTACTCTCATTGTATTCATGATATGAATACCATTTTCTCTACCAGATACGCCCAATCAAACTTGTGTCTAAATGAGCTTCTATTGATGTTGGAGTCAAATGCTCCTATAATTCCA
>ML777717.1:947521-957659 GCA_009831015.1 Picea engelmannii
TCCACACGAGGTATGGTCTGGAAAGAAACCCTCTCTTCAACATCTTAGAGTGTTTGGTTGTGATGCTTATGTACATGTTCCAAAGGAAAATAGAAGTAAGATGGATAAAAAGGCTGAAAAGTGTATCTTTATTGGTTATAAAGGTGGTGTGACAGGTTATAAGCTTTGGAAACCATAAACCAAGAAAACTGTTTACAGTCGAGATGTAGTTTTCAGAGAGGTAAAAGATGTGTCCAAACAGGAATTCCTACCAATGCAAGACGAACCTGAGAAAATAGAGCTTGAGTTGGATGATGCAAAATATGAATCCTCTGAAGAAGAGTAAGCAGAAGAAGAAGAAGAAGAACCTCATACCCCAGTATTGAGGAGATCAGTGAGAGATAGAAGGCAACCAGAAAGGTATAGTCCACCTGATTTTCATTCCTATTTTTCTTTATCTATTACTAATGATGATCCCATAACTATTAGGGAAGCAGTGAATTCAAAGGATAGTAAACTCTAGAAGAAGGCCGTGGTTAAAGAAATGGATGCCTTGGATAAGAATGAGGCATGGGATATAGTTGAGTTTCTAGCTGGAAGAAAATCAGTTGGTAGCAAATGGTTGTTCAAGAAGAATTTTAATGCACAAGATAAAGTGGAGAAATAAAAAGCTCGGTTAGTAGAAAAAGGTTATTCCCAGGTAGAGGGAATTGACTTTGGTGAGATTTTTTCTCCTGTTGCTAAGTTAACTTCTATTAGATTTATTTTATCTATTGCTGCTGCTTTTGATCTTGAAGTGGAACAAATGGATGTGAAGAAAACATTCCTACATGGGGATCTGGAAGAAGAAATCTACATGAAGCAGCCAAAAGGCTTTGTAGTGAAGGTGTTAGTGTCAGAAGTCACTCCTGGATTGCAACACGAGTAAGCCTGAGGCCCATCAGTTTATGTCACGATTTGTTTAAAAAAGGTGATCGAATGGAAGTAAACTCAGAACAATATCGTTTAACGCAGAAAACTGGGTTGGAACAACAAAGACATGTGAGGTCTTGATCTAACTTAAGCCAGTAATTTTTGCATAGTGGTGAGCAGGTAGAGGGAAAGAAAGGGGAAATAAAGTCTGCTCTGGACATCTGGTCTTCCAGCAGTCCTTAGAGGGGGAAAAGTCTCAAATATGAGGTCCTCTCAGATCCGAGAAACTTCAAAGTAAACTTAAAATGTTGTAGAACTAATACAATCAAACATGCATCATATAGCTATAATAACACCTGACTGGATCATCCATGCTCAGGCCTTAAGATTCAGAGGAAAAAGGAAAGGAGGAGGCTGGCCACCATTAAACAAGAAGTCTAAAAATGTCAGTCTATATCTAGAGAACCAGAGGCTTAGTTAGAGTTTTACAATTAGGAGCTTCGCTCTATCATCTATCCTTTACAAAATGGAAAAATTGCCTACATATACCCAAAGCCAATAACAACAGCAAAACCGAGACTTATGATTAAAAAACATTATGTCTGCATGTTTACTAGCAGACTGCACCTGCAGTCTTTGGATGGTCGTGCGCTTATGTCAGACGCAATCCGACTCCTGGCACCCCGCAGAAGAATTGACCTATCTTAGGTCCTTTTTTGGGATTTCCATTTATGGTGGAGACGATGTCTAACTAGCACCAACCACCTCAATAACTGCTTCCTTGGGATTGAGAACAACCCTGGTCAACTCTACACTCAGACAATGTGGAAGCCTTTCTTTGGTGCTACTCCTTTGTTGGACTGCTACAAGGAGACCCAATAGACAGACGTGGACGAGACCCTGGCGAGGAGGATGAGTTGGAGGATGAGAGGGAAAAAAGGGAAAAGGAATATGACATGGGGGAAGTGGCAACTGAGGGAAGAATGCGGGGAGGAACACCTGGCAGGAGGTGACAGGTGGGAGTAAGGAAAGGGGAAAGAGATGGGCCAAGATGGCGTTGAGTGGAAGACACATGGCGGAAGATGGACGATGGAGGAAATTGGAGATGTGAAAAGGGGGGGGCGCTTTGAGCTGCCAATTCTAGACCCCCTCCCCCCTATTAAAGGTAGATAGGCAAAGGGGGTCCAGAATCCAACCTTGACCATAGATCCGGGCTCACAAATCTAGGCTGTTGAGAGATGCGTGCTCAATTTCGGACTCCCCCCCCCACCCTTGTTAAAGGTAGAACGATGGAGGGTGTCCAAAATGGAACCCTAGCCATAGATCTGGGTGCACCAATATAGGCCATTAAAATATGTGCGTCTAATTCTGGACACCCCCCTGCTTTAAAGCTAGAGTGGCGAGGAGGCGCCGAAATCCAACCTCGACCGTAGTTCTGGGCGCGTAGATTCTGGCTGCCCAGATCTTCCTACCACATAAAAAAATGTGCATTTGTGCCCCAACCTAGGGTAAGGGGGTTTTACCCCACTTCTTCGCATTTTTCCATCCAAAGGGGCCTATCTTTTAGGAAAACACCCCCTTTACAAGAATTGGTGATAACATTAGGCTCCATGGGGGATAGAGTCGTCCCTGTGATGCTCTAAGAAATCCTTCTACAATTCCAGTGCCTTGTTGTTGGGCTATGGAGTCATTTATTAAGCCAAAAATAAACAGAAAAAAAATATTCACAAAAATAGAGGAGCTGTCTAAGGCTCAAACAAAACATTTCTTTAGGAAATGCCCATTTACTGGGCCGTTAAAAAATTCTTCCCCCTCCAAATCCTGCAACCTGTACGTGTTATTTGAGAATACTTCAGAGATTTTGAAGGGCCCGATCCAAAGGGCATCAAACTTGTTGTGTTTGCCCCTATCCTTCTTGGATGCATCCCACTTAAGCACCAAATCACCCAGCTCGAATTCCTTCTTCCTGACCTTCCTGTCAAAGACCTGTTTGATCTTCTGCTGATGACTATGAGCTATGTCCATTACCTGCTCCCTGATCTATTGCACTTCCACCACTTGATGAATCCTTCTGACCATATGGTCTGGCTCTCCTTCATGATCTTGAAATAATTTAGCTATAGGTAAAGTGAGCTGAGTGGGAAACACAACCTCTGTCCCATAAACAAGTTGAAAAGGTGAGGTGCCCAGGGATTTCTTTGTTGTCACTCGATCGACCCATAGGGAGAATTTGAGCTTCAAATCCTAGACCCTCTTATTGTCTTCCAATAATATTTTAATGAGTTTGATTAGACTTTTATTGGAAGATTCGCCAGTCCATTTCCTTGAGGATAATAGGGAGTGGAGTGAATTAGTGAAATATCGAATTGCTCACAAAACTTAACCAGAGGCTCAAACTTGAAAGAACCAGCATTATCAGTGACAATTCTGCTGGGACAACCAAATATGGCTATGATATCCTCCAGAAAGATGATAATTACCTTGTGTGAAGCACTCCTGGTGGAGGCAGCTTCTATCCACTTGGTGAAATAGTCTGTTGCAGTTAGGATCCATCTATGTTGGCCACTTGAAGGAGGATGAATTTATCCAATGAAGTCCAAACCCCACTGTTGAAAGGGTGTTGAAGCTACTATAGGCTTTAGTGGCAGAGATTTGAGTTGTTGATTTCCTGAGAACCTTTGGCATTTGATGCAAGATATGACTTCTCTGCTGACATCAGTGAATAAGGTGGGCCAGTAGTACCCAACCCTGAGAATTTTGTGAGCTGTGGTCTTCCAGAAATGATGACCTCCACAAAGGCCGCTATGGAAATCAAACATAACTTTCTAGGCTTCCTGTGGGTTCAGACACCTCAGTAACACCCCTAGAGGGTCTCTCTAGTACAAGACTTAGTCAATAAGGAAATATATGACTGCCTTGAGCTTTAAATCTCTTGCCTTGATTTTTCCCATTCCGTCAAGAGGCTTCAACTCTTGCAAAAAGTACAAAATGTCTCTGTACCAGGTGCATTCTGCTAGTGATAAGACACCCTGAGAGATTTTGTTGGATAACTCAGCTTGCTAATTTTTAGAGAAAGCATTGATGAAGCTAACCTCCAAGGCCTTGCAATTGGATTCAGCCAGTAGTTTGGCTAAACCCTTCCCTTTAACCAACTTGGTGGCCTTTATCTCCAGGTTAAACTCCAGGATCTTGGCAATCCATTTACCTCTTCTCCCATCTATGTCAGGTTGTATAAGGATGTCTTTCACAGAGGCTGAAGGAACATATGCGGTCACTCTTAAGTGAAAGACATAGACTCTGAAATCTTTGAGATCTTTCACCAAGGAATAGGCCTATTTCTCCATGATCTCATACCTGATTTCTGCATCTCTTAATGCCTTACTGAAGAAGGAAATGGGATGCTCTCGTCCTTCCTCATTTTTCTGCAATAAGACCGCTGCTACTATCTCAAAATAAGCAAAAGAAAAAACTAGGAAATCCTTGGAATAATCAGGACTGATCCGCACAGGTGCCTCAGCCAATGCCTTTTTTATTTGGAAAAAAGATTCCCCGGGTTCAACAGTCCATTTTACTTCATTTCCTTTTCTGAGCATGGCTGTGATGTGTTTCACCAACTCAACAAAATTTGAGATGAACCTCCTCAGAAAGTTAATCTTCCCTAAAAGAGCCTGGACTTCCTTTCTATACCTGGGAAGTGATAGGTTCTAAATTTCCTCTACCCTGCTAGGATCAATTCTCACTCCCTCTGCTGATACTATATGGCCTAACAACTTCCCCTCCTTCATAGAAAAAAAAGATTTCTTGGGATTTAAGGAAAGGCCAAACCTCTGACATTTCAAGAAAACTTTCCTTAAGTGACAACATTGCTTTTTATCAGACCTGGAGAATACTATGATGTCATCCAGATAGATCACCACAAACTGATCTTTCTCCCCGATGAAGGCTATGTCCATGGCTTGCTGAAATGTTACTCCTACATTCATTAATCCAAAAGGAATTTTGGCATACATGAATGTGCCCCAAGGAGTGGTGAAGGTTGTTTTTTCTCTGTCCTGAGGCATGATTGATATCTGATTATAGCCAGAAAAACCATCAATCATGGATATCCTAGATGCACCAGTTACCCTCTGCAATATGTGTTCCATGTTGGGAAAGGGATAGTTGTCCTTCTTTGAGCTCATGTTCAGGTTTCTGAAATCAACACAGAGCCTGATTTCTCCACTTTTCTTCCTCATCGAGACCAAATTGGCCACCCACTTAGAATATCTCATGGGGACAATGATTTGGGCATCTAGCAACTTCTTCACTTCTCTCTCCATGACAGGCAACAACAAGGTATTTATCTGTCTTAGCTTCTACCTAAATGGCTTAGCCTCTTCCTTCGGTGGGATTTTGTGTTCAATGATAGATGTGTCATATGTCTTCAGGTCTTCATAGGTCCATGCAAACACATCAACAAATTATTTAAATAACTCAGTATATTTGGCCCTCTACTCTTTGGTCAAACTGCTTGACAACTTGACAAACTTAGTCTCCTCCTGTGTGCCGATGTTGCACTCTACTGTATCAACATCTTCATTTGAAACCCTACCCTTTACTACCACATCATTCCCATCGAATAGTCTTTCTAAAGGGACTAGTCCCTTCGAAATGTGATTGCTAGGCAGATGAATAATATGGTGATTAACAATTTTATTTAAAAATACATCAGGGTGACGGTGACTTTCGAGATCAGGATCCTAATCAATGTGTAATGCAGAAAATTCATCGACAGACTGGAATTTTTTTTTGATTTCAAGATCGTCCTCGAATACCTTCCAATGCTTGATATTGTCCAGTACAGATGGCCTATATCGTATCTCAACCTCATATTTGATCTTAGGCGACAGAGGGATTCTGAACAGACTAGACGAGATAGCTAAGGAATTGGCCAAAGCATTTTCCTCTCTTGGAATAAAAGAAATCTTGAAAGATGAGAACAAATTATTAATCAGGTCCCACACCTCATCTTTGTAACTTCTGAGTTGAGGATGCTTAGCTCGATAAGCATTTCTGACTTGCTGGATAATCAACTCAACATCTCCGAACACTACTACCTCATCAATCCCCATTTCATTTGCAGCCCTCAAACCCAGAACAAGAGCTTCATATTTTTCCACATTATTGGTAGTTTCAAATTCTAGCTTGTATGACAGGGATATGGTTTCCTGACAAGGTGACACAAAAACCACTCCGGCGCCAGCGCCTTCGCTAGAAGAAGCTCTGTCGAAGAACATCTTCCAAACAGAGGTGGTTGGAGGAGGTATCGCGTGATTAAATATGGGTTGTTTTCTGATTTGAAAAGGGGCTTTAGGAGTATCAGCGAGCTGCAATAAACTAGACCCCAAATCAGTGTCAAGTACCAAGATAGGATGATTGGTGGGGTTTTCTTCATCACTAACAATGTAGGCCAGCTGAGCTTCTCTGTACAACCTCCTATGTTCCACTCCAAAGACTGGAATGGTGGCATATGTGAGATCCATCTGTAATGTCCCTCCAAGTTTTTTAATCCAAGATCTTGACAACAACATGCCGAACTTGGGGGGGAACATCAGCTACTACAATGTCCATGACCACACTCTTCATTGGCAGCTGAAATAAAGAGACCACCAAGTCTTTAATGACTCCAAGGCATTTCACCCTCCTTGAATCAAAAGAGTACAAATCATGATAAGCCTTTTTCACTTCCAGTCTCAATTCTTCCATGACTATTTTGGGCATAAGGTTGTGGGAAGCTCCTGAATGTATGAGGCAATTATGCAGCACCTTATCATGTATGTTCAGGGATGTGTAGAAGGGAGGGGATGAATCATATTTTTCTTCTACCATGGGACCTAGGAAGACTGCTGGCTTTTCATCTTGAAGATTTACTGAGTGTGTGGAAGGCTAGGGGGACTCAAATTGTAGCAGTTTGGAGAGGGACATTTTGAAATCTTCATTTTTAACTAGTTCTGAGAGGGGTACGGGAATTGTAATCTTTTGAATTTCATGCTCAAAACTAAAGGATGAAAGAGGCTTAGGAGCTTCCCTTACCTCAAAGACAGGTTCTTTGGCTGTTTGTGAAGTATTATGAGTTTTCTTTTCTTTAGTAGTGATTGTTGCAGGTTTGGCAGGCCTTTCTGCCATGAAGGGCTGATCATGGCTATCAAAATTCCCTTCTTTC
The DNA here is from genome assembly GCA_009831015.1 of Picea engelmannii. NCBI lineage: Eukaryota > Viridiplantae > Streptophyta > Pinopsida > Pinales > Pinaceae > Picea > Picea engelmannii. The sequence goes on from ML777717.1 coordinate 954,615, forward strand.
TTATTTGACCTAAGATGGTATCTATTAGGAGTGTTGTTGGCCTTCTCCCCTTTACCCAACTCATTGATTTGAATGCTCATAAGGGATTCTTCATATGCAGATTGAGTAAAATGGGGAAAAGGGGAAGTGTCTTCAATACAGTGAATTTCAGGGTCGAGCTCTTCTATCTCCTCTCCTTCCTCATGAGAAACTAGGTTATTTTGGAGAGGGGTTTGAATCCTCTGATCATCTCTGTCTTTTCTCCTTTGTTCCCTTGGCAAATCCCGTGGCATATTGTTACTAGGCCTCCTGAAGCCTCTACTATCAATATTTTGGGGATTTCTATACATGGGCTTCCCTTCTAATTCCCACATTTCCATTCTAGCCAAAAGAAATTTTAGCACTTTAGTTACCTCGTCCATCTGAAGGGGAAGGGGAGAGGAATTGGATGGGTAGGTTTCAGGTCTATTCCTGGATATGTCTCTATCAGCCTTATTCCTGAGTCGATCAACAACCAATATGTTAGATTCTACTTCCACGGATGCATCCTGCATGTGAGCCAGAGTGTGGCTCTCCTTTCCCTCATCAAGAGGCAGAAATCAGGATCAAAAGTGCTATCATAAGTGATTTTAGAAGAGGCTTTTGAGGGCTTTATCTTAGCGGGGATATTATTGTACATTTTATTGAATCTCTTGGAGAAGTCAGAGACAGACTCTCCTTACTTTCTCTTCAAAGACCCAAACTATGTCATGTAATACATGAAGTCTTTTTTGTCTCCCCACTGTCTCAAAAATGAATTATCCAAAGCCTCAATCCCATTGATAGATCCAGTAGGCAGGGCCCTAAACCACTTTCAAGCCTCACCTTCAAGGCTATGGATGAAAATACTCATCCATACGTCTGCATGCATGATAACATGATCATTTGTAAAACTATAAAAGGCTTCAAGGTGTTCTTCTGCAGCTATGTCCCCTTCACCTGTAAACTTAGGCAGTTGCTTAAGGTATCCATCTGCTAGAAGGGCATTGAGAGGCTGAGGTAACAAAAGGGGAGCATACCTAAGAGCTATTATAGCCTTCATCCCGGTCATGGGGGGATTTTCTCCTGCCATAGGAATATTAGGTGGAGGAGAACTCGGAGGAGAAGGAGTTCGAACAGGGGATACTGGAAATGAGCCTCCAGGTGGAAGGGGGAATGATGGGGGATTCAAAGAGAAGGCTAAGGGGCTTGTGTCAGCAGATTCTTCTCTCTGTGCAATAGCAGCAAAAGTAATAAGAGGAGAGGTGGTAAAGCTAGGAGTGGGGAAATCTTCTGTGGTCCTGGGTTTACGCCCAGGCATAACTTCAGAGGAGAGGGGAGTGACAAGTATTTCTCCTTCCAATCCCATACCAGGAGGGGAAAACTCAGCAGGAACACTTTCGAAATTTAGGAAATGAGAAACTTCAGAAAAAGGTCTGCTAGGAAGCTGAGAAGAAGAAAATGGAGTTTCTACAGAAGAAGATGGAAAATTACCTGGTTCAACAGTGGAAGTTTCTCCTTCAGAGGCCTTTCCTTTTTTGATAATCACCTTTGGATCAGCTTCAGGCATAGCTAGAGGCAGCTATGGATGGGACCGCGTGTGTCTACCTCTGGAAGCCACAACTAAAATAGCAGGTTCGCCACAGTGGAGTCATCCCAATGGATTCGCCACAATGGAGTCCCCAGGTGCACAATAGTAATCTCATAGGGCTATGATTCTTGATGCACCTTCAGAATCAGAGGCTCGATGTCGTTCTCTCCCAGGGAAAATTTCCAACTTCGTCCCTGGCAACGACACTAGAAATGTTAGCGTCATAAGTCACTCCTGGATTGCAGTAGGAGTAAGCTTGAGGTCCATCATTTTATGTCACGATTTGTTTAAAAAACGCGATCGAATAAAAGTAAACTTAGAACAATATCATTTAACTCAGAAAACTAGGTTGTAACAACAAAGACATGCGAGGTCTTGATCTAACTTAAGCCAGTAATTTTTGCATAGTGGTGAGCAGGTGGAGGGAAAGAAAGGGGAAATAAAGTCTTCTCTGGACATCCGGTCTTCCAGCAGTCCTTAGAGGGGGAAAAGTCTCAGATATGAGATCCTCTCAGACCCAAGAAACTTCAGAGTAAACTTAAAATGTTGCAGAACTAGTACAATCAAACATGCATCATATAGCAATAACAACACCCGACTGGATCATCCATGCCCGGGCCTTAAGATTCAGAGGAAAAAGGAAAGGAGGAGGCTGGCCACCATTAAAAAAGAAGTCTCAAAATGTCAGTCTATATCCAGAGAACCAGAGGCTTAGTTAAAGTTTTACAATTAGGAGCTTCACTCTACCATCTATCATTTACAAAATGGAAAAATTGCGTACATATAACCAAAGCCAATAACAACAGTAAAACAAAGACTTATCATTAAAAAAAATTACGTCTGCATGTTTACTAGCAAACTGCACCTGCAGTCTCTGGACAGTCGTGCACTTATGTTAGATGCAATCCGACTTCTGGCACCCCACAGAAGAATTGACCTGTCTCTGGTCCTTTTCTGGGCTTTCCATTTATGGTGGAGGCAATGTCTAACCAACACCAACTACCTCAATAACTGCTTCCTTGGGATTAAGAATAACCCCGGTCAACTCTGCACTCGGACAACAAGGTAGCCTTTCTTTGGTGCTGCTCCTTTGCTGGACTGCTACAAGGAGACCCAGTAGACGGACATGGATGAGACCCTGGTGAGGAGGATGAGTTGGAGGATGAGAGGGACAAAAGGGAAAAGGAATATGACATGGGGGAAGTGGCAACCGAGGGAAGAATGCAGGGAGGAACACCTGGCAGGAGGTGACAGGTGGGAGTGAGGAAAGGGGAAAGAGATGGGCCAAGATGGTGCTGAGTGGAAGACACATGGCAGAAGGTGGACGATAGAGGAAACCAAAGACGTGACAAGGAGGGGGCCACTTTGAGCCGCCAATTTCGGACCCCCCCCCCTATTAAAGGTATATAGGAAAAGGGGGTCCGGAATCCAACCTTGACCATAGATCTGGGCTCCCA
>ML777717.1:957759-981933 GCA_009831015.1 Picea engelmannii
AGAGTGGCGAGGAGGCTCCGGAATCCAACCTCGACCGTAGATCTAGGTGCGTAGATTTTGGCCACCCAGTTCTTCCTGCCACTTAACCAAATGTGCATTTGCACCGCAACCTAGGGTAAGGGGGTTTTTACCCCACTTCTTTGTATTTTTCCACCCAAAGGGGCCTATCTTTTAGGAAAACACCCCCTTTACAAGAATTGGTGATAATAGAAGGGAAAGAAAGAGCTGGTCTATAAGATAAAGAAGTCACTATATGGTCTGAAGCAATCACCTAGGATGTGCTACCAAAATTTTGACACATACATCCTTGGATTGGGATTTGTGAGAAGTAGGGTTGATCACTGTGTATATTCCAAGCAGGTTGGTAATCAATTTATTTATGTAGTGATGTATGTTGATGACATGTTGTTGGTAGGAAATAAAATGGATGTTATCAAGGAGGTGAAATCGCAGCTATCCTCCAAATTTCACATGAAGGATCTCGGTGCTGCTAACTTCATTCTGGGAATGGAAATTAAAAGAGATCGTGCAAACAGGAAACTCTGGTTGAATCAGAGAAAATATGTTGAGACAATATTGCAAAGGTTTAATATGCGTTGAAGTAAACCGTTCAAGGTCCCTATTCCTATAGGTGTAAAGTTATATGCAGATCAATGTCCCAAGACATAAGAAGAAGAAGAGGACATGTCCCATGTTCTATATGCCAGTGCAGTTGGCAGTTTGATGTATGAAATGGTATGTACTAGACTAGACATTGCACATGCAGTGGGAGTTTTGAGCAGGTATATGTCAAAACCAGGGAAGGAGGATTGGACAGCAGTAAAGAGGGTCTTCAGGAATTTGCGTGGCACTACTAATTATGGATTGTACTACCAAGGAAGACCAAGATTGGACAGAGTGGTGGACATACATGGCTTTGTTGATGCAGATTGGGCTGGAGATATGGATCGCAAAAGATCTACAAGTGGGTATGTGTTTAACCTATTTGGAGGAGCATTGAGTTGGATGAGAAAAAGACAGGTTGTAGTGGCACTCTCAACTACAGAAGATGAATACATGGCAACCACTCATGCAAGCAAGGAAGCAGTATGGTTATAGAGATTGTGTTCAGGTATTGGGTTGGTACAACAAGTAGTGAGATTAGATTGTGACAGTTAGAGTGAAATCTTTCTGGAAAAGAACCAAGCGTATCATTCGAAGGAAAAGCATATTGATGTTCAGTATCACTTTGTGAGAGACATGGTTGAGGAAAAGAAGATGTTGCTAGAAAAGGTTGACACTTTGAAGAATGTTGCAGATTCATTGACAAAGTTTGTAAGCACATAAAAGTTCTCCTGGTGTAGAGTAACAATGGGATTTGCTTCCCTGGATTGTTGAATAGATAATATTGGGACCCCTGGATGCAAAGAAAACAACAAGTGGGAGAATGTTGGGTATGTGTTATATTCTTTGCATGTGTGTGTGGGCATGTCAGATTCGACAACTGTGTCTGGCGATCCCTCGTACTAGTGCCCTGGTTTTTTTGTGTGCGTCGGGCGCTTTCCTAGGGGGGTCCCGGGGGGGGCACGTATTCCCCTCCTAGTTACGCGCAATGTTCGGCATCGGGCGTTAGCCCAGGGCAGCGCCCCGTTTTTTTTTTTTTGGGTGGTTTTTGCTATTTTTAGTGGATTTTGTTATTTTTAGCAGTTTGCTAAATTAATTATGGATTAAGGGATTAGGGTTTTGGTATCTAGAGAATACCTGAAACATTGTATATATTGTAAGGTGAATGGTGATATTCGATATAATGAATATAAGAAAGGTTTTCCTGGTTGAGGGTTTCTGGTATAAATCTCTGTGTACTAAGTGAATGAGCCATTGATTAAATTCTGTTTTTCTTAAGAATCTATATGCATTGCTTTAATTCACATGTTTAAAACTTATAGGTGGCCACCAATATCCACCTAGATCATTCCTCCCCCTTTAGGAAACAATTCTCCCCGTTGCATCAAGTTCCTTTGGGAGATGGGGAAGCTTTCGCTGAATTTGAACCTTGGTGAGTTACTTGCCTTGTTGAAGAAGTTGTACTGCTTAGCTTGTTGAAAGTTGTCATGAACCTATTGCTGGAGGGGTTGGATCCATTCAACCAATCTAGTTGCATAATCTGTATGAGTGTGGGAGGAATATGCCAATGAATATGCAACATGAAGAGCTATATCAATGGGGGATAATGGTTGGAACCCCAAGCATGCTTGAAAAGAGTTGTGGCCAATAGAGCTATGAAGGTCTATGTTATAGCTTGTCTTGACTAGGAAGTGCATAGGCACCCCTGTAGGTGAAGAAAGAATGTCCTCTTCTACAATCTTGTCGATATGATTCTACTGGATAGAAAGGTCTTGGGCCAAGGATGCAGTGGTCACAGTGTCCTTCTATAAACCTTCTGAATTGATTGTGAATAAGTTAAACTTTGTCATATGAGAGACTATTTTGCAAGACTTTTTTGTCAAGATAGTAGTTGGAACTACCTCTGGTACCCTGTAGAGATGAGCCCCCAAAGTAACAATGATAATATAGGGTCGAGACTCATAGATGGCTTGACACTTCCACATATATGGTTGGCCTAATAGAGCATCACATACTTCCATTGGGGAAACATCACACATTACCTCATCCTTGAAGGGCTTTATGTTGTATGACAACGAAAATTGTTTGTTGACATAGAGATCTCTGTCAGGCTGTGGTATTAAAGGTTTTTAATTACCTGAAATCACTAAATTGTCAAACCAGGGTAAGTAAAATTAGACTTGCTACACTATATGTGCTGGTAAGATTCTAAGTTCTACCTAAATGTTTTTCTAAGAAGAAAACATAAACTTACTCTTATGAATTGAATCCTAATGATTATCTTAAAACTAATCATACCTTGTCTAATCAATCAAATGGAAATAATTCTAAGTTAATCTAATGCATTTCTATTCCTAATCCAAAGAAATCATTCAATGTTGTCTACCATGAACTAAACACCTAATTATCAAAACATCTACCTTAACCATACAAGAAAGAGCATTTTTCTAAAAACCCTCTATTTAATCTAAATACCAAGTAATTCTAAATCTAACAAGAGTGAAACTAATCAACGTCCTCATTTACCCTACAAATATCAAAAGCTTCCTTTAACCAAACCATAAGCGAACTACCCTAACAAAAACAGAGTAAATCAAAGTTCAAACTATCTTCAAATTATGATTAAACTGGAAACTTGAAAACAGAGCAAATCTAAACTAATTTAAGAGAGAGCTCAATCGACAGTTGGTTTATTCATCAAATTCCACACTGGCAAGTAACTCATTCTAACATTCAATGATCTACGAGATAATATCAAAACAGAGAATGAACTAAATGAAAATGATTAAATTTTAGCAGAGCAGTTTCTAGTTAAAATAATTCACACACATATTCCAAAGCTAGAAATGAACTAACGATACTATAGAAAAGAGAAAATGAATCGAACTTGTTGGCAGGCCCAACCAAGAGGTGCAATTGCTTTAAAACGAAACCAGAGCTAACTCAAATTACTCCATGCATAACTGTATCATTCCTCATACTCCACAATTCGAAAATTAACTCAAGTCATTCAACAACAAATATGATATAACGCACAGTTCAGAAATTGTATATCAGCAATATCGCATAACATCCCATAATATCGTGTAACCATTCTTGAGAGAGATGCGAGATTATATAGATCCTCCCACATATACAATCGTGAATCCTTAAAAATAGTCTTGAACATAGGTACATTTAATTAAGTGAATCTTAGATCCGAAAATGACTCAAAGTTTGTTAAAACAGAGTTTACAGCTTCATGACACGAAGTGTCAAGAAGTGTGAGCTATAAAATAGAGATAAGCATCATAACAAAACAGTTCTATAATCCCTCTCTGAGTCATCACATTCTGTTCTTCAAAGATTAAATTCGATATTTAAAATCTAAACTATAACTCGATCAATCCTAGGAATCGGGAATGTCATTCCAATCTGGCAATGTCGTGTGAATCTTTGACATCTCCACTGAGTGCAAGCCGATACTTGGTACTGATAAATCTATTTCAAGGAGACAAGTACCTAACTCATGCAATGTTAGTATCAATATCAATTTAAAGTATCAAAATACATTAAAAATAACTTAAATCATATGAATACCTTGAATAGCTCCATTTAGGGCAAAATGATGTGAAATGTATCAAGGCAAGGCCAGAAAGGAATGATACTAGATATGGAATGGGGGTATATCTGACATAAGATATGCAAAAATAAGGTCAATATTGGAGACTAACATTTCCCCCAAGCTGAAGACTTTGCCTGTCCTCAGGCAACAAAAAAGTCAAAAACTAAGAGTCATCAGAGTGTTGCAGCAGTTGTAACCAACATTTGCAATCTCTCATGCTTCCTTATGTTTCTGATTTCCTTCTTAAGAACCCGATTTATGGTGATGTTCTTCTTGGAAATCCTCTGGAATCTCTTATTCTTCTGCAAAAGAGATCTATTTTTTCGTTTTAATCGCTTGATCTTTGCCGAGAAGTGAGCTTGCCTGAGCTTCATAAGTTCATTTTCTGTTTTTATATGCCGATCCAGTATGGCATATTCATGTAATTTTTCTTTTAACCTGTGATTCTTGTTTTCCAATTTGATAACCATTGGTCTCAAAGATCTATTGGAAGAGATTTCACAATAAGATTCGAATGTCTTACAACGACCTTGTTGTGTTTGAGGGTTGAGTTCATGAGTGAACTCATCATGTATTTGATCAGGGGTATTGACTGGGTTGGATTCGTGAGTGAACTCATCATGTATTTGATCAGGGGTATTGACTGGGCTGGATTTGTGAGTGAACTCATCATGTATTTGATCAGGGCTATTGACCGGTATCTCAATTGGTTTGGCCTGCGCACTTTCTTCGGGCACCTTCTCTTGCTGATTGACTTCATGAACCTTTCTAATCAATTGAGAGAGAGTCCATGTCATCTCAGAAGACTCTGGAGCATCTTTCTGATCAGTCACACTTTTCGTTCTTTCCTGTAACGGATAACTAGGCATAGAGTTATCCATATCTGAAATTTTGCATTTACGTTTAGGGTTCCTTCTAGGTTTGACAATTAATTCCTCGAGTTCTTCCACATCAATAATATTTTTAGTAGTCGGAGAAGAAATTGGAGTTTCAACATTTACATCTATAGAGACAATATTTTCCACTTTTTTGCGGCTAGTTTCCACACCATCAGAACTATGGACATCAAACGAGTGTTCAGTGCCAGGATTATCATTATTGGCCTCAATTGTACAATCTGGTGTATACTCAAGATCATCACAGACTTTGTCTAGGGTTTTAACAACTTTCTTCTTAGAACTTGACTTCTTCTGTGTAGCAATTGACTAACTAGTTTTATCTTTAGAATTGTCAGAAGCTAGGGTTTTTACAACAAACATATTCCAAGATTCCTGTTTGTGAGATAATGCGATCTTAACCAAAAATTTTACAAGACCAAAATGAAACAGACTGCCCCTAAAATCTTTTTCTTTGCAAACTTCTTCTGCCATTCTCTTCAAACTTTTCAACAGAAAATAAGGGATGTTCACCAAATGGTTACCTTTGAAATGCAGTAAGAGTCAAGCATGACAGGGAAACACAATCATGTACCGACCTTCACAGGTGAGGTAGCGTTGAAGTATGGATAGCAACTGAGACCATTTTGGTTCCAACCATGACCTCGAGGTGCCTTCTGACCATTGTAATTTTCGATACTGGGGTTGCAGGAGCTGCGTACAGAGATTTTTGTCTACTGGTTGTCCCTTCGTCCATTTCTGACCAGTGCTGGGTAACTGTATTGCTTCAAAAATGAACTACTCTGTGACTTCAAATTCCAACTCGCCCACTTTATCCCATCCACCATGAAAGTGCAACGCGAATTGAAGTGTAATCTTATCATCATACCCGTCAAACTTCTTGAAGAACGGCTCCCATCCTGCTTTCTGAAAGATGTGTTTGGTGGCTTCATACTCAGGTAGAGCCTCCAAATCTGCATAAGTCTGAGGTTCGTGGCGATTTTCCACCATGATGTTACTCAGTATAACAGGGAAGGTTCAAAGGTAAGCAAAAGAATTAGATGAGGGCAACAGAGGAGTAGATTATTATGCATGAAATAGGCCGTGTAAGGAATTATGGAAAGACGTTTAAGCATCGTGGGGATCAATAACATGTGAAGAAATGATGACGGTCGTACTTCTTTGTTAAAATACCATTTCACATGAGTCGTGTCAAATTCAACCATTATAATGTGGTTCATTCTTGAATCAAACTCACCTTTTAAGTACAGAGTATAGAAATGATGAAATGACATGGAGTATCGAGGCATTCATAGTTCAAGTTATTTAATATGAATTTTAATAAATTAAACTAACATGAAACTATGCTTACCTGAGCTCGATTACGTACTCCCTGTTATGTTGTGTTTTCTTACTGCAGAAATTTCTGAACCAATTCTGAATCTGGAGAACACCAAAGTTGTAACTGTAGTCTGTGCTGCTAATAGCCACTGTGACTGATTAATTCTGCCTGGTACTAACTGGTACTGAGAAAATAAACCGAGATCTGCAAAGAAACCTGAACCAATAATAACTTGTTGAGATATAAAAGATTTCCTGGTTTTTTTTTTTTTGAAAAAAATTATATGTTGGCTATCCCTGAACCTATCTCCTGTTTATTCCTGAAAGGAATCAACCAAAATTATGTCTTCTACAACAGCTTCAAATTTTTAACCCATGGTACAATTCTTATTTGTGTGAATAAATGTTCTGAAGTCGAACACAATAAGAAATCATTGGATTACCGGCCATTAATGAATGTCGTTAACCAATGCGAGATGACCCATCATTGATGTTAATGGGCCTCAAAGTACCTATAGTACATCCTAACAGGTACGAATAAAGGTCTTGGTGTCAAGTCACCTATAGGATCTATCAACCAAGATACATTGAGGTATTCTCATGGTTGTTAGCAAGGAAATCTGCCATTAAGGCATGCAGATACCAGGGTACTAAATAATCTCTAATATCAACTCCAGATAAGGTGTTGAAGTTGATGGAGTGAGATTTGCTGGAAGGTGGACCTTAATGTATCCCACATCGTCCAACGCGAGTGCAAATATAAATTTTGCAAAAAATGATTTTGGTGAAATAGTAATTACGTACTTGTGGATTTTATGAGCCCAAGTTAGTAAATGCTCATTGCTTTCTCATGTTTTGAGAGTCTGAGAAAAATGCTAAAAGAAAACTATAGGGGGGTTTCTTTCCCATCATAATCTATCAGGCTTGGTAAATAATAATCCTATCCCTGATAAATGCCCCTTTCATACTTTAATGAGCAATTCAAAGGGAGAAAACAAGCTCAAATTTATTAGTTTTAAAACAAGACAGTATTTACTGATGAAAATTTTTCGCAAAATAAAATGATCTTACCTTCTTACCAGTTGCGAAAAAGTGATGAAATTTGATTTTGTACTTGCTTCAAAAATCCTGTAAAGCTGAAAAAAATATGTTAACATATCCAAAGAAAAAAAAATTATTTATATATATATATATATATATATATTATTTACAGCATTCTAAAAATAAAAAGAATGATCAAGGATCATCAGGAGGAGAAGACTCTTCTCCTACTATTTTTATTTCTAGTTGTTTAGATATTTCTTGTAGAAAATCATCTCTAGACAAGGGTTTGTGATATACTTTTAATCGATGTCCATTTACTACAAAGTAATTTTGGGAATCGTCTATGGTCTTGATTCTAACAGATCCGTTATCAAAAACAATTTCCACTTCAAAAGGTCCCAACCATCGTGTCGTGAGTTTTCCTTTAAAAGTTTTATATTTGGAATCAAATAGCAATGCCCAATCCCCTGGTTGAAAATGTTTCTTCTTAATGTATTTATCATGCCATTTGCTACGTTGATTTTGTATGAGGATAGTTCTTTGAAGAGCATCTTGCCTAATTTCTCCCAATTCATTTAATTGCATAACTCTTTTCTTATGTGCCTCATCCAAATTTAAACCCAATTCTGCTGCTATGTGGAAGGTATGAATATGAAATTCTATGGGAAAGAGGATTTGCTTGCCATATACCAATTCATAAGGAGTATGACCAGTGGTATTCCTCCACGTAGTCTTGTATGCTCATAAAGCCTCTGGAAGTCTATCCGCCTAATCTTTGTGATGTAAATGTATTGTCTTGGTTAGAATAGCTTCTAAAACTTTATTTGTGGATTCCACTTGCCCATTGGCTTGTGGATGGTATGGGGAAGTCTTACAGTGTTTTATCCCATATTTATCTGTGAGCTCCTTCATCAGTTTAGAGGTGAATTGAGCACCTTGATTAGTAACAATATCTCATGGAACACCAAAGCGAGTAAAGATATCTTCATAAATAAATTCAACCACTGATTTCTCAGTTGCTTGATATAAGGATTTTGCCTCTACCCACTTGGTTACAAAATCTGTACAAACCAAGATGTACTTATTCTTCCTAGACATTGGGGAAATTGGTCCTACAAAATCAAGTGCCCATTTATCAAATGGTTCAATCACAACCTGCGGTCATAAGGGAATCTTGTCTGCTACTGTAGGCCTCCCCATCCTTTGACATCTATCACAACTTCTTACATATTTTGTTGCATCTTTAAATAGTGTTGACTAGTAATATCCTGATTGTAAGACTTTATATGCCGTTCTCTTATCAGATAAGTGTCCTCCACATGGCCCGTCATGACAGGCCTGAAGGATATCGGGAATCTCATCTTCCCGAACACATCTCCTAATGATCATATGAGGACTTGTATAGAAAAGATCACTTCCTACCCAAGAGTAATAAGCACTTTGCTGGACAATTATTTTCTTTTGTGGTGATGACAAATGAACTGGCAGTCTCCCTATAGCTAAATAATATGTTGTATCTGCAAACCAAGGGGTCTTAACAGCTACTGCAAATACATGTTCATCAGGGAAACTATCATTCACTGTAATGTTAGTACTATCTTGAGGGATCCGAGAAAGAAAATCCGCAACTACATTTTCTTTTCCTGGTCGACCAACTATAGTGATGTTAAATTCTTGAAGTAACAAAAGCCATCGTGTGATCCTTCTGGTAGTAACTGGTTTTTTCATCAAAAATCTAATATAAGAATGGTTGGTATGTACAAAAACTTCATACCCAGTGATTTAATGACGGAATTTATTGATGGCATGAACTACAACCAAAAATTCCTTCTCTGTCACAGTGTAGTTCAATTCAGGAGGAGTAAGGTTTTTGCTGGTAAAGTAAATAGCATAATTTTGTTAGTTCTCTTTTTGCCCAATCACTCCTCCTAGAGAAGTGTCTGAGGCATCAGTTGAAATATGGAAGGGAAGAGACCAATTTGGCCCTCGTAAAATTGGTGCCATGGACAATTTTGCTTTCAAAGTTTCAAAATCATTTTGACAATTGTTATCCCAACAAAATTCTGCATCCTTTGCTAACAGTTTAAACATGGGGCTAGCTGTCTTTGTAAAGTTTTCAATAAACTGATGGTAATATCCATCATGTCCCAAAAAACTTTGAACATCTTTTTGGGTTTTTGGAGAGGAAAGCTTAACTATTACTTCAATTTTAGCTGGATCGACTTTAATTCCTTCTACAGACAAATGATGACCCAACACTATTCCCTCAGTTGATAGCATTTTATATTTTTTGTGACTAAGGGATAAATTTGATTCTTGACAACGAATTAAGACTTTCTCAAGATTATTTATGGCTTCTTCGAAAGTATTTCCATAAACAACAAAATCGTCCATGTACACTTCCACACAATCATGAATTAAGTCAGCAAAAATCCCAAGGAATGCTCTCTGAAATGTAGTAGGAGCATTGCATAATCCAAAAGGTAGTACTTTATAATCATAAGTGCCCTAGGGACACATGAATGTGGTTTTGTCCTGGTCTTCAGGAGCAATTTGAATCTGATTGTATCCACTATACCCATCGAGAAAGGAAAAGTACTTTTTCCCAGCCAAGGTATCCAAAACCTGATCTATAAAAGGAAAGGGAAAGTAGTCCTTCAGGGTTTCCTTATTCAACTCCCTAAAGTCTACACACATTCTCCATTTCCCTGTCATTTTCTTAGGTACCACAACAAGGGGTGAAACCCACTTGCTGTCAGAAATTGGATAAATGAATCCCACGTTTAATAATTTTTGTAACTCTTCTTTCACAAAATCTTTCAGGATTGGATTCATACGCCTTTGTGGTTGTCTTATTGGTGTCATATCTAGTTGGATATATATGTGGTGAATACAAGTATCAGGATGCACTCCTCTCATATCAGTGTTAACTGCAAATGCTCATGATTTCTCTTTCAAAAGATTTGTTAACTGCTCCTGTTGCTTGAGACTTAATTCAGAATTGATGTATAGACATTTGCCTGGGCTAATTTCTACTAGAATGGTATATGATCCTGGATGCTCATCAATGGTGAAAACCATAGATGGTGAAAATGACAAAAATGACTCACTTCGTTCTTGAAATTCCTCCCTGAATATTTGATTGTATTGAAGACATGTTTGTGGAAATTCGACATTTTCTGTGACAGAAAGAAATTGGCTTAAAATATCATCCTCTGTTGGTTCTTGTAATGCATGAAATTCATCAACAGAGAATAAAGATTCTTCCTCATCATTTTCATGATATGGACATTTTAGCCACCACAATTCTTCTGTAACCGGTTGAGCAAGCGGGAAAAAAGTAAGCTTCTGTGAAGAAATGCCATTTGAGATGAACATATCCCCACCACGACATCCTATGAAAGCATTGGTTGTAGCCAACCAAGGTCTTCCTAAAATGATTGGATGACCTTTCGTGGGATATTTTGAGTGAATAATCATGAAGTCGACAGGATATTCCCACGAAGTTAATGTAACAAGAATGTCATCAAGGACCCCAACAGGTTTTATAGTTGTCCTGTCAGCAAGTTCAAGAACTGTAGGGGTAGGGCGAAGGAATCAACTTAGTTGTAATAGCTCAACTATATTGATGGTCATTATATTAATGGCTGCACCCAAGTCGACTAAAGTATTACCAATAGAAACATTATTGATAGTAACTGATACTATTGGGTTCTCGAGATTGGCATACTTCACAATCTTAGGAGCTTCAGAAATATAATTTGATAATTGGCCTACCAGGTGTATCATGGGTGGATGTTTTTGTTTTCGACCCGGTTTCTTAATGCAAAGTTCTCTAATGGTCTTGGCGTAGATCGGAACATCTTTGATTGCCTGTAACAATGGAATCTTAACATAGACATTTTTTAGTTCATTCATGATGTCAAACTCAGATTGAGCAATTGGGTTTTCAATAAGCAACCTCTTAGGAAAAGGAGGTTTTCAAGGGACCTGAGTTTGTATGTTTTGTTGTGATTCAGATACTTTATCCTTTGGAATGATGACATCTTTTAGAGATACCCTGTTTGGTAAATCATCTATAGGTTCTTCTTTATGTTCTTGGATAATTACCTTCGGTGCTGTTCTTTTCACAGGTTGAGTTTTGTTTAAAGTTTTCCCATATCTCAACTGCATTTCTTGTATGGAAATGGTGTTTATGGTGTAAGCTGGGAAGTTTTGAAAATCAGCATTATGGAGTGGTAGAGGTGGTCTACTGTTAGGATTTGGAATGGGTTGAGTGGGTAATATGGTGGGTCAAGGTGGATTATGAGGCTAATGAGGAGTTTGTTGGATAGGTGGTAAAGGAGGTGGAGTAAATCCAGACAATAACTAATGCATGTTTGGAGGGTATTGAGTACATGGATTCTGGGGAATTGGTATTGCATGTTGTTGTTGATTATTTCCATAATTGTGCTCTCTCCATCCCTGATACCAAGGTTGAGCAGGAACATTTTGTGGTGGCCAATTTGGCCAATTCCATGGGTGTTGTTGTTGTTGAGGAAAAGATGGATAATAGCTGGAAGGTTGTGGGGATGGTTCTTGGTACATATTTGGGTTCCTAGGTTTCCAAGGCTTCTTAGGTGTAGATGAAGTACCTGGAGCTTCCCCTCCCTTGTATATAGCTTGCAGTCCTGGTAAGGATGGACAATCTTTTGTTTTATGATTTTCAGTACAAATTGCACATAAAGAAACATTGTCTAAAGGACATTCTTGTAAAGGATGCCTTTTTCTACATTTTGGGCAGAATATGCTTAATACCGGGTTTTCCTCTTCCTGCTTTTTCTTAATCTTCAGAGTGTCTAAATAAGAGCCAATTGTTCCTAAAATATATGTTTTAAAATTTTCCAAAAGGTTTCCCAGCTCAATTCTAGTAACTCCACTAGATGTGGGTACTTTGGTGTTTTTGTTGACAGGTTCTCTTACGCTTTTTACCGTTTTTCCCCTACTTCTCGAATAAGTTCTACATAGTTCACTGAGTGCTTCAAAGTCTTTCTGATAAATGTCTCCTGAAGCCATTAAGTTGAGGGTGTCAATATATTCATCTAAAACCCCTTTTAAGAAAAGAGTTTTGATTGCTTCATTCTGGAGACCATTATATTTGGATTTTTGAAGAGTATATGTAAACCTTTCTAAGAAATCTTCAAGGCTCTCATCATCTTGCTGTTGCATCTTAAAAATATCATTCCAAGAATCCTTGGGTCTACAATAGTCTTGGTACTTCTTTAAAAATATTGTCTTCATATCTTCCCAAGATCTAATGCTATACTCTCCTAAACTCATGAACCAACGTAACGCAGAATTCTTTAGGGTAGCAGTAAACAACTTCAGCTTATGTGCATCCTGTAGATAGTTATAACTCCTGCATAGGATGTCAAATTCGAAAAGAAAGACATCTGGATCTTCACTACTTTTCCCATAAAAGGTTGGTAGTGCCGAGGGTGGGATATTTTTCATATTGACATTTTGGACCAAATCCAAAATTGGAAACCCAAAAGTTGTTTCTGGTCTTAGCTCATTCTCTACTTGTTCTTCTTCCTCATGTTCAACATGAATTTCTTCCCTCTCTCTTCTCTCCATTTCTCTTTCTCTTTCTCTTTCCCTTTCGGCTATGTTAAAAGGATTACCAAAAATTGTATATGCAATCCAATCTTTCTTTGGTGAGGGTATGAAATCCCACCTCTTTGGACTCCTTTTGACAGAATAACTATCTCCTATTGGCTCTTTTGAGGATCCTATCTCCTCTGATTCAATAGTTGTAGTTGTTACTTGTGAAACTATAGTGTCAGGATTCCCAAAAATAGCTTGCACTTTTTCTGGATTAATTATATCAACCGAGTTTGGATCACTAGGAATTTGGATTTGTTGGTATGTGGTGTTTCCTGGTTTTGGAGGGGAAATGATAAATGGTTTAAGTTCTTCTCGTGTGGTATTATCCCTTTCTAATCCAATTTCAGTTTGTTTTATTCCTGATCCTATGTTTTGCTCTATGGTTTCTTCAGCCAGAGTTTCAGTCTCAGTTTCTATTGCTTTTTGGGTGGAGGTTTCTTCTTTTTTTTGTTTTGAATTTCCCCTAAATCTACATCTATGATCTCTATTTCTCATGAAAACATACTAAAATAAAGTAAAGACTAAGATTGAGTTTTGGAGGAACCTATGATAAAAGATGCATAGGTTCTTATCCCTTGTCTTACAACTCCTCTTTCGTCAACCTGCTAATCATACCACACTAAACAAAAGGCATTTTAAAAATAACCAAATCAGTTATCTAACTTACCTTCTAAATAGCTCCCCGGCAACGACGCCAAAAATGTCAGGCTGTGGTATTAAAGATTTTCAATTACCTGATATCACTAAATTTTCAAACCAGGGTAAGTAAACTTAGAGCTGCTACACTATATGTGCTAGTAAGATTCTAAGTTCTACCTAAATGTTATTCTAAGAAGAAAACATAAACTTACTCTTATGAATTGAATCCTAATGATTATCTTAAAACTGATCATACGTTGTCTAATCAATCAAATGGAAATAATTCTAAGTTAATCTAATGCATTTCTATTCCTAATCCAAAGAAAGCATTCAATGTTGTCTACCATTAACTAAACACCTAATTATCAAAACATCTACCTTAACCATACAAGAAAGAGCATTTTTCTAAAAACCCTCTATTTAATCTAAATACCAAGTAATTCTAAATCTAACAAGAGTGAAACTAATCAACGTCCTCCTTTACCCTACAAATATCGGAAGCTTCCTTTAACCAAACCATAAGCAAACTACCCTAACAAAAACAGAGTAAATCAAAGTTCAAACTATCTTCAAATTATGATTAAACTGGAAACTTGAAAACATATCAAATCTAAACTAATTTAAGAGAGAGCTCAATCTACAGTTGGTTCATTCATCAAATTCCACACTAGCAAGTAAATCATTCTAACATTCAATGGTCTACGAGATAATATCAAAACAGAGAATGAACTAAACGAAAATGATTAAATTTTAGCAGAGCAGTTTCTAGTTAAAATAATTCACACACAGATTCCAAAGCTAGAAATGAACTAACAATACTATAGAAAAGAGAAAACGAATTGAACCTGTTGGTGGGCCCAACCAAGAGGTGCAATTGCTTTAAAACGAAACTAGAGCTAACTCAAATTACTCCATGCATAACTGTATCATTCCTCATACTCCACAATTCGAAAATTAACTCAAGTCATTCAACAACAAATATGATATAACGCACGGTTCAGAAATTGTATATCAGCAATATCGCATAACATCACATAATATCATGTAACCATTCTTGAGAGAGATTTGAGTTTATATAGACCCTCCCACATCTACAATCGTGAATCCTTAAAAATAGTCTTGAACATAGGTACATTTAATTAAGCGAATCTTAGATCCGAAAATGACTCAAAGTTTGTTAAAATTGAGTTCACAGCTTCATGACATGAAGTGTCAAGAAGTGTGAGCTATAAAATAGAGATAAGAATCATAACAAAACGGTTCTATAATCCCTCTTTGAGTCATCACATTCTGTTCTTCAAAGATTAAATTCGATATTTAAAATCTGAACTATAACTCGATCAATCCTAGGAATCGATACTGTCATTCCAATATGGAAATGTCGTGCGAATCTTTGACATCTCCACTGTGTGCAAGCCGGTACTTGGTACTGATAAATCTATTTCGAGGAGACAAGTACCTAACTCATGCAATGTTAGTATCAATATTAGTTTAAAGTATCAAAATACATTAAAAATAACTTAAATCATATGAATACCTTGAATAGCTCCATTTAGGGAAAAATGATGTGAAATGTATCAAGTTAAGGCCAGAAAGGAATGATACTAGATATGGAATGGGGGTATATCTGACATAAGATAGGAAAAAATAAGGTCAATATTGGAGACTAACAATCTCATCCATGGAAAATCCACTCAATGTTGTGTGGCTATGTGTGTGATGTTGTTGACAAATCTAACTGCTTGACGACCTTTGGTGAGATGAGGTTCTTTTGGCTTCCACTATCAATAATGACATACATTGGGTTCCCCTTCACCCACATCTATGAATGGAAGAGGTGCTCACCCTCCTTTGGATCCCCTGTTTCTTCTGGTTGGGTTGTTGTGGTCATGATGGTAGCAATAGGTTCTGCATCGATGATCTATTTCCTTCTATTTTTTTCTGAATCAGAGTCTGAGTTGGGGCTCAAATAGTTTTCTTTGAGCTCAACCACCAATGAATGTTTTGAGAGACAATCATTGTTGTTGTGCCAATGGATTTTATGGAAGTCACACCACTTTCCAGTGTCCTTCTTTGTCTTCTCGTTACACTTCTTTTCCTGTGGCTTGGGTTGTCTTTCTTGAGGTTGGTTTTTTGTGAGTTAGGGCCACCTTTACCATAATTTGGTTGTTGTGGATTTGCAGGCCTGAACTCTTGCTTATTCCTTCGCTTAATTTTTTTCTTGATTTTGACAACATATCGATAAGTGACTCCTAGTGACGAGATGTCCAAAAACTCCATTTATGTTTGGATGTACATGTGTAGACACCCACGGTATTTTAGAACCAGATGTCGCTCAGAGTCTTTGATACCCATCTTGGTGCACAAGGTATGGAAGGTATTTGTGAAATCTAGCACTATTTGGTCTCACTCTTAACGTAGTGTGGTCCATCTCAGTACAAGTCCTCAGGGTCCCATGTGACCTTTGAATCATTGGCCAAGGCCATTTTGTCCTTTTTCCAACTACAAGTTTGTCATGATACTGGATTAGAACTTCTCTCTGAGTTCAAATAAACCACTGTTGTCCATATATCCGACCACATCCATGAATGGCACCAGCAACGTAGTTTGTGTAAAGAATAAACTGCCAAATAACAATGTCTTGATTGGTTTCTCAAATCCCTCGTTTTTGTTATTGCCAAGGATGTAGCATCCACTTTTCCTAAGTCAGAAGAGGAATCCATCAGTAAGGCACAATGGTTTGACCTCATATATGCTCAGTCAAGTTACTTATACATAGTATTGCCAGATGCACCCCTACCCATACCATTCGGCCAGGAGAAACCTAGGATGTCCCACGCAATGCATGGGTTGATTTGTTCTATGAACCATCTCAATCCTTACAACCACCTGCCACCCACTTATGGTGCACCTCAATATCCACAACCATATGGAGGGACGTATTATTACCCTCCTCCCAATCACCAACAGTCATATCCTGTTGCTAATCCTCCACCAATGGGTGGACCCTCACTGGTACCCATGATGCGTCCAGTCTCTCAACCAAGTACGAGTTCACCTTCTACCTCCGCATACAACCTTAGCAATAGTGGAAGAACTTCAACTTCTTACACGCCATATGGATCGTCTCCAGAAATCAATCGATATTTTCCATTTCCTTCTCCTCCACAGCCGATTTCTCCTCCATCAGGATAATCACATGCCAATGTTAACTTTGTTCAAACCTCCCATTCAACAACTTCAAACTTTTGAACAATTGAATACGGAAAATCCAGCCCATCTGTTGAATAACGCCAAGAAGAAAGAAAAAAATCGAGACAACAACAACCCAGGACCAGGTGGAAATAACCCCCAATAAAACCATCCCGCTGGGGGCAACCAAAACCCCCAAGGGGGCACCAATAAAAATCAACCATGACAAGGTAAGAACAATAACCTTAGAACGAACTTCCCTTGCGCTCTATGCAGTGAGTATGGACATTATACTCACAATTTCCCCCAAATTTTTGATTTCAAATCGATGAAAGAATCCATGAACGCGCAACGTCCTCGAGTGTCGCATGCCCCTCAGTAGGCCCCACAACAGTATTTGCAACAAATACCTCTGACCATTTTGCAAAACTCCATTCCACACCAAGGTGTGATGAATACCCAACATGAGGTACACTCTGCTCCACCCCAAATGGGGTTGTATGAAAACCCAGGCCCCAATCAACCTAGAAATCCGATCGATCGTAACATCCTCCTTACCAGTGAAGAAGAGATTCTTCTGCAAACACGCGGTCGAAAATATGGTGTTCCACCTGAATCTACCCCAACCACCTCGAAAGAGGCTCCAACTAAAACCAGACAACCCTTGATGATTCCATGCCCTAACACTGAACCAAACCCTCGTATACCTCGCATGTCGTTATGACAGAATGTACATAACCCTCATGCTAGGGCAGCCCATAACTATAGTATGGTCGACGACTTAGCATAGTCTCCTACAACCATGTCTGTATTGGAGGTCCTCCAAACCTGTCCAACTCAACGAAAATCCTTGCTTTCCGCCTTGGGGGCAGTCGACCCTGCTGATACTAGACTCATCACCTTTGATCTCGATAGTGGAGAACCACGCCTCCTCGCCTTGGTATCTTTTGAGATACCAGTTAAGATCTGGAACATCACAGTTCATTGATGCATCATCGACGAAGGTGCATCCACATGCATCAAGTCCAAAGTAGTATGGAAGAAACTCGGCTAACCTGAGCTAGTACCATCTGCCATCACCCTGAGAGCTTACGACAATCGCCCATCATCCCCTGAAGGGCTCTTCCAAAATGTCCCTGTAGGACTTGGGGGAAAAACCATCCTCATCGACATTAAATTTATTGACGCCCCACTTGATTACAACATATTGTTCGAATGTAGCTACATGTATGCTATGAAGGAGGTATCCTCTTCTGTGTTTCAAACGATGATGTTCCCACACAACGGGAAAATTTTCACCATCGACCAAATTACACATTACGAGCCTAATCATTCTGCCAACATTGATAACATTCTCCCCCTTATCCACACTAGCTCCGACGCTTTTTCGGTCATCAACATGGATCCTTGAGGAGTGCAAAGGTGATCTTTTCCCCGTCGAAAAAATTGTGAACAGAGAAATAACCTTCTGGTAGATTCAACCATTTTTCTAAGGCATTCGCATCTATCTGAACTTCAAATACGAGAATATTAAAATTAACTTGTACCTTGAAGGGAGAGGTTCCTCCAAAGTAGTCACTTGATGAAGATGTGCATGTTGCTATCGATAGGCGTTGAAGGATGTGGGAAAAATTCTCCATCAGTTCATCCCTATGTCACGCGAGAGCTTGCTCAAGCAACAGGTTAATAAAATCTTCTTCTCCGCTGTTTTTTTTTTTTTTTTTTCTGCCATANAAAGGGTTTCTTAGGCGTGCGATAGCGATTTTCCTCAAGAGAGACAAGCTCGAGACCCAACTTGCTATACTCGGACCTCCTCGGGGACATGCACTAGAAAACGATCAAGAGTAGCCTGCTCTCATACCGCTGATCCGAATTATTTTCGGAATGAAATGAAAGCAGAGATATTACAGTGAAATACACACAAAAATTGTCAGAAATAGAGAAATACAACAACACATGATTTCTATTAATGAAATAAATGTATAGAGATTGTAAAAATACATAGGGTAAGACTCGCTAGAATGGTGGCATCTTTATCTCTGAGAAGAGATGTGACGGATATGCTCATTCGTAAGAAGATGATTACAATGAGGCTCTAAAGGCCTTTTTATGATAAACATTAATTCCAAAACCCTAGACATCCAAAAACCTAACCCTAGGAGATGAACCGCTAAAATTCATGTGGGACCCATTGGGGTAAGTTATTACATTAAATTCTCGGGGTCGTAACTTTTTCATACAATCTCCGTTTTAGGCGTGTGATAGACTGTTGGAAATTTCTTTTCGAGAACTACGCATTATACCATCAAACTCTGACTCGATCTATAGTTTGACTGTGGAAAGACAATAAAACATTGTTTAGAGCCCCAAAACGGCCCTGGAAGTACAAAAAGATGTACTGACATGACAACTTCCAAAATAAGCCAGTTCGAATAGGTGGGAGGCCACCAATATCCACCTGGATGCTATGTAGGGCTTCAAGACAACCCCGTAAGTGAAAAAACTACAATTACAAAGAAATGTCCCCATTACAAAGAAACGTGTTGAGATGAAAACTGTCAATATGAGCAAGTTGTAATTTGGAACAGGAGGGTGGCCACGAATATCCACCTGGATCAGAAGGGAAGTCTGGCCCCGTACGGACCACCTAGTAATTTTAGGTGATTTTTTTTTAAATTATGGTGTTGAGTCAACCCGCATTGGTAAATAATAATAATTATAATAATTTAATTTAAGGTCATGACCAAGCTAGACACAAAATTGGTATATGAGACCTCCTTGTTTGTGGGAGAAGGGACCACCCCTCTGTGCAACGATTTGACTGCAAAAGTCTACAAAGGTATACATACCCTACCCTGTTAAAGTTTCTGCTATTATTAGTTTACTTTCAATTTACTAGATAACAATAGCATAGACAGGATCACTGAGATAAACACAATCACAAGAGTACACAAGCATTTATCCTGGGAAACCCTCTAGGGGAAGAAAACCTAGCAAAACTTCCTTACTATAGACAGCCAATACAATGCCAAGACAATGAGCCAAACAACACAAAAATTCCTCTCCTAGAGATGCACCTCTCTTTCTCTTCCTTCTTCCGACAACTGGTAACTACAACCTCCTTCAATACTTGTGCACTAGATGAGTGAGCTGAGTGTGTGTCCAAATGAGGCATTGGCTTCTCTTATTTATAAAATTCTGGCACTTGTGGAAGTGTCTCTTCACTAGCAAGGCCGACTTCTTCTTCTGGTTGGTTATAACCACGTTTAATATATTATGGGGTCGACTTCTTATTTAGCCTATTATAATTAGGGTTTGACCAATCCGCAAAAGGGGATTTGGTCAATTACAATGCCCGACTTGATCAATCCACAAAAGGGGATTGATCTAATCAAAATAATAAATATATATTATCTTTATCCACAAAAGGGGATAAGAATATTCTTTGCAGTTACACAATATTTTAACACTCCCTCTTAACAAGAAGGATATTCTTTATCTTTTGACAAGTCACTGGATGTCAACATCAACTAGGTAGAAGCATCCACTGGATAACATCATAAACTAGGCAACATCATCAACTGGGTAACATCATCAACTGGATAACATCATCAATTGGATAACAGGAGGCATCAATATAATCCGCTTGGTCATCTGGAATCATGATCATTGACTGGAATATCTATAAATCATCGAAAGTTTTGTTCTCTTTATCTTCGCGCAGAAGATACTCTTTCTTTCTTTCGTCTTCATGCAGAAGTTACTTCTTTCTTATCTTCACACAGAAGATATTCTATGAGTTTTTCCATTCCTTTTATGTTCTCCCTTCTCTTGTATCCATCTATCTCTCCCATCCACTAGGGAGGAATACTACCATAGCTTCACTTCTAGTCATCCCACATGAACTAGAGAAGCTAAGATGCTATCCTGGGCAAGACTAGACTCCCTTTCCATGATCCACGCAGGATCACAACACAAACCTCAATAACCAACTAACCATTCCACATGGTCAAGGTTTGTGTTCCAGGCTACTCAATCCTTGGCTAGAGGAGAGTATCTACCCACTACCCCTTGGAGAAAAATACACATTCCTCTCTATGAGGGTGGTCACACCCCTCTCTACGAGGGTATTCTAGCATGTCCCTAGAGTATCCAAAACTCAACACTTGGACAGAGGCCAACCTTGGAAAATTTCTCATTCCCCTTCTCTACGAAGGTCTCTTCCTTCTCTACGAAGGTCCCTTCTCTATGAAGGTCTACCTGTGGGATTGTTCTTTCCTTCTCTATGAAGGTCTAGCTATGGGATCCAAAAAAATCTCTTGTGGTACAAAATCTTTCAATGGTATAATGCCATGATACCTATCTGTTGGGAACTATCCATCTACTGGATAACTTTCATCTTGATCAAAATATCTGGGCACCATCCATCTGCGTTTCCAACTGCATCAAATCACGATCCTCCATTTCGAACTCGGAGACATAGCTCCCTCTTGCACCAAACTGATAGTTTCTAATCATCACCCTTGAAGTTCTCTTCTATAATATCCTGGGTGCCTTCTTGAGTTCGAATATTTCTTTCTTTCTGTCTTCATAATGGATCAACTTGCTCCCTTTGCATCTATAAGAATGGTACTGGAGCAACCTGTAGTTACCTGCATCTCATCCACTATATCTGAGTATCCATATTTTTCTTCATCTTGAATATTTTTGTTCTGCATCTTTAGGAGCCTCCTACTCCTATATAAATATTGGATATTGTTTGATCTTTACTGATTGTCACCATATCATACGTCCTTCTCATGTTGTCTAACTTCTGCAAGTTACGACATAAGTTCTTTCTTCTGAGACCTGTAAACTTACTTACAATATGATTTTTGAAATAAATATTTTATCTCTTTCTTCATCCTCTTCCTTGATACTTCCTTCATAAGTCTGCATAGATACTGAAATAAAACGAGGTTAATTAACATTCTCACAAAAATATCTAACTTGTAATGATAAAGTATCAAAGTAAACAATATATTAGAAATAAACATGAATACTTATCTTTTGTTTTTTTTACGGACTCCACCATTTGCTATATTTCTTCAGATCAACTATCTTCAACTTAAAGTACATAATCCTTAATTTCTGCTAAAGCTTTCTTTAAGGGAGGAGATTCCTCTTCCTCTGCCATATGTGCTTGATGCTTTCTTTTCCCTTTTCCTTGAGGACAGTCATAGGAAAAGTGTCCCAACTTTTGACAGTTGTAGCATATGATATTTGAAATATCTGTCTTCTTATTTGGAACTCTTACAGAGTTAGCTTCTTTATTGTTCTTCCTGAAGGAAATTCTTTTGTTCTTTTGAGCTGTAAAAGTTTCCTCTTAATCGACAATTAATCTCTTTTGTTGGTCTGCAAGTCTAGATTCTTCGTGTGTGCAATCTGCCCATAACTTATCAAACTTGGGTAAGTTGCTTCTTGCACACACTCCTTGTACAAAAGGAATACAAAATGTTGGAAACCCATTTAGGGTTGTGGTTACAAGATCCTTGTCACTAATGAAATCTCCAATAGCTACAAGCTGATCTCTGATCTGAAAAACTCTCATAAGGTAGGATGTGACAGATTTTGAGTTTTCCATCTTCATATTACGAAGCTGATTTCTTAAGGTAAGATTCTGGCTGATGTCTTTGCTTTCATATAACTTTTTGAGTGCTTCATACATTTTCCTTGCTATCTGTAGTTCGAATATATGAGGGATCAAGTGATCCTTCACTGAATCTGATACAATTCTCTTTGTTTTATTTTCATTCTTCTTATGCTTGGTCTTTTGCTTTACTTCATTTGGTTCTGGTACACCTACTGTAACGTGTTCTAAGAGATCATTCTCGTCTAGAATCATCTGCAACCTATGCTTCCAAGACCTGAAGTTTCTAGATCCTTCCAGCCTGTCTTCTACCCTCATGCCAGTAGCCATTCTTTCTTGCAGTAGAAACCCTAGCCCTCCGGGCTATAGAAATAATAAAAAAATCAAATTTCTTGGATCTGAAAAATGAACTCACCAAAAGATGCACTGGACTGAGGCGAGTAGCCTGGTGTGTTTAGATTTCAGAAAATCCAACTTTTACCCCTCCAAACTTGATCTGCGGATTTCTGGACTAGTGCTTCTAATTTTTTGGTACTTCTAGTTTTCTGGTACTTTTGGTACACTAGTACTTCTGGTTTTCTAGTACTTTTGGTACTTTGTGAAAACTAGGGTTTCAATTTCCGAGAGATCTAGCCACTGAAAATGTGCGCTGAAGATGACAAAATGTTCCTTGAGGTAGGGCACACCTTTCTAGATGGATTTGGGGCTGAAAAACTTCTTCAATAAAAATCCCTAATTTTCATGTACGGCAACAATGATGTTTTTCTTTTTCTTGTGAAAGATTCTCTCTTCAACTTAGCTATGATACCATGTTAAAGTTTTTTCTATTATTAGGTTACTTTCAATTTACTAGATAACAATAGCATAGACAGGATCACTGAGAGAAACACAATCACAAGAGTACACAATCATTTATCCTGGGAAACCCTCTAGGGGCAGAAAACCCAGCAAAAATTCCTCTCTGAGAGATGTGTCTCTCTTTCTCTTCCTTCTTCTGGCACTTCCTTCAATACTTGCACACTAGATGAGTGAGCTGAGTGTGTGTCCAAATCAAGCGCTGGATTCTCTTATATATACAATTCTAGCACGTGTGGAAGTGTATCTTCACTGGCAGGGCCGACTTCTTCTTCTGGGTGGTTATAACCACCTTTAATATATTCTGGGGCCGACTTCTTGTTTAGCCTATTATAATTAGGGTTTGACCAATCTGCAAAAGGGGATTTGGTCAATTACAATGCCCGACATAATCAATCCAGAAAAGGGGATTGATCTAATCAAAATAATAAATATATTTTATCTTTATCCACAAAAGGGGATAAGAATATTCTTTGCAGTTACACAATATTTAAACATACCCCCCTCTGGATTTGAACTTGCGACCTCTTAGGAGGAAACACATGTTCTTAACCAATGATGAATTGTCTTTAGTGCTACTTGGCCCAGTCTTGGATAAACTATTGGGGAATCATGGAAGACACCATTTTGCAGAATAAAGATACTATTAAAAAAATCGTCAAATCAAAATTTAAGGAGAAAATGTGGTGTGATAAAGAGTTGGAGGAAAAAAAAAATTAAGGTATTATAAGGATGTAATCAACCCT
>ML777718.1:11335-32085 GCA_009831015.1 Picea engelmannii
ACGAAATATGTAAGGTGTTGGTTAAACATTCTGACCTTTTTGGTTTTTTGGCCGGTGCATATCATATTTGGTGCAAGCTCAACCAAATACCAGTCCAACTAGCTGGCAATTAGAGTATGTGTTCACACTGATGTTTTATGCACGCTGAAATCAACTCTTTCATAATTATATTGTACCTTATGAAGGAAGGTATCCACCAGTCCAGTTTAATAGGCCACTGAATTGTTTCAGAGTTTGGCCCAACTCGCTGGCATATCGAGCATGTGCACACACTGACAGATTCTCTTCCATCACAATTGTGTTTACCGATTTCAATGATAATTGCGGAAAAATTAAAAAGGTTGAAATTATAGTACAGAATACTAGTACAGATCCTCTCCTCCTAAATAGTCCTGGCTGGAACACGACAACATTCACCACACACAGACAGTGTAATAGGCGTTACTTGTTTGGTGCAACAAAACAAATCTTTCTGATAAGACTGTGGAGTCTTCTTGGTCCACCACTCCCTCTTTACAGATTCCATTTTGGTGGTGCTCCATGGAATCATTGTTTCCAACGAAGTATGAATTATTCTGTTTTCCTTGCTATATAATTGTGACCAGGTGGGAATTTGAAATTGATTTTAAAGCACTATGATGCTGCGTTTACCTTTGCTTTGGAGGTATTTGACTTGTAAATTGAACAATTTGTCAAATTTCATCGGTAGTTGTGACCACTACACTTATAAATTAATTAATAACAAGCATTTTTACATTAATTAACAACTACTCTTTAAGAAATTCTACATTACTTTTTAGTTTTATTTATTTTTTTAAAACAATAAAAAAATTACAATATTTAAAATTATTAATTTAATCTTTGTTTATATAATTTCAAAACTTTAACATGTAATAACATTATTTTATGAGAACAAAACTTAACCACTTAAAATAATTGTTGTATGTGGTTTATAAGGGGGTATATTTCCAATTTTCCTATATATCTTTGGGTCTTGGACCACTAACCTATTTCTTTATCGATGAGAGAAATATGCATCTTTTAACCAATTAAAAACAATTTTAGATCATACTCTAAAACAAAAGATGGTTTTAGTTTACATAATACTTACAAGAAAGTCATTATCTCATATTGCCATCATGAAACCAAATACTACTCAAAATTACAATTTAACATCCCACTTTTGTCCAACATATTCTCTTATTCACTTTTAAATAATTATCATATACACTTATTGTAATATTCTAATTAAACCAATTAAACCGTAAAAGGTTTGGAGTCTCTCACCTCCCAACCACTATAAGTGGGAATCTAATGGTGGTATGTATGAGGCAACTTTGTTATATACTTTTTTTGAAGTCCATAAGGCATAATCAAAGTTAGAGTTGAGTACCATTGGGAAAAATACTTTCATTGGATTTAATTGTGAAATGGTTGGGATAAAAAAATTGGGGTGAAGTCGATACATGTTGTACTTGTTTATTATAAAATTAGTTTCTTGGTTGGGATGCTTCATTTTTTTTGGATAGGTTGAGTTAAGTGAAATCTTAATAGGTTTTGTTACTTGGGTAATCACGTGTATAAGAAATTTAGCACTTTTCTATATAAGTATTTTAAGACAAGGGATTGAACTGGAGATTGTTGCCAAAGATGCACTGGCTACCCTATTAGAGCCTGTAGTTGTATGGTTTATTTAAGTTATAGCGGGGAAGTATAACCACGTATCTAGATCTACATAGGTGTTTCATCCTAATGTTTTTAAATGAGATGGCCAATTCTTTAATGGAGCAATTCATGGAGTATATGTCCAAATTTTAAAATATGCACTCCATCTTTCTGCAATGCCTCCCTTTTCAATTTGTGCAATACATCTTCGTCACCGTAGAGATCTTCTGTTGTCATAGAGAAAGATGCAGATGCATTGTGTTCTTCAAGACAGTGGAAGAGATCACAATAATGTTTTCTCGTTGGATGCCTTGAATAGTGAAAACACTACCTGATTTATTGTGCCTACTACCATGTTTTAAATGCCTCAGAAATGGTTGTCGTGGCTACAACCATAACCTGTTATATGTGAAGACTAATGAATTTAGCAGGGAGAGATTGATAGAGGGAAACTCCATAAGTGTGGATAATGAATCCCTTGTTTTTGTGTGTGAAATACTTGATTGGATGTCTCTCATATCCATATAAAAAAGTTGTACTTCCATCTATATTACAATGCATCCAACAAAAACACCAATGATTGGACAAAGCATATGACCACATTTTTCAAGATACCATGCATAACTAGCACTTTGTATGACCTCAAAAGCTACATGGATGGGAGTGGACAAGGTTCTGCATTTGTTAGCATCTTATTTTCCTTCCTTTTTTGCTTTCAATTACCTTTTTAACGACTTTTTTGTGGTAGATTTTATGAAAAAATGGAGCTATTTCACGAGATTGCATTAACGTAGGCCTTATTTCATGAGGTCGCACTAGACACGACACCAATAGAACTAGGTATAACATTGACTACAATGCTAACTTTAGCACTGGGTTTAGTGCAAAATTTCCTAAGTGACCAAACAAAAGCAAGGAAACATTTCAAAAATAAAATTTAGGAAAGATCAAGAGAAAGATTAAAAGCTAAAAATAAGCAACTTGTCCCAATCCTCATGAATAAGAAAGTTATCGACTTGATGATGTCATAAACATGATGACATGATGTCATAAACACTGTGGTTCTTCCGACTTTTTCTGAACATTTTTCTCACCACAGAAACTTAAATGAATTGATGACAACTATCAACTCAAAATGATAACTCTAGCTCTAAAACCCATGTTTTTGGGTTAAAAACACCAAAATAAACTCTTTCTTAGAAATGTGGTGCTACTCGTAGAACCCATTTTTTGGGGGGGTTTAAATTACCACCTTTTGCAACCATGGAAGTAACAACCTTGTAATATTTCGAACAAAACATTAAAATCAATCCTCAAATTGAAAAGTGGCACCTGCAATAGCATCCTTTTCTTTCGAGGTCAGAATTACAACTTCTTTAAAACCATGGCCTTAACCATACCATTGCAACCAAAACCTTAAAGTTAACCCCAAAATAAAGAAAGTGGTTCTTTCAGTAGCAATCATTTTTTGGGGGGGGGTTAAAATTGCAAATTATTGGAAATCCACGACCTTGACAACTAATACCTTTGCAACCAAAATTTTAAAATCAACCCCCAAATTGAAAAAATGTGTTATTAGTGGTAGCCCATTTTTTCAAGCTTAACGTTGCAACATTTTTAAAACATGGTCCAAAAGTCAATGTTGTTGCAAATGAAATAATATATAAGAAACAAAAGAAAAACAAGCCAAAATATAGGGAAAATAGATAAAAAAAAAATAGAGAGGGAAAAATTAAGAAGATGAAAACAAACCCAAAAATTAAGAAAAAAAAAAATTGCCTTTTAATGAATTTTTTTTTTTCTCGAAGATAGGTTTTTTAAAGGGTGAGTGCAAGAAGTTTGTGGCCGAAAAAGTGGCAAGGGAATGATTAAGAACGCGCACTTGCATAAATGTTTGCACATTCTTAGGAATGTGCACGTGTTCCTATACCTATAGGTTTGGATATGGTCAAACCTCCACATGGATTTCCATGTATGTTTAGTGGAAAAATTGCATGCGCGGTCCTAAGAACGTGCACGCGGTCTTACTGGTAAAAATATTTAAACGGCACGAGCATGATTTGTTCCCATTGTGCACAAATCACACTCGTGCTTCTCTCATTGGGAAAATATAATGGAGATATAGAGGAGGAGGGGGGCACCATGTCTAGGTATCTTACATTTTTCTTAATTTTAATCCAATTTAGTATTTTTCTCCCAATAATCTAAATTAAAAAAAAATGTGATTTTGTATTTTAAATAAAAAAGGAACCTAATTTACATGACATGGATTTTAAATTGCAACATATATAATACAATGGAACCCCAAGATAATTTAAACCACTTAGAAGAAAACCAAGAAGATCAAAACCCCAACTGACCACCACTACACAATGTAAACATTGAAATTGATGACGGTTTTGTTATATTACAAACCCTTGAGGAACAATTAAGGGAGACTAGAGAGCCTAGTAGAGTCTCCTTGGCCACTTATTTAGACATCATTGTGCAGTCCATTGCAAGTGGCCAATTGACCTCTATTTCTTATTATAGGACATGAATGTATGAGTATTATAGCACTGATTTGGACAGAAACCAAGTCAAAGAAATGGACATTTCAAAACAACAAATATTGTCTATTTTCAGGGATCCTAAAAATGGAAAATAACTACCATTGACCAGGAATCACATCTCCATTGATTGGTGCATCCATCCCCAGATTAGTCAAAACTGGATGGATAGATGGTACATGGTTTTTGATAAACCTCCCTACAATAATGTGGAGATTCCCTTATATTTTCTAAGGAAATTATGGTCCGAGTTTATTATGGGTAAGAATGTCAACTAATTTGACATTGGTAACTTCCATGGGGTGGGTCGAGGGTCCACACAGGACTGAGAGAAATCCAGGCGCGACTCCGAGTTAGGTCCTCGTCCCCCCAGGCAAAGGCCTGACCCCCCTACCCAACATCCTCCTATTGTAGAGAACTTGAAACAGGTACAGCTAGCCATATCCTCATTGACTCCTAGCCTAGTGCAACACAGTAACTTTGTTGCACTATCTCGTCAGGAGGTTCCTGCTAGTGACATTGATAGAGGATTTGGAGCTTCAGAATGCACAGGAGAGTACAATGAGGAGAGGGCACATGGACATAGCAGTCGTCCATGTGAATGATCCAGATTATTTTCGACATGAAATGAGAGCGGAGATATAATAAAGAAATGTACATAGATATATCAAATATCCAATAATATAACAAATATATATCAGAGATATAACCATAAACACAGAGATATAATAATACACAATTTCTATTAATGAGTGAAATGTACAAAACTGTAGAAATACAAAGTGAAAGACTTGCTATAATGGTGGTATCTTATCTCTAAGAAGAGATGTGATGGCTATGCTCATTCACAAGAATATCATTGTTACAACGAGTCTCCAAATCCTTTTTTAACATAAATAAAATCCAAAACCCTAACCCTGGAAGATCAAAAGACAATAGTTTTGTGGACGCTTTTTTGGGTAGTTTGGTGTATCAACTTCCCAGGGGCGTAACTTTGGCATACAATCTTCATTTGGGGCGCACTATAGCTCATGGGAAAGGTATCGATGAGGAGATTCATTTTTGTGGCTCAATAAGAGACTTTGGCTATCAATGAGGTGCCTAAGCGTGAAAATACATTATTTAGGCCCTAAAAATGGCCCCAGAAGTTTAAGACCCGACAAACTACTAAAATAGTAAATTTCCATAAAATTGTTTTGAGCCAATTGGAATAGATGGTTGGCCACCGATATCCACCTCGATCAATCCTCCCTCCTTAGGAATAAATGATCTCCATTGCATTGAGTTCCCGGGGAAGAGAAGAAAATGTTTGTTGAATCTGAATCTTGGTGAGTTTCTTTCCTTGTTGGAGAAGTTCCGTTGATTACCTTGTTGAAGACTGTCAAGAACCTGTTGTTGGCGAGGCTGAATCCATTCAACCAACCTATTGTATCTTAGCTTGATTGGACAATTTGTAGGTACCATTGTAGGTGAAGAACCAATATCTTCTTTCTCGTTTGCAATCTACTTTTTTTGGAAAGAAAGGACTTGGGCCAAGGCTACAGTGGTTGTAGTGTCCTTTTGTTCATCTTTTGAACAGATTATGAAGAGGATGAATTTTGCAGTATGAGATATTACCTTGTGGCACTGATTTGGTTGGACCATAGCCATAACTACCTATGGTATCCTGTAGAGATGACTGGCGCAGCCCACGACCCTCGGGCCAAGATCCGCGTAGGATCATTCTAAATCCACCCTTGAGTTTGATTGACTCTTTAATTCCCCCTCAGGGAATCCCACACACACACACAATGGTGTCCTTCCACAGGTCCTTATGAGTATTCCTTTGTGATTAGGCACAAGGAATCAACCCAAATCTCTTGACCAAAATAAGATCGCGCCCTTCACCATATCGGGACTTCGGGTTTCATGATTTCGCGATTCCTGTTGCCGAGTATTCTGGCCCTTCAGCCTACCGAAACCTGAAATGTCGAAACGTTGAAATCTTTGGTTGCGTCCTCCTCAACAAACTGCATCATGTTTCATGACTTTAGGAATTCTGGAACCAAGAATCCCGACCACTTGTCTTTGAAAATGCCGAAATGTCGAACCCCGATGCGTTCAACAAAGGCTAGTTGTGCAACGGTTATGAGCGAGAATTTTTCACCTTTTCGGGGGTTTGTATTTCACAATTTCATGAATCTTGATGTAAGGCTTCTCGACTCTCCAACCTTCGAACTCTGAAATGGTCAATTGGAGATTGACTCCTCCTATTTACAAAAAACACATCACCTATCCACTCCGCTATCCTCTGTCTCTGACGTGGACTCTTGCCAACTATCTACTCAAGTTTCTTGGCTTTTGGGACTTGAACAATCCTCTGACCACCATTACTCTACCACTTCAAAACCCCAAATTCCGAAATAGTGCCTTCCACGAGATCAACGACTAATAATCCTCCCTTCGATCTGACGACCCTCGGGATTTCAGGCTTCCAGGTACCAGGAGTTCAAAACTCTCGAACCCACAACACTTGCCTCCTCTACTTTCCAACACCTGAAGTGCTGAAATATGAAATCCACGCCAACGTCCTGTTGCAACTCACAACTTTGGGATTTCGCTCCCCTATGTCCCGACTCCTTGTCGTCAGGACCTCCGGAATGCTGAAATCCGGATTTCCGAATTGCCGAAAATTCCTGTACTCGCCCTCACATGCGATGATCCATTTCACGATTCAGGAATGTGCGAGACCAAAGGTTTTGGCCTGCACTTCTAACTTCCAAATCCCGAAATGCCAAAATGATCCTGACGCCCCAAATTGGTCACGATCAACGGTCCACATTGAATCTTGAAACCAACGAGATGGGTTCGTCCAACCCTTATCCACCCTACAAATCCTTTGAATCCTATGTTTCTCCATTGAGAATTTCGACCGTTCGATTTCTTCCTGAAGAATCTCTGGCCCAAAAATAACTTGGTGTTATTTTTCTGGGACTTAACTTCTGCATGATGATTTCGCTTCCTATCTTCCTTTGAACACTTCAAAGGCGTTAACCCTCCTGATCCTTCTCTGGAAACTCAAGTCTCCAAAGGACTCCTGCATGCACTCCTTGCGACAATATTTCAAATACTCCTGGGTATTTGACCTCTCGACTCTGTGCACTATCTGCAACAGAAGTCCTTCAATATTTTCCTTAGGTAATAACTTCTAAGGCTTCGAATAGCCTACACACACCTTGCACAGATTCTATGCTTCACCTGCACTTTTGCTGAAATGAGAACAACGGTATCCCTCCTGAGATTTATGAGATAAAACTCAGAACCCTTGTCAACGCACTCCTTACAGACGTTTAACTGCACTCCTTGTAGGAACTCTCTCTCAGGAAGAGAAACAATTGAAACTCATTCTTCTCTTTCTCCTCTCAGACTTCATACATTCGACATGAAATCATACATTCAACACAGCATAACAACAAATGCATAAACTGAGATAATAAAACAACTGTAAGCATACCATTCAATATGTATAAACATAAAACATCATAACACCATGAATCTGATTCAAAGATTCATATATTATTCAAAGCTCCTGTACATGGGTTCTTCTCTATAGCTCTTTGCTACAACTCTCTTCTTCTACTTTATGCTAATGATACAATAATACAAGAGCGAGGGTGTCTATATATGTTTTCCCTCCTACACTCTAAATTGTCTAATCTCTTAATTCAAATCTACCTACTTTCACTAACAGACTTAAATTCCTATTACAATTTGACAGATGGGAGTAATCCCCCTAGATTTGTTCATATCTCCTAGGTATAAATGCAAAGTACGCCTTCTTCCTAACTATTACATTAATGATTTCAAGTTCAAAATTCAAAACGTTGTTCATAAAAACATGCTCCTTTTCCATCTGCGCGTCTAGCTGCTCCTTTGGCTAGGTGTGTGCTTTTGGCTTTGTACGATGCTCCTACATCAATGACCCCCCATAGTAACAATGTCACTACAGGGTCGAGACTCATAAATATCATGGCGCTTCCACATATATGGTTGGCCCAAAAGAACATCAAAGACATCCAGCGTGGCAACATCACATAATACCTCATCCTTGAAGGGTTGGATGTCGTATGAAAATCGACACTATTGGTTGACATAGAGATCTCATCCCAGGCGAAGCCATCTAATGCTGTATGGTTGCAGGTGTGGTTTTGTCAATAATCCCAACAGTTTGACGACCTTTATTGAGGTGAGGTTGTTCTGGCTTCTGCTATCAACAATAAAATGCAGCGGGGTCCCCTTAACCCACATCTATGAATGAAAAAGGCGCTCCCCCTCTTAAGGATCTGTTGGTCCTTCTGGTTTGATTGTTGTGGTCACGATAGTAGAAGTGGGGTTTGTGTCGATGATATGTCTTCTCCCATTATTTTCTGAATCATGTTTCAACTCCTTTTCTTTGATATCAGACACCACTTTCTAGTTTCCTTCTTCATATCTCCATTACCCTTATTTTCATGTGGCTTGGACTGGTTTTATGGAGGCTAGTTGTTAGGGCCATATTTACCATACTTTGGTTGTTGTGGATTTGCAGACCTGAACTCCCATTTGTTTTGGTGCCTAAATTTCTACTCAATTTTGACAGCATATCGACAGGAAACTCCCAATGATGAGATGTCCAGGAAATTCATTTCAGTTTGGATGTACCTATGTAGAGTGGAAGAATCACTAGAATGGTGGCAACTTATCTCTAAGAAGAGATGTGATGGCTACTCTCATTCGCAAGAAGATAATTGTTACAATGAGGCTCCAAAGCCCCTTTTAACATAAAGAAAATACAAAACCCTAACCCTGAAAGATGAAAATCCGACGATTTTGTGGACCTCGTTTTGGGTAGTTTGGTGTATCAATTTCTAGGGGGCATAACTTTTGCATATGATCTTCGTTTGGGGCGCACGATAGATTGTTGTAATGGTATCAATGAGGAGATTCATTTTGATGGATTAGATAGATCCCTCAACTATCATTGAGGTTCCTGATAGTGAAATTACATTGTTTAGGCTCTCAAAATGGCCCCAAAAGTTTAGGACCCAACAAACTGCTAAAAATAGTAAATTTCCATAAAATTGTTTTGATCCAGTTGGAATAGGTGGGTGGCCATCGATATCCACCTGGATTAGTGAACCTCACAAATTCTTGAGTTGCGGGAAGACATGTTATGGGCCTATAGAGCTCAGTGTACAACATAGCTTCATGGAGGAGGTTAGTATCTTAACCCTCTTTATGTTCGTCATCCTTGTATATTTATTTTGTATTTTGTGTATTTATATAGATATTTGATTGTATGTTGTTTTGCAGTTGTTGCATCCCAATAACATACCCTCTACGCCCATGGATGAATCAATTCCTAGCCCCACCACTTATGCAGCAATAGAGACAACATGCTCATTGGGTGCACCATACACACAGGTATGTATCAGATTTGATATATTCAACATAGTCATTTATTTATTTTATGACATCCTCAAGTTTTTTATATGTTCTCTTGTTTCTACGGGATTTGGCACCACACGATGTCGAGGATTGTCCATCTTGGATGGACAAGTCACCAACATCACAAGTATCATGTGTAAAGTTAAATATCGTATAATTATCAAATTATTTATGTTTATGTTTTTGAATTTTACTATTTGGTACTAATAGTTCAATTTTATTCATATGCAGGTCATCGTTATATTTTCTAGGTATAGTAGTATTGCACCCTCTAGGCACTTAGACATTGCTTCTAGGTTTACTTTCTCTAGGCCTAGAGTGTTGGAATCACTTGTACAACCTCTGAGGGTCCATCACAACCCACTTGTCTAGCAGCCACCCCCACCACCACTTCTGGCCCCATCGACAGAGACTCCCATAATAAAGGTTGTCTTGGAGTAGGTTATACAACCTAGTGCTCCATCTACCAGTGAACCTCCATCGATGCCTGAGATATTCATGGTGAGATAATGCATTGATGATGTTTTTTTATGTTTCATGATTTGTTTTTAACATATATTTGTTTAATTTTCTTGACTTGATCCTTGTAATTGATGTAGGATGACATTGCAGAGAGATTGGGGTCGCAAAGGAGGGTAACACCCTCATGATTGACAGTTTCATATGCGGTGAGTTGTCTTAGGTTAAATTAGAAAGTATAAATTTGTATGTCTATTAATTCATTGATGAAAAAAACTAATAACATTGTTTATTCTTTGTGCAGTCTCGAGAGCGTCAAAGCACGCTTAAGGCCTAGAACCTCTCGAGGTGCATCCTCGAGCAAGAGAAGAAATATATATTTCCAGGATGATTTTGAGGGTGGCGAGGGTGGAAATGGTCAATGATTGACCAACTATTTCCATTTTGTAGCTAGGCCATGATATAGATGTTTTATATGCTATGGAACTTGGTGTCGCTTTGTATATTGGGTAGGAGTTGCCATTTTCTAAAAAATGTACAATTTAGATGATGTTGAGTATATATATATATACATTTCATGGCACATTTTTTATGATTCTCATTGTTTCTACATTTGATGTTTATGAATCTATGAATTTCAAAGTGTATGAATTTTATGTGTATTAATCCCTTGATTTGTTTCTAAAGTGATTATAAACGTTTGCATTACGCATTAATGATTAGCTTATGGTGGAAAATATTGCTAAGTGTTAAATCCATAAGCAATTAATGGTTCTCAAGTAGCATTGCTTGCTAATCAACCATGTATCTCTACATCATCGATAGATCATTCCTTTTGAATTATTTGCATGAATGTTGTGGATATCCATATTCTAACTCACAACCAACAATATGGAATACCTCTTGAATTATATCCATCTAAATCCAATGACAATCCACATTCAAATAGTGGTCACTTGAAAATATTGTGACCTTAAAAATGACATATTAAAATGATTTATTATAGAAATTATTTTTCTGATTTATCTTCTACATAATTGTAAATCACTTAACAATTTTAGCTCAATGTTATTTTCTAGGGCACACACATTATTCCCCTCTTTCTATGCATGGAATATATAAAATCATTTGATTTATGTGTAACCCTTCATAAATGCCAAAAAGACTAGTCAAGGACTCATTAATGTACAGGTTTGTTTAGATTGTGTCGTGGGTATACGTAAATTTTGTTAAACCCATCAATTATTAATAACATTTATTCATTCTTCCATTATGTCCACTAAACTTATTGATTTTGATCAATAGAATGAGAGAGTTCACATGGAAACTAGATCTTAGAATGGGTATCATCTTTCACCTACAAATAAAGGTTTTGAGGTTACATTTCATGACACACTATAGAAAGTAATGTTATGCTACCAAAATTCCTCCAGGGAGACTTGAAACCATTATTCTTTTCCCTTCACCATCTATGATAGTTTATTGCACATTCCTACCCAATTTTTTGGTTAGAGCACACAAGGAGACAAAGGACCCTCCCAAACCCAATCCCAGAAACATGTTGATGCCATGCCATGCCATTGTCTTGCCATTGTCATTCCTTTCCAAGTCATTCCATGCCATGCCATTTCCATTTCCATGCCATTGTCAAACCTTTTCATGCCATTTCCATTTCCATGCCATTGTCAAACCTTTTCATGCCATTTCCATGTCTTGCCAATCCATGCCATGACATGTCATTTCCATGCCATTTCCATGCCTTTCCATATCATGCCATTTCCATGCCAATGCTATGCCTTGTTAAGACATGCCATGGGATTCCATTTCCATGCCATGTCATTTCCATGCTTTTCCAAGCCATGTCATGTGATTGTCATGTATCTTCCCATGCCTTGTCATGTAGTTTCCCATTTTAACCTATATAACAATAAATATAACTTTCCATTGTCATGACATAACATTTACATTCATCGCCAAGCCAATAAATTATATTAACTAAGTTACAATAGGATAAGTATAACAACCCTTAAGATAAGTAATCATTAAATGAAACAGGGCTTAAAATGCAAGCATAAACTAGGGTTTAGATAACAAATGCTTGTTGAAATGTAAGATGACACATAACAACCCTAGAATATTCAAGACATCAAACAATGGTATGGTATGGTATGGCATGCATTATCAGTGACAATGGCAATGCAAATGGTATGTATTTCCTTTCCATTTCCTTGTATGGCATGCATTGCAATGGTATGGTATTGTATGGTATGCATTGATAATCGTATGTATTGCCTTGTCATTGTATGGTATGCATTTGAAATGATATGGTATAGTATGCATTGGCATTGGCAATGGAAATGTAAATGGTATGGTATCCATTGGCAATGGTATGCATTGGAAATGGTGTTCTATGGTATGGTTTGCATTGACAATGGAAATGGAAATGGTATGCATTGCCTTGCCATTGTCTTGTATGGTATGCATTAGCAATGCTATGGTATGGTATGCATTGGCAATTACAATGGTATGCATTGGTAATGGCAATGGTATGCATTGCCTTGCAATTGTATGGTATGCATTAATGGTATGGTATGATATGCATTGGAATTGGCAATGGAAACACAAATGGTATGGTATGCATTGGCAATGGTATTCTATGGTATGTTATGCATTGGAAATGGCAATGACAATGGTATGCATTGGCAATGGCAATGGTGTGCATTGGCATGGTATGCATTGCCTTGCAATTTCCTTGTATGGTATGCATTGGCAATGGTATGGTATGGTATGGTATAGTATGCATTGGCAATGGTATGCATTGCCTTGCCATTGTATGGTATGCATTCACAATGGTATGGTATGGTACCAAATGCATTGGCAATAGAAATGGTATGGTACACATTGGCAATGGTATGCTATGGTATGCTATGCATTGGAAATGGAAATGGAAATGGTATGCATTGGCATTGGCATGCATTGGCAATGGAAATGGTATGCATTTCCTTGCCATTGAAATGGTATGCATTGCCTTGTATGCTATGCATTGGCAATGGTATGGTATGGTATGGTATGGTATGTGTTGGCATTGGAAATGGCAATGGAAATGATATGGTATGCATTGGAAATGGTATGGTATGGTATGGTATGGTAATATGCATTGAAAATGTAAATGGTATGCATTGTCTTGCCATTGTATGGTATGCATTGGCAATGGTATGCTATGTTATGGTATCCATTGGAAATGGAAATGGTATGCTATGGTATGGTATGGTATGCATTGGAATTGGAAATGGCAATGGAAATGGTATGGTGTGTTATGGCACTAGTATGGTATGCATTGGTATGGTATGCATTGCCTTGCCATTTCCTTGTATGATATGCATTGGCAATGGTATGGTATGCATTGGCAATGACAATGGTATTCATTGGCAATAGTATGCATTTCATTTCCATTGTATGGTATGCATTGGAAATGGTATGGTATGGTATGGTATGGTATAGTATGCATTGGCATTAGCAATGGCGATGGTACTGGTATGGTATGCATTGAAAATGATATTGTATGCATTGGCAATGGTATGTTATGGTATGGTATGCATTGGCAATGTAAATGATATGCATTGGTATGGTATGCATTGCCTTGCCATTTCCTTGTATGGTATGCATTGGAAATGTTATGGTATGGTATGGAATGGTATGCATTGCCATTGGCAATGGAAATGGAAATGGTTTGCATTGGAAATGGTATGCATTGCTTTGCCATTGTATAATATGCATTGGCAATGATATGGTATGGTATGGTATGGTATGCATTGGCATTGTCAATGGAAATGGAAATGGTATGGTATGCATTGACATTGTCAATAACAATGGCAATGGTATGGTATGCATTGGCAATGGCAATGGAAATGGTATGCATTGCCTTGCCATTTCCTTGTATGGTATGCATTGGCAATGACAATGGTATGCATTTCCTTTCCATTTTAAGGTATGCATTGGCAATGGTATGGTATGCATTGGCATTGGAAATGGTATGGTATGCATTGAAAATGGAAATGGTATGAATTTCCTTGTCATTGCCTTGCATGCTATGCATTAGAAATGGTATGGTATGGTATGGTATGGTATGCATTGGCAATGGCAATGGTATGCATTTCCTTCCCATTGTATGGTATGCATTAGCAATGGTATGGTATGGTATGCATTGGCATTGGAAATGGTATGGTATGTTATGGTATGCATTGGAAATGGTGGGCAGATAGATAACGAAGATGGTGGATAGATAGATATGGTGCGTATGGAAAATCTTCAATATAGTGGTAGGCAATGATCTATTCTCTTCTAAAACAAAATGACAATGAGAGAACCAACAGGTAGGAACAAAATGAAATATGTAAAGCCTGTGCATATGATATTTGGTGCAAGTTGAACCAAATAGCAGTACATCCTAAAATTGATTGTAATAAGCCACTGAATTATTTTAGCGTTTGATCTAGTTAGCTGGCAGGTAGAGCATGTGTACACACTGATGTTTTATGCACGCTGAAACCATTACTAAAATTTATTGAAGGATCCTCTCCTCCACTTCTTTTATTTACTGACAATATACTCGCTAGCATGTAGAGCATGTGCACACACTGACAAATTCTCTTCCACCAGTCCAGTTTAATAGTCC
This sequence comes from Picea engelmannii, assembly GCA_009831015.1. NCBI lineage: Eukaryota > Viridiplantae > Streptophyta > Pinopsida > Pinales > Pinaceae > Picea > Picea engelmannii. The sequence continues at coordinate 26,150 of ML777718.1, forward strand.
ACTGCATATAATTATATTGTACCTTATGAAGGAAGGTCTCCACCAATCGAGTTTAATAGACCATTGGATTGTTTCAGAGTTTGGCCCAACTCGCTAGCATGTAAACAACTCTTTCATAATTATATTGTACCTTATGAAGGAAGGTCTCCACCAGTCGAGTTTAATAGGCCACTGAATTGTTTTAGAGTTTGGCCCACCTCGCTGGCATGTAGAGCATGTGCACACACTGACAGATTCTCTTCCACCACAATTATGTTTCCCGATTTCAATGATAATTGCAGAAAAATTAAAAACGTTGAAAGTTTATCCTATGCCTTTTAATAAGCCACTGGATTTTTTCAACGTTTAATCCAACAGACATGTATAGCATGTGCACAGACTAATGTTTCCTGCACACTGAAACCAACCCAGTACTAGTACAAACTTTGATGTTAATACCAGTACAGATCCTCTCCTCCACTCCTGAACTGAATACTAGTACAGATCCTCTCCTCCACTACTTTGACTTTTTATTTATTGACAATATACTGCCTAAATAGTCTTAGCTGGAAGACAACAACATTCGCCACGTTATTTGTTTGGGTTTCGGTGCCATGTTTACCTTCCTATTCATTGTTTTTTGTATACTATTTTCAGTTTGCAAGTGAAAAATTTCAATACTGGAGATCCCTGAGTCAAAATCCTCTTGGAGAGCATCTTTGTATATGAGGAGAAAATATGATTTCCTTTTTTATATGTCACTGTGGCTGCAATGGAGGTGGATTCTATGTCGAACATTGGCATTCAAGAACGATACAAAGACAACATTATGGTCCTACTTCTCTAGTCGTAGTAGTCACATACAAAGATGGTCTGGAAGAGGATTTTGATCGCACCCAGTATTGAAAATTCTTACTTGCAAACTGGGAAAAAAACAAACATTGAATAGGGATGCAACCATGGCACTGAAACTTACCGTGAATGGGGAACGACAGAAGAATAGTTCCAATTGTAGATGCAAAATTCCAACCATGCAAACTGCAACTTTCTTAGATATTTACACAGTGGGAGGCCTTTGGACGGTCCTCACATCCTTAAATGTTTACCTAGCATGCCTCACAGCCTAAAATGTTTGCTTAACAGGTGTGTTACACTACATTTTCCTCCGATTGTTTTATACAATCTTGTCTATAGTGAATTTGTCCAATATTGGTCTTCGCCGACATTCCTGGTTGACTGGTTGATGCTTTCTCGTTGGTTCGTTGGATGCTTCTTATTGTTGTTTGATTCAACTTTGCAGATTTGAGGTCTTGCAACTGTAGTTGGGCCTTTTCGTACTTGTTCACTGGTTTGTTGTTTGTTTCTTTCTCTTGTTTTCTTCAACTTTGCAAGGTTGGGGTCCTACATCCATAGTTGGACTTGTTGTTGGAGTTTGTAGGCCAGGGGATGCGCTTTTGTCCTTCCCCATTCACCGATGGGTCTCATTGTCGCGGTTGCACTCCTACATTACTCAACAAGCCTGTTACATTACATTTTCGTCCTTTTTTTTTCCCCATACAATGTTGTCTGTAGTGAATATGGGCAATATTGTTCTTCAACAACATTATTGGTTCACTGGTTGATGCTTTCTCGTTGCTTGTTCACTAGTTTCTTGTTTGCTTGTTGTTGTTGCTCTTGTTTTCCTGTTTCTTTTCTTACAGTTTGCACGCTTGGGATTCTACAACCACGATTGGAATTGCTCTTTTGTCATTCCCCATTGATAGGTGGGTTTCGTTTCTATGTTTACCTTCGTATTCATTATTTGTTGTTTGCTATTTCCAGTTTTCAAGAGAAAAATTTGAATAATGGAGATGCCTGAGTCTAAATCCTCTTGCAAAACATCTTTGTATGTGAGGAGAAAATTTGATTTCCTTTTTTATATGTCACTGTGGGTGTGATGGAGCTAGGTTCTATGTCAAATATTAGCATTCAGGAACAAGACGAAGACAACATTACAATCATGTTTCTCTGGTCATAGTAGTCACATACAAAGATGTTCTGCAAGAGGATTTTGATCACTCCCAGTATTGAAAATTCTTTCTAGCAAATAGGAAAACAAAAACAAATAATGAATAGGGATGCGTCGATGGCAGTGAAACTTATCCATGAATGGGGAGCGAAAGAAGCGCAGTTCCAATTGTGGATGAAAAATGCCAACTGTGAAAACCACAACTTTATTAAATGTTTACACAGTGGGAGGCCTTTGCACAGTCCTCACAACCTTAAATGTTTACCTGATAGGCCTCACAACCTGAAATGTTTGCTTAACAGGCCTGTTACAATATATTTTCCTTCGAATTTTTTATACAATATTTTCTATAGTGAATTTGGGAAATATTGTTCTTCATCGACATTCCTGGTTTCTCTTGGTACTTGTTCACTGGTTTATTGTTTGTTGATTTCTCTTGTTTGCTTCAACTTTGCAAGGTTGGGGCCCTGCATCTGCAGTTGGACATGTTGTTCCAGTTTTCATGCCAGGGGATGCGCTTCTGTCCTTTCCCGTTCACCGGTGAGTCTCAGTGTCATGGTTTCATTCTTGTTCATTGGTTGTTGTTTACTATTTCCAGTTTGCAAGTAATAATTTTCAATAGTGGGAATGCCTGAGCCAAAATCCTCTTGCAGAACATTTTCGTATGTGACTACTAGGACTAGAGAGACAAGAGTGTGATGTTGTCTTGGTGTTGTTATTGAAGGTCATTGTTTGCCAGAGATCCCACCTCTGTCACGGTCATAGTGACATGGCAAAGGTTGACAAATCTATGACAAGTGCATTCATAAGAATACACAAAGAACATGAAAGAAATCATACTGTTACTATGCCTTGACTGTAAGACTCGGTAAAGTCTCTGAAGCTATTTTTGTGTGATAAATCCTTGGCAGGAAAGATGAATCACCCAAGGGACTGTATAGAAGAGAAGGGGATGCCTGAGCTTGAGCTTGGAAGGTGAGTGACCGCAAGGAAGAGGAGACTTCTATAATTATTTTATATGTTGATTGGGATCATGGACACGGTGGGTATGTCAAGGAAAATAGTGAGCCGAGTAAATGTGACAGCAATATGGATGCAAATCCATGAATTGCACAGACAAGTATTGTGAAGATATGTAAATTTTCCTCTTGAATTATGAACAAGAATAAAATGTTTTTGCATAAAATTGGGATTAATATGCTTGTTGTTAGACATTATTGTAGGCATGTGCTAAATTCCAAGAGTTTGGGAAAGGACCAGACCAAGAAGAGGGACAACATTGTTGAAGCAACTAAAATATGAAGGCATGGCAGGTGTTTCTAACATGTAAATAACACCAAGGATAGTGTTCTTTTTGAAGGGGGGGGGGGGGGGGGGGACATTACACCCCATTTCTAAACCCTTAATTACATGTAACTGATCATGATTGATGAATTTCCATTCCATGACATATAAACAAATTAATTGTTATTTTGTTTGATTAAAAATTCTAACTAGCTAACTGATGGGTGAAGCCTTAAAAGTATTGGCCATGATACTACTAGAGGAAAGGAGTGGAACTAGATAAGGGTTCATCATGCTAAGATGACCCAAGCCTCCATGCTGAAGTATTTGATTTGGAAATAATCAATTATCTCCCTTTATCCTAATTTCAAGTAAAAACCATTTAACGAAGGAGGAGTATTAGTTGGAAAACCAACCACCCTTAATGAATGGAAGCATGGAATACTTGTCTAGGACAACATAAAATATCAGCCAAAGTTACAACAAAGTACCAATTTTGCAGCCCCAGATTGACCCCATGAATTTCCTTTTGACAGAAGAAAGAGGAAAGGTCTAGAACCTTCGAGGAAGAGTGCATGCAGAGGAGAATGTGTGGGTGAGTGCAAGAGAAGGATCAAATAAATTTGAGAGAGTTCAAGAAGAAGAGAGGGATACGAGAGAGTCATCAGTAGACATTGCGGAGGCGCGAGGTGCATAATAAGTTGCAAGTGGTGTAAGGTGGTCTTGAGAAGGAGGTCATGATGGCGCGATAGGAAACACATGAAGTAGAAAAAAACATATGTATGGAGAAAAGGAAAACCATAGAGTGTAGATCAGTGCACTAGGAAAGACCTGGAAGTATGCCCAAGAAATGAATGGTCACACTGGAGAAGAGAAGAACTAAAGTCCAGACTAGAGAAAAAGAGGGTTGTGGGCTTGATGCTCGTTAGAAAGAAACCTTCACTAGACAAAGAGGTCGATGAGGGACAATGTAGTTGTGAAGGGACTCTCTTGTGTAGAGGAAATCCAACTGGGAAAGTATCCGAGAAACCCCATGGAGGTCTTGAGATCAGTGGGAAAGAAGGGGAACTTATGTTTCTTCCAATGGGGTGGAGGAGGGTAACCTCCCTGATCCATTCCTTGACTTGATGAGTCAACAGTGAGAGAAATCCCATGGTGGTATCGTGGTATGGAAAGAGGATGGCCTGCTATAGAAGTTACTAAGCAAGAAGAACCTATGGTTGGGTGGAAAGGTGTACACCCACGATCACTTGGTTATATACATCTTTTAAACAAATAAGTATCTCATATACTCAATGTAATTGAACTGACACTCATCGTTGGATGCATGTAATTGTTCTATAAATGTGCATGCATGATTAATAATATTGATGCGTGTTTCATTGGCAACTACTTGGACTTGAATAATTATATAATTATATGAATGGTGCATGTTCCACACAACTGAACATAATAAATTCTAATTTGTTTTTAAGGTCAAAATACTCCATGTTTATGTAATGGATATAACTGCATGATTTCATCTAGAACCTAGAAGTAGAACTGAAAATATTGTGTTTCTATGTCTCTTGTGTGATCAGTAATATATTTTTTGTAATGGGTCTCTTATGAATGGGAACCAAATCCATAGGTTAAGAATTAAATGGTAATTTATGAGCGAAGAAAAGTGTTGTAATATTCCTTAAAAGGGTTAATGAATTAATTGTAAATCCTATGTATAGGAGACCAGAGAAGGTCGTTAAACCCTAGATATTCCATATTTTAGGAAAGGAAGGTTCTCAGGGCTCGAAGCCTTAGTCAGAGGCTTAAGAACTGAATGATGTCATGCTAAATATTGGCAGAGTGTGTTTGGAAAATATGGTGGGATTTCCAAGTCCCAAACTAATCCTTCGTTTGTCAATATCCCTATAGATAGAACTAGAGAAGGCCTACAGAAGTGCTAAGCCTGAGAGTAGTCCTTAAACCTTTGAAATCACTTTGTTAATCGGTGAAGGAAACCCAAGGAACCCGTTAAATCATGTTTTGAATCAGAGAGACACAATAGCCATAGGTTCGTTTGGAGGTTGATCGATAGTCGTTTGATTGCTATCAAATGAATTGAAGCAAGAGGTGGAGCCATGGAATTATCGGGTTATCCAACACTCTGAACACTAGAATAAATTGGGTCACATATCTTGTGTTTTCCTGATACTCAGTACACAGTGGGGCAGGGTTCCCTTGTGGGCTCCCAATCCATTTTGATGGAAAGTGAAAGAGAGGTGACATCATGCTGATGAGGGACATCCGCATGACAACTAACATGCCACAGTAGTTGATGTGTGTCAATGTTTGATTACACAGAGTGAAGGCGGGATCAAATGGGCATGGGGACCTTTTTGTTTAATGCCTTTGAATATTGACCGTTAGATCCATGAGTTGAGAGATCTCAGTCATTGATCCCATGCATAAGCTCAGGAGGCGGGATTTACACCTTAGGGTACTAGAGTATGAAACCCCTGAAATTTCTCCCATATATTGTTTCCTTTCGTGTTTCCTGATATACCGATACCCGGTGGGTAGGGTTCCATACATGGTTCCAACCTTACTTACGAATGAGAGAGGTGATGTTAGATGAAAAGGATGCCATCATGGCATCCAACATGCCATGATAGTCAACATGTGTCAA
>ML777718.1:45744-113244 GCA_009831015.1 Picea engelmannii
CGATTGGAACTGCGCTTTTTCCATTCCTCATTGATGGGTGGGTTTCATTGCTATGTTTACCTTCGTATTCGTTGTTTTTTGTTTTCTATTTTCAGTTTGCAAGTGAAAAATTTGAATACTGGAGATGCTTGAGTCTAAATCCTCTTGCATAACATCTTTGTATGTGAGGATAAAATTCGATTTCCTTTTTTATATGTCACTGTGGGTGTGATGGAGCTAGGTTCTGTGTCGAAATTGGTGTTTAGGAAAAATACGAAGACAACATTACAATCATGTTTCTTTGGTCATAGTATTCACATACAAATATGTTCTGTAAGAGGATTTTGATCACTCCCAGTATTGAAAATATTTTCTTGCAAACAAGAAAAAACAAACAAACAATGAATAGGGATGCATCCATGGCAGTGAAACTTACCCGTGAATGGGGAGCGATAGAAGCACAGTTTCAATTGCGGATGCAGAATGTCAACAGTGCAAACTACAACTTTCTTAAATGTTTACATAGTGGGAGGCCTTTGCACGATCCTCACATCCTTAAATGTTTACCTAACAGGCCTCATAGCCTGAAATGTTTGCTTGACAGGTGTTTTACAATATATTTTCCTTCGATTTTTTTATACAATCTTGTCTGCGGTGAATTTGGGCAATATTGTTCTTCATCGACATTCTTGGTTTCTCTTGGTACTTGTTCACTGGTTCGTTGTTTGCGTCTTTCTCTTGTTTTTTTCAACTTTGCAAGGTTGGGGTCCTGCATCCACAGTTGGACATGTTCCAGTTTGTAGGCCAGGGGATGTGCTTCTGTCCTTTCCCATTCACCAGTGAGTCTCAGTGCCATGGTTGCATTCTTGTTCGTTGGTTGTTGGTTTCTATTTCCTGTTTCCAAGTAAGAATTTTCAATAGTGGGAATGCCTGAGCCAAAATCCTCTTGCAGAACATTTTCATATGTGACTACTAGGACCAGAGAGATAGGAGTGTGATGTTGTTTTGGTGTTGTTATCGAAGGTCATTGTTCACCAGGTATCCCACCTCTGTCACAATCATAGTGACATGGAAAAGGTTGACAAATCCATGACAAGTGCATTCAAAATAATATGCAAATAACATGAAAGAAATCATATTGGTACTATGCAAATGATACATGCACTTGGAAATAGATTGCTTAATCTTCAACAAATCTCTTCTCAACAAATAGTTGACGTTGCACTTTCCTTGCCCGTGGACTGTAGTTCAAGGAAATGTGTCTTCACAAACACATCTCCACTTGAGAAACACAAATTGGAACATGGTTTTACAGTTGGGCCACCAAAAATACTATTAGAAAAAATGTTGAAATAGATATAAACAACATCTCTTTGGGCTTGAACCAAAGTTTGTCGAGATCCAACTATATTTCATAGCTGAGAATGTTTTTCCCATAGTTAATGTGTTTCTATGGCTTCATAATTATCAGACTAAATGTTGTTGTGTGAGGGATAAAGTTCTTATCTCCCTTTCTTTTTCCTCTTATATACTTACCCATTTTTCCCTTTTCTTCTTCCCCTCTATTATTCGTTTTTGGTTCTATACTTAGTCTCATTTCGATGCTTGTGGGTTCTCGGGATGGTGAACTGACAAGTACTCGTCTCCATCTATATCTTCACATCACTATTCTGACCGATCATCGTTCATTTGTATACTTAGCCAATTTTATGACTGCGGGTTCGCGGATAGGCGCTATCGAAATCTGGTGCCCTGTGTTCGGGGTATACATCTTGCACCCAAAACTTTGGTGATAAACAATTCGACCCCAGACTCATCGAACCCACAAGACTGACTCTACCTACGATGAATTTGTTTGACTGACCCACCTTTTCATACTTAGTTGAGTCTTCAAAGTTTCGCGGGTTCACAGACTCCCGGGTTCACAAATGTTTGAAAGCATTTTTCCCTCCCCACCACCTTCCACCCTTCCCAATGCACATTAATTATGATTTTACTAGTGACAAATCACCAGACAGGTTCAAAAATATTGTCATTAAGAAGTGAAAAGATCGAGGACATCCACCATTTAAACGCATTAACAGGCGAATATTATGGGATTTGATGATTTTTTTCTGTCCATCTTGAATTGGCAAAAAAATGTTGGTTATTTTAGTTTTTTTAAGGCACCATCATAGTAAGAGTGCAATATTGTGCCACCCCACTGTCATCCACAAAGGTGTTGACGTCATGTCCCTCTTTAATACTGTGCATATATTACAGGTTGTCACATTTGAGAATATGCTTGCATATGAAAATGTTAACTCATGTGTTATTAGTGACAACTCATCACACATATTCAAAAATATTGGCATTAATAGGCGAAAAGGTTGAGTACATCTCCCATTAAAACGCATTAAACCAATATTTATGGAAGATTATATTATCATTCTCCAGCGTTCATTTTCAATACTTATTCTCTTTTCCCTCTATCATCAAAAACTTGGTCTTTAAGGTGCCTTCCTTGTAATGTCCATGGTCATCCACATCTGAGATAACTTAGAGATGCCATTTAGGGCCAATTGAAAGGAGAGGGAATGGTTTTATGTGACATCAACTTTGAGCGAAAACAATTATGTTAGCCAACAGAAACTCAGACACAAAAAATTCAAGTATCTTATGATTGGTATTCTCCCTATATTCAATCCTTTGGTTGGTTGAAAGGCCTTCCTGAAGATTTTTATATTGAACTTCTTTGTTTTGTTATTGGAAATTGGAAGGGACTTTCAAGTCACCTACAAAATGATCCTTTGTTGAAGTCTATAGCTTATTCCAACAACACATATTTGGCAAGTGTATCAAATCCTGCAAACCACACAAGAATTTATATTTCATCAGAGGAGTCACACATGTCATGGCTTACAAAATGGTATAGAATATTCAGAATTGACGCCAAATATTACTCCATTCGTGAATATACTCAGAATGAAATTATAAATTTGGATGCTCACGAATGTGAGAAACTGTATGGGTGGTTGAATCAACATCCTAAAATTACAGAAGTTTCTATGTTAAAGTTTGTTGAGCGACTTATGGGTGTGCTAGCATACTTGAAAAAAAGTCAGCTTCTTTATCAAAGTTTATTCACCAACCTCTGGATGTAGTAACAAACTCCACATACAATCAACTTTCTATCAATACTGCACATTTTTTTCACTATTCCTATGCATATAATTTCATCCGGGTCGAAGATCTTTCCGCTCTTTGCAAGAATATTCTCTTGGTAGTTGAAGGTGGGTATATAACCAGGGAATGAGGCTCTCAAAAGTATCTGATGCCTACATTGACATGTAACTAGGAAAAGTTAATGGGAAAGAATTCTGGACTATGGACTTTGAAACACTTTCTGGAGATTACTTTATAGTACCACCTTTTGCAAGAAGTTTGATGTATTCAGGTAATGGTTTGGTTTCTAAAGATCACCTCTTACTACCACCTTCATGTAATCATTTTGTTTCATTCTTTATAAGAGACCTTGATGTAGTAGATATTCCAGAGCTGTTTCCATCAAAGATCAATCTTCCTGCTATTTCCTGTGCTTTGAATGAGGACAGTGCTTATCTTCTATTGCAGTAGATCCAATATTTGAAAAAAAATGGAATTTGCTCGATGCTTGAAGTATTGACTTGTCTGGTTTGAATAAATCGCCATGGAATCACCACAAGCGTCTCTCAATTTGTTCATCAGGATCACAGGTCGATAAGCACAGAGTGCCTTCCTGGTCATAGAATGCTTCCATTACAAGCTTGCATTTGCACAGGTGATTTTATTGCTACCTTATTTCTTTGTCCTGGTGGTGGATCCTTCTATCCCAACCAACATGATGGAAATAAACTGGCTCTATGGAATTTGATTGCTTCTGGGGATCTGAGTTGACTATATATCAATTTCGGTTAACTTAACAAATTTTATGTGTGCAACCTAATGTTAGACATAGAAAATACAATTTCTTATCTTTAAAAATATAAAATAATGTATTTTTTTAACACATGATTGTTCGAAGAATTTCAGGCATTGTTTGGGATTCACGTCCTTCAAGGATGTTAATTAAGTACACAATTAATATTTCTTGTGCCAATGCAATTGACCCATCGTCGACTATGGCAATTTCATTAACACTGCAATGTCAGATAATACATGTCTAAAATGTACCTAATGTTGAGGCCATCATCGCACAAGGCTCACAACAACATTGTAATTGTCCTGACAAAGAAACACTAAAGTCGATGCTCTTTGTAGGTCTGACAACCCTGCAGTATAAGTGCTCTGACAATGACAGGCCTGCTTGTTCACTGCATTACCACCCTGCAGTCAATGGCATTGTTCCCATTGCCACTGCCAGTGTCAATGTCCAAAGTTGAAGCTATCTGGAGCCTGGAGTCACCGCCAGTGTGGATGGCTGAGTTGAAGCTACCTGGAGCCTGGGGTCACGACTTATTACACTTGAAATTAGTACCAATAGTGATCGAAGGTTGATTGTATGTCGAGTCTGTTACTACATCCAGAGGTCGCTCAACAAAATTTAAGATAGAATTTGGATGCCTGTCAAGTCTGTTACAACTTTGAGATAGAAGGTTTTGTAATTTTAGAATGTTGATTCAACTACTCATACAGCTTCTCACCTTCGTGAGGATCCAAATTTATAATTTCCTTCTGAGTATATTTGGGCGTGGAGTAATATTTGGCTTCGCTTCCGAATATTCCAGACCATTTTGTAAGCCACGATGTCTACCACTCCTATGATGAAAGATATATTATGGTGTGATCTGCAACATTTGATACACTTTCCAAATCTGTGTTGCTAGAAGAAGATGTATACTTCAACAATGGAGGATTTTGCAGGTGAGTTTAATGTCCCTTCCAATTTATAGCAATAAAAAAAAGAAATTCAACATACAAATCTTCAGGCAGACCTCTCAACCAAACAAATGATCAAATATAGGAAGAATACCAGTCACAAGATACTTGAATTTTTTGGTCTCAGCTTTTGTTGGCTAACRAAAAAAAAATTCCCCAAAGCTGACGTCACATAAAACCACTCCCTCGTCTTTGAATTGGGCCTGAATCACATCTCTAAGTTGTCTCAGATGTGGATGACCATGAACATTACAAGGAAGGAACCTTAAACCCAAAGTTTTTKATGATAGAGGGAAATTAACAATTAGAAAAGTATGGAATGTTGAATAAAAATATAATGCAGGAAGGCCATATCTAGAAGAGACAAACTATTCAAGAAGCTAGGATAGATCTAGCAAGTAGCACCCATGAAKTCCAAGACCCGAAATTGATATTCAAATCATTGTTTTTAACCAGACAAACATTTGATGATCAAGTTGAAATCTATAAAAGACCATCTACAGGATTGATTCTTGTACATATTTGTTTTTTTTGTTTGCAGGAGCCCCAATCGCAATAATTATAGAAAATGCATTTAAATTTCAGAGAATATGTGTTGAACTATTTTAAGACACCTATTTTGGGAAATAATCTCAGCTTTATTTTGTAACCCATTTTATCTGAATATAATATATTTGAGGTTTTTGTATGGTTTTTTCCAATGTCTAATTTTTATTTTTATTTTTGTATTTTTTTTTTAAATTGACTCATTTGCCTGTATAGCTATTGATAGATGAATTAAACCTCTTTCTACAAGAATTTAAGACGCTCTTTTATCCATAGTTAAACATGCACGGCAAGCTTTTTTTTTCCCTACCTAGCACTTCGATTTAAATAAAAGATACTCTATTCGCTCCTTACATTTTATATGGAAGAATAATTTGTGATAGGACATAGTTATGTGATAAAGAAATGGGTGGACCCATCCTACTTTCATTCTTCGGGGCCCCATAAATAGAATGAATTAATGACTCTATTTCAACATGGCAACTCAGGTGTTGACATCATGTTCCTATTCAATATTGTGCATATATTACAGCTTCTTCTATTTGATAATATCCTTGCATATAAAAAATATTTGATAATAATATCCTTGATAATATCCTTGCATATATATATATATATATATATAGAGAGAGAGAGAGAGAGAGAGAGAGAGAGAGAGAGAGATGTTTGTTTTTTTCTATTTCTTATGGGTTTGAACGAAATTTGCGAACCGAAAAACACCCTACAATTTGGAAGATGCTTTACATTTGGACCACAAATAATCTATTAAGATATATTAATATGAATACTATTGGAATAAATATAAACAAATTCTCTTTAAACTTGAAATTGTCTTTGTCGACCCCCAAGTATATTACATAACTGAGACTAAATATTCATTTCTCCCTTTGTTTTCCCTCCTCTATACTTACACGTTTTTCCCTTGTCTTCTTCCCCTCTATTATCCCTTTCTGGTTCTATACTTAGTCACATTTCTATGATCATGGCTTCTCGAGTTGGAGGATTGGCAGATGTTCATCTTCATCTATATCTTCACATCATGAGCCTGAACGACCACCGTCCCTTTCAATAATTAGCCAACTATCTGACCACCAAGTCTCGGGTTAGCGCTATCGAACACTTATGCCCCTTGTTCTGTCATATACATCTTGCACCCAAAAAATTTCGTGATTTGCAATTTATTCTTTTACTAGTAGGAACTCACCAGGGGTTCGAAAAGATTGGCATTAATAAACAAACAATAGATGTTGTTCTATGAGATACTTACCCCTTTTTCCCTTTTCTTGTTCTTGTCTATTATCCCTTTATAGTTATATACTTAGTCATATTTCTATGATCGCGGGTTCCCGGGTTGGCAGACTGACAGATATTCATTTCCATCTATATCCTCACATCATGAGTCTGACCGACCATTTTTCCTTCTAGTACTTAGCCAATTTTATGGTTGTGGTTTCTGGGGTTGGCCCTATCGAAATCTCCTGCCGCTTGTTCCATGATATACATATTACACTCAAAACTTCTGTGATCTACAATTCCACCCCAGACTCCTCGAACTCGCAAGCTTCACTCTACCCTTGTTCACAAAAGTTTCAAAGCATCTATCGTTGCCTTCCATCCCCACTACCTTCGCACTCTTACCAATGCACATTAATTATGGTTTTACCAGTGACAACTCAACACACTGGTACAAACAAATTGGCATTAACAAGAAAAAACCTCAAGGACATCTCCCATTACCACGCATTAAACCGCCATTTACGGTACTCCGAATGACCATCGTTCTTTTCCATACTTACCTAAATTTTTCCACGTGTTTCGTGATATACATCTTGCACCCAAAAAGTATGTGATCTACAATTCCACCCCAGGATCCTCCAACTCGCAAGCTTCACTCCACCAGGGTTCAAAAAAAGTTTCAAAGCATTTATCGCTCCCTTCCATCCCCGCCACATTCACACCCTTCCCAATGCACATTAATTATTCTAGCCTCTAGATTTCACTTCCATTGTTTAGTGACCTACAAACAACACCCAGACCTCTGCGATATACAAATTGGCTATCGGACTCCCACATCATCCCCTCTTCCATGTTACACATTATGCATTCAAAAGTTTTGAGCCATACAATTTGACCATCTGGGCCTCACGTCTTCTAGGGAACCCTTATCACCCTATTTTGGATCCTCAGGTTGTCGTGTTCACAAAATCTCCAATTCCTAGTCATTGTTTCCTGTACCCGCCACCTTCGTACTTCTTTCCAAATATGTAACAACAAAGGTTTAATGCTAATAGTTCATCATGCAATAACCGTAAATACCGTCATTAATAAGAAAAAGGCCCGACAAGATAGTTTACATTGACTATCACTACACAACTTGCCCAGAAACATGCAGAAAAGATCTTGCTAGGTAATGGGATATCTATTAAAAATTTCAATATATTAGCAAAAACGAGTCCGGCCTACCATTTCCCTATTCCATACTTAGCCACTTTTTCGATTTCGGTTTCTCGAATAGGAGGGCTCACGATTGCGCTTCCAATGTTCCGTGGCCTGCAAATAGTACCCAGAGTTCCGTGATATACAAATTGACATTTGGATTGTCCCATCATGCCCTCTTCAATGTTATGCGTTTTGCACTCAACACTTCTGAGACATACAATTTGACCGTCGAGCCCTCACCTCTCATGGTTATACCTTGTAACCCTATTTTGAAGCCTTACCAACCTCTTTCGATAATTAGCCATTCCTTAATTTCTCTTTCCTGTCCCCACGAGCTTCATACATATTTCTAAATATGCAATTAGTAAGCTTTCATGCTAGCAACTCATCATGCAGGAACCATCAACATTGTCATTAATGAGTAAAGCGCTCGAGGAGATCTCCCATTAATACGCATTGAACCAAGATCTACAGAGAGTTATATTATCCCTTCCAATTGTTCATCTCAAACATCATGGAATGTCTTTCACGGGTCATCGCGTTGGCACGTTCACCAAATCTCTAATCCTTAATTGCTCTTCATCGTACCCGCCATCTTTGCACTTCTAAGTATGAAATTACTAGTCTTTAATGCTAACAACACATCATGCAACAACCTTCGAGATTGTCATTAATGAGAGAAAGGTTCGAGGAGATCTCCCATTCACACACATTGGACCAAGATTTGTGGAGGGTTGGATTATCCCTTTCAACTCTTCATTTCAAACATTGTTTGGAGAAAACAAACGTTATCGTAAACTTATGGCAGCAGCTCGACAACAGTTCTGTGGAGATACAGTCAATATCTTTGGATGTGAGGACCATAACTTCCAGTGGTCCAGGGCATACTCTTACTATTCATCCTACTCCGCCTAGAACGAAGTGATTTGGACCTCTGGAATCGCTCATGCAAGCTGCATCCTTGAGGTTTTTGACTGTAAGGAGGTGGTTTCTTGGTGTGCCGGAAAAATATATATCAATCCAAAGAATTATTCCACTACCCGACCATTCTCCTGTTTCTTTGTCACCTCATGTCTTCCGCAAGATGTTAAGATTGTTGGAGCCAACATTGACCTTCAGAGGACAAGACTGCAAGCAGTTCCTACAAAAACATGATAACGGTTTGGACCTCTTACCCGAGTTCCTGGAAGACCCGACAACAGTTCCTAAAGATATCACAAAGTTGCAGGTCAGTTCCTTTAGAAATCTATTCCATGAAATTGCTTGGCTATTTACAAGAATAAGGAGACAGGAATCCATGACATGCATTTCCCACATGGTTATTTATATTTTGTATTTCACTATCAAGGAACAATCCATTTTTTATTGGGGGAAGCTAATTTCCATTGAAATTTGTTTCCAATTGTCACGATTCAAAGAAAAGAATAAATTTTATATGTCATCCTACTTGGTTTTCATGATAGCGCATTGTTGTATGTTTCCAAAACTGTCTCTATCGAAGAAGATAAACTGTGAATTCGACCCAAAACTTTATGGTACTATGCCTTGTGGAGGCACAAGGTCTCCCATTGTTTTTATGAGGTTTTTAATGACTTTGTCTCGGTTTTCAAAGATTTATTGTTAGGAAAGGATGCTCCCCAGATGTCTGGCCAGGAAACCAAGTTTTGGGATAGGAAGGGGACACTTGAACAAATGGAAAATTACAGTGTAATAATGATTTTTGGCTCCAAGGAAAATCCTGCTTTCCTTCCATGTCATATCACGGACAATATGTTTGTTGCAGAAATAACAAGGAAATACAACTACTGGTTGCATTTTTTCCATGGCTAGAGAAAAAAATAGTTCATTCCTCTGCCTTGGAAATTTGGGGACTTAATGTTCATGAACATCAACAAGATTGGCGAATTTGCAGGCCATTTCAAGAACTTGAACCTAAGATATGTTGAAAGGCTAAGAGGATTTGACCCTAATGGGATTTTTCTAGAACATTTACTAGCAGTTTGCTTTAGTAGCTATTTTATCCATTCACACTTGAACGAAGACAGAGACAATGATGACAACTCTCTTGCTCCTGACAATGGCGATGTCGAGACATTACAAAGAAAAACTGAATTGTGCAGACAACAGGGAAAAGGCTCCAGTGAGAAGAGTGTCCACTCCCGGCCAACACTCCCAAGAGCATGACATCATGGAGCATCGCTTCAATGGCCCACCCTAGTAAGAAAGCAACCCATAAATCTTCAAACGGAGGAGGAGATAAGAACCCTCCTCGCGGAAAAATTGATAGTTCTCACAAGATTCTCATGACGAAGAAGAGAAAAAATGTTGTAGGGAAGGCGAAAGAGCCAACTGAAAGTGAGAACATGCAGCTTGAGACTGTTGTGGATGACGTGTTCCACAAATTTGACCAGCCCTCAGACGTGATGCACCATAGTTCCACAATGGAAATAGATGAGACTGACATTTTTTATGAAGATGAATCCTTCGTATTCCAGAGCATTGTTTTTGACAACTAATCTAAAAATTTAATTATTGAAAAGAGAGATGTAACAAATAAGAAAGCCAAATATTGTTAAGAGATTAACCTTAAGAACATGTAGTTGTCCCAAATCTCTCAATTTCACCGAGCAACCACAGATTTTCTTGATGATTCCATTGGAGGAATTGAAGTAGAGAATGCCGGACTGAATGAACGAATCAAGGAATTGGAGGAGGCTTTGATTCCTACCCCATTTTTTTACAGTCCTTTAGCAAAACCCATGCTTTCCACCCTTCCAACCAAGTTAAAAGGATCCTCCATCCTCCTCACATCTTGTAGAGGCTATGCGGAGAAGAATATCAAGAAATGAATGGATCTAATTACTGGAGCCTCAGAAACATCACAAAATATAGCTTCCTTTCAAACGAGGGAACATGCTTTGCACGAACATTTGCAGGTGGATTTAAAAAATGAAGAATGTTTCTATCCAGAGACGGTGATCCTTTTTGGCAACCATGTCATCAACATCTCATATCTGAAAAGAAGACAAGAATATCTCCCCTCCCCAAACTGGATCAAACAATTAAAAGCATGTTGGAAAGAAAAAGTTAAGAACCTACATCTCATTGTCGAATCATGTGAAGAAGCCATATCAGAGAAAGAAGGATTATTCAGAAATTTAACCTAAATAGACTTAGCTGGAAGTACCAACGAGGTTCAAGACCCACTTAATCCTCAACTGCTTGTCCTTATCCAAGCAAGCCTTCGATGAACAAGTTGATATTTGAAAGGGGTTGTATTTAGAAAAGTTTTACGACATCCTTGAATATGCTCAAGATGACGTGGAGAACTGACTAGTGGACTATTCGACACACAATGAAGAAATTGAACCTGGGCTCTGCATAGTATTTCTATCAATCTAAAGAAATTAGAAAATGATCTTTTCAACATAGAAATCTAGGATGAAATCAATGTGGCTCCCATGAGAAGCTACATTGAAGAATGGCTCCAAAGGAGAATCGACAAGCTCACCAACGAAAGGCAACAATTGGTTGGCACGATTCGATTGGTCGTCGACGAGAGTAATAAAAAGGCATTAGAAAGAAAATAGAAAAGGGAGAAATAGATACCATCATAGTAATTCTATATTGATCACATCTTGTTTTCTTTATCAATCCAGTTATTCCACCTCTTTAAATAGAAATCTCTAACCAAAGACTGATAACATCCAAATTCTTCTTTTCAGGTCTTCCTTTCTACTGTCGTGCGTTTCTTCTTTCTACAATCTTGTTTCTTGTACTTATTTCTTTTATGGTTTGCGAGAGCCCCAATCCCAGTCTATATGACAAACGCATTTAAATTTCCAGAAATATGTAACAGATTCCAGAAATATGTAAGAGACATTATCATTTTTTTATAAAATTCAAAAAAAACTAATTCGGGAACAATTTCGACGGTGCCTTGTGGGATTCTTTCGGAATGCTAAATTAGTTCTCTTTATGCATATCGATCATCTTCTTCTATTTTTAATGTGCTCAGATGTTTTTTTCTTTAACTATGTTGGATGTCAGAAAATTGACGAAAATTTTCTAAGTTACATATTTGAACTATACAGGCCCCGGGAAAAAACTTAAACAATAGTATCACATCTATAAAAAGCGCAGTAGGATTGACATCCTCATTCTCATATTAACCCCATATTAATCTAATATTATGATTAACTAATTCAGAAATTCGAGACTCCGGTTCTTCGAGGCTTCGGCCTTACTTCCGCAGTGACATTCTCCTCAGGCCATCTACCAACCAGATGTCTTATGGCTGGCGTGTGACACACTGACATGAGTCATTTTTTGCATGGATACCACTTGTACTTCAAGTTGCTTCCCACGTGTCTCTGCTACTTCGGGCTTTTATTTCTCCCTCGGTCCCATCATAGCAATGCATTTATTTCCATTCCAACCTAACAGGGTCTACGTTGCCATGCAACACTTTTGTATATGTATTGGTTTTAAGTTAGATTTGTGTAAATAATTTTTTAAAATAATAATAAGATACAAAATATGATTTATGTAAAATTTATATTTTAATTATATTTTTAGATATAAAAATTGTATTATAATTATATTTTTTTTTATTATAGATATTTAAAAATATTTATTTAGAATAATATTTATTGAAAAATTAAAATAATATTTTTTATTTATAGTATTTATTATATATATATATATATATATATATTCTGATTTATTTTGTTTTAGCTAAAACTTTATATTACCTTCGAGAATCAAAGATTACAACATATATTAGTTATAGTTGTACTGGTGGCTGTCAAAACCAACTTATCCACCAGGTCCCAAATTTTTTTTCCAAACAAACTATAAAGAGTCACCATTACAAAGCTTGAACTATATTGAGTAGAACTTAAACTATGAACAACAAAAACTAGTGAACCTTATAATCTCGCTATCCATGCATAAACAAAGAAAATCAAAACAAGAGAGGTTACGAGACTTATTTGCCATTAGAACCGCTTGGAGAAGCTTGTCTGGACGAACCAGGCCAGTCTGGGATCATGAATGATTGTAGCAAGTTTTCCTGGCTACACCTCTGATGCAGATCATCTGAGTCAGATTCCAACAACCATTCAAGTTTTTTGTCCATCAATTCCTTCCTGAACTTTTGTTCCTCATTGTCTCGCCGAAGTTCTATGATGAGCTGACGCTTGTCGTCCAAGAACCCGAATGGAGGAGGTAACTTGGCCTTCAGGTTGGAAGCATCCCCGACTTCAGGATGGTGATGGATAGTAGCGAACGACGGGGAAGGATTAGTGCTTGTTTCTTTCTCCTTAGAAGCAACAAAAAGAGCATAAGAACCATGATCCATGGCAGAGAAATTTGAGCACAAGGAACCACTACTATTAACATCGGGAAATAGAGATTCCCTATAACGATGACCTCTGAAACTAGAGAAGCTCCTACCATCACGAAGTGGCTGAGGCATGAAACCAAACCAAATCCCATAGAGGATGAGCTAAGAGAAAAGAAAAGGAGTTCGAAGGGATAAAACCAGAAGCCAGAGGGAGGAGACCTGAAGCATAACAACAAAGGGGGAACAATGCATGAAGCTAAGAAGCCCCGCCAAAATAAACAACCACCGACAATGCGAGTCCCAATGAGACCCATCAAGACCTTCACTACAACCTTCAAGTCTCCATACTTGCTCGTAGAAAATCCCACCTCACTCCCACGGATCAGAACCATGATTGAATCCAGGAAATATAGGGACAGTAAGGACGGTCCAAACTACTTAAAATTAGTTATGAAAGCCATCGACCTCAGGGTACTTAAGAAGAGCGTCGAGAGGTGATAGGAGGATGCTTTCGGATCATGCAATATAATGTCAAGATGACACCCCATCCAGGGGTGTTTCCTGATTTTTGTTTTCTGTTGTTAAGAAGGGAAGTAAGTTTTAATTCTTGCTACTGGTTTTTCATTTTTTTCATTTTTTTTGTTTGTTTGTTTGTTTGTTGGTATTTTTCTCTTTTCTCTCCTTCTCAATGCAATCCCGCATAAGGAAATCAATGAAGACTGGTTGGTTGTTGAAATTCAGGATTATAGGGGTGTCATTTGCCAGAGAGGAAAGATGCTTGGACTCTAGTTTCATGACCTGTCAACTTTTGCCTTTATTTGATTCTGGGTTAGAGACATTGATTCCTTTGCATGATAATTTCTCTATTGATGCTTTAGGAAAAATTTCTATATTTATGCTTTAGGTTATGATTTCTAGGTATACATAAGGTCTGATGACAATTTCTATGCTCTTCCGAAGAGATATTTTAGAGTCGATTTAGTTTTTCTTCATCAGTTTCACTGTTCAAGATTGGTTAGTATGGAAAATAAGGATGTCTAGGAATTTCAAAGAGTATTGAGAAGACATGAGGATCTCATCCAATCCAATAGAAACATGTTCCTCTTTGTGATCTCTAATGTTAACTAGAATGAGTGTATATGTATTTCTCGATAAGAATACATCATACGTTTGCGTTTGTTACTTCAAATCAAGAAAACAATCGATATCCTTGAGGTAGAATGTAACATTCTTTGTAACCTAGCTCATACTCTATCTACTATTTCAAACAACAAGAATTCAAAGAATTTTGTCCAAGTTGATATTAAAGAGGAGGAGATAGTCCACCATGTCAAGGACCCAAGCGAAATTGAGAAGCATAACTCCCCTCAATTTGATAATAGTCAAGAAGAAGTAAAAAATAATGTTCATGTTTATCGCTAATTTGATGTGTTATAAGGTTTTTAGGTGTTTTTGTGAAGTAGGTCATTTGTAGGTCAATTTGGAACATATACTTGTTAGTTTGCTGTAAGCTTCTTTTTTTAACCACAGACAAGTGCTTATGCTTTTTTAACACTGTCTAAGCTATTGTTACCATCCACTTCATCTGTTTGAATATATAATAATTTTTTTGTTTTGGTTTAAGAAAAAATATAAAAAGAAAAAATAAAAGAAAAAGAAAAACAATTTTTAAATTGAAACTAAAATCAAGTTTAGGATTTCTTTATACATCAATAATATTACAACCAATCAATATATATGAGAAAATACTTTCTTTTCATTGTAAGAGATAATACTTTCTTTTCATTGCTCCTATTTAAATAATATCATGATATATTAGAGATTATATGTTATAACATATCATTCTCTCAACCAATGCTAACTAAAAATCATGATATATTAGAGATTATAACCAATGTTATAACAATATTTTTTAAATAAAGATCATGATATATTAGAGATTATAACCAATGTTATAACAATACTTTCTTTTCATTGTTCTTATTTTTTCATTGTTCTTATTTAAATAAATATCATGATATATTAGAGATTATATGTTATAACATATCATTCTCTCAACCAATGTTAATGCTAGATAGTAAGTATTTTTGTAAAGATGTATTTAAGTCATATTAACAGTTCCAAAGCAACATATGAGATATGCATATCTCACTTTTCTTGGGATTTTTAGAAAAGAATGTGAAATTGATACTATGTAGTGCATCTTCACTAATAAATTAGACATTGTTATTAATACCATTTCATTAAACAATTTATTTATTACATAAAATATTAGGTAAAACATTATTTAATCTAAATTTATATGATTAAAATATAATGTAATAACTGAAATAAATCATGGAGTCCAGTTAACAAAATTATGGTATAACACTTAGTTTTGTGGAATATTAAAGAATATCCCTAATTATTTTTTTATATTTCTAAACTCATTTGTTGATCAACTTCTTCTCAATACACATTTTTAATTAAGAAACCCCCTTATTTATTTTTATTTTTTTAAAACAAAAATGGTTGAATTGATATTAACATAATGTTACAACCTAGCTAAACAACACTCCAATACATCAAGTTTTCAAAAATGGTCAAACTAAATCTGTTATGTTGCAAGCTTACAACCTTTCTACATATAACTTCCTTATTTATACTAGCTTTTTTTTTCAAATTTTTTACAAGTATGAACTCTGTCATAATCCCATAACAACAAAGAAACTTTAAAAAAACATTAAAAAACTGATTTAAAAGAGTTTAAGCTCAACATCCACATGGTTCTAACCGATTGTATCCATGATTGGTATTTGATGAAGCTATTGTACCAAAACACCAACCTTCCTTGCATTTAATCCTACAAGATAAGCCCTTGATTCTGGGCCATATTTTGAAAACTCATTAACTTTGTTACAGACTGTTTAAGAAGTTGGTTCTCTTAACTTAGCTTCCAAATTGCATTTGCTTCATAATTAATCATATTTTGAAAACTCATTAACTTTACTACAGACTGTTTAAGAAGTTGGTTCTCTTTGCTCAGCTCCCAAATTGCATTTGCTTCATAATTAATCTTTTCCATTATTATGGAAACTTCCCCATAGCTTCCTTCAAGTGGCTATGGACTTCCAAAAGAAAAATGTTGTTTTTATTAGCCATAATTCCAATCTTCTAGTACCTTAATTGCCTCTTTACCTCATGAATTTCACACCTAGAACACTTGCAATCATTTTTGTGGCCACGCCACATTGTTACTCTCACTTGAATATCAATCAAGTATTCCTGATCCATGAACATAACTCTTGGTTTGAAATTGATGACTAACCACCGAACCAAACTAAATGTGCACAAGGTGAAGTGCCAAACAAAGAGAGGAGGACTGTATATCCACTCTAGGGTGAATCACTTGGCTCCCAAAAATATCAAACAGAAAAATCCACCTACACAGAGAGGTTTTCATAGATGGAACATGGATACAACTCCCCAACCACATCGCTGGAGTTAATATTAAGTGGTCCGACCCATCGTAAACTGTGTCGATGATCAAGTGTCATGAGATTAGCTTGAGGTTCCCTTCGTGCTAAGGGGGCGCACTTTAAAGGAGGGTAGAGTGGAGGGGGGTGCGCGGGTTTTGGGTCTTTCCCCTCCATGCACTGCACCATTAGTTGTTTAAAAACCCTAACCCTTCTATACTCATTTTCACTGGTTCAACTTTTTCTGGGCGTGGTTTCAAAATTCGCTGGCACTAAACAAAACAGAATATTGGCAACAAAAGACAGAACCAGAGCGGTTCTCCGTTCAATATTCATTGGGGTGATTTCCTTTCTACATTTCTTTGGATACATGCTAATGGAGGACAATTTCGCATCACAAAACTGTTTCTTTTTTTTGGATCAAAACGAGACTCCACTTCCACACCGAACAATGTCCACTTGTGCAACGGTTCTTTTTCTTTTAATATGTTCGATTAGAGCCAGAAACTTCCAACATTTATATAGGGAGACCTTTGATCAACAGGCTCGATAGGACAATCTTGTAATTGATGGGACGATTTATTTCATTTAACCACTTGAAACGGATCTGAGAATTCTAAAGTGGTTGATCCTGGCATAGTTTTGCCGAAGCAAGGAACCCCATACGTCCTTATGCAATTTTCATCTCATAAAAAAGGATGATACTCAATTTGGCATAGAAAATGAATCATATTCATCTTTGAAACCCTAGAAAACAAATCGCCCATCTACCTAACCTACGTTCGAAATACTGCTGGGGTCATCTCCTTATCCAGTTCGTATGAGGTGTTTTCCCTCACTTTCATGGGGTCTTAGTTCAATTTCGTGGGCGTTCTTTGCACAGACCAGAGATTTGCAATGAACACAATCTTTCACGAAGTTGCAGGGTGATATATGGTATAAATTTTAGAGAAATCATGTTGCGTTGATGTGATATATTCAACGCCCATGTCCAATATTCGGTCTGGTAGATTCTCTTTTTGCACGCACATATTGGCTTGAAACGTTTTGTTTCCTTCTTCGAATTTGTTTCCAGCAGACCCTAGCCGAGTGTAATCAGCAGAGTTCTTATTAAGTTTGCCGATTTGGTGGAGAGACTTTCCATCAATCTTGCCGAAGGCATCCAAGCAGTTGCCTTTAACTTCGTCGATTGAATCGACACACTTCTGATTAAGTTTTCTGATTCCATCACTGCACTTTGTCATGTTGTCTTTAATATTGCAGATGGCTTATGATTTCATCTGAAGTCTTCTTTAAGTTTATTTTCTTTTGATTATTATATAAGATTTTTTTATTTATTTCTTTTAAGACACGTTTTCTTTTCCCTCTAAATTCAAACAATTTAAAGTTAATTCTGAATTTTCATTTTAAAAAGGCTGAAAAAGATTTAAACTTGAATGACCTGTATTAAAATCAATAATGCAAAACTTTATCATTTTCCTATGGGAGGCAAGAAAACCAATTAGCAAACCTGTGGTTGAGGCTGTACGAAAAACTTTTAAATCTTCGGAACTTTGTAGCACGTCCTCCGATTGGGGTGCTTTCTTTTGGGCTATTAAGAACGCACAGAGGCGCTCCTGGTGAGCTTACTAACCATGTCATACAAATATTTTATCGAGGCGACCGGTTGGGCAAGAAACCCTAGGTGATTCGTTTTAGCCCTTACGGGACTCAGATTTCGATTCCATGAGTTGTGTTGGAATCGTACTGCCAGAAAACATATGACTAGAATGCTTTGAGAATGAAAATTTAATTTTGACAGAAACTGAAAATTGTGCTCAAAGATATTTTTTAAATGGATGTTTGGGTCTTGCGTCTTCTAATGCTTCACCCAAATTAAATTTTGTCAGTTCCTCTACCATCTATGATGTATAAGGACTTAGTTCATCCGTTGACATTGAAGTAATGTGTCAATAGCACAAAGTTATAAATCTTCCAAAACAATCAACTAATGTTCGGAGCGCTCAGTATTGTCTAGGAGCTGAGATGATCAAATTTCTTCCGAGGTGTGTTTTATGACCAATGTAAGACAAAAAAAGTGTTGTGTTTAGCCCAAATGACGCTAGAGAGCTTTCAAGATCATGGTTTAGTCGTAGAACCAAGAGACACAAAGTGGACAAGCTAGTATATCATGTGCGATTAAAGTTGTCAATGACACATACGACTTGATTGTGAATGCGATATGGCATAGGTTAGGTGTAGTAGGTTATCAATGACTAGCGATCCAATTAGGCATGGAGATCTTAGACACCACACATGATATGAGATCGATTGTTGGCCTATCAAGAAGCATTTGAGTCAAGAGGAGGATAAGATAGTCCTTACAACGAAGGTGGGCCTCGTTGACCTGGTCAGTGTTGGTGAGAGGAAGAAGATCATCTTCAATGCACTTGGCAATGATGAGGGGTCAACACTCTTTCGCTGATGTATCGAGGACATGCGGGGGAAACTTATCAACAAGCAGTGCATAGGTGAGGAAGAAACGAACCTTCAAGATATGCAATGTAATAAAATGAAAGGGAGGGGTGTTGTCTATATGCAGTGTATCGAAGAAAGTGAAAGGAAATTAGACTGTGAAAGGCGTGCATGTGGCGATGATGATCACGCGAACACTACCGATGTGTTGGTGTTGATCGTGTGTACTTCGCCTGTGAGAAAAACGTGAGTTAGTGGAGTTCAGCGGGGGTGTGTTGGTGCATCAACCAATTTTGAACGATGGTGGCTTATGTATTGGTGAAGAAATGACTGGCGCGCCAATGTAGAGGTGTAAGAAAATATGCATGCATCGATATGCTATGTATCAATGTAGAGAGAGAGAACTCGATGAAGTGCATATCATCGAGTAGAAGTGATAGGGAGAGGAACCACAAATGATAAGGCAAGAGAGTGTGAGGAAAACTTGGGATTAGTCATTTACACGAGAGAGAGTGTGAGGGTCCTTGTAGGAAGAATTGGAGGGGGTCCAATTTCTTATCTTGGAGAGATCCTAAGACAAGAAAATTGGGAGGTTTTCGTGCGAGCACAACAAATTCCAAACTTGACCACTTATCAGTCCAAATTTTACCTTAAATAGAAACTCGACCCATCCAGGCTCAGTGTTGAAATTGTAGCTCTTCCTATGTAATCTCAATGTTGAAACCATATCTCTGATACCACAATGTAACATCTCCATCCATCCAGCTTGGAGCATGTCACCCAATCTCAATTTATGACACTCTGTAACCCTTATGTAACATCCTCGTTACGAAATTGTAACATCATTCAACTTACTACTAAACAATTCTATTCCAAAATTCACTTCACGGATTCTACTCTAAACACAAGTCTACATAGTATCACTTGAAGTAACGCGCTCAACCCCAAGATGATTCATGCTAAACAACTTATAACAACAGAAGTAATACAAAGCAACTGAGAAAAAGCATACTGAACACACAACACTACTATGCACGCAACCATTCTAGCATCACACACCAATTGTTTTCTCCTTGTGCACGCAGACAACTTCCCTGTGTGCACAAGTAAATCCAGCCTCTGGTGCATTGTTAGTTTGAATTCACTCTTGCTACCATTGTTGGTCTAACCCAGGTTCATATCTACTATGGTTTCCAACAAAACCCCCTAAAACTATCGACCCTTCTAGTAAACCAGTAGGCAATGTTATCCCCTAGCCTAGGGATAACTAAGGAGATTATGTCTCGAGGCCCATTGGTCCTAGACATGGAGTACCGAGAGCCATATTGACTTGAGCTAAGCCCTGAAGGGGCCATCCTTCTTCTTCAATGCCTCCATCTTTTCAGCAGCAACAACATCCATCCCATCGGCCTAGTCCTGAAGCAGCAATGGGTCTTGCTCCATGAGGTAATGAGTCTAGGTATCATTGTATGTGTCACTCTGATTCTCAAAACATTTGAATATGTGCACTTAATTCTCTTTTGATTCATGACATGGGCTTGGACTTTATTCCTTTTGACTTGTCCATACCTGGGGGGATGACAGAACACCCTACCAAGTTGGTTTGCTAAGGAGTGAGTTGCCACTGGGTGGGTTTATGAAAGGTCATCGTCCATTCCCACCATACTTATCACTTTTCATCACCTTCCCTATCATATATCCCCTGCATTGGTTCAGGCATTGGGCTTGCCAAACTAGTTAAGGGTTGTACCTTGCCTTGTGGGAAGAAGGGGCTAAAGGCCCAGAGGGTAAAAGTAGTTGGGTAAAGATAAAAGCCAAAAGATCAAACCTTCAGATGCTTAACCCAAGGATCCCCGAGAAAGAAATAAAAGGCTTATCAATAAGAAAAAGGAGGGACCCATAAAATAAATAAACTGAAGACCTAGTTGGATGATAGGGGGTCTCATCACGAGCCAACCTATTTGGTCCATGGGCATGTAGCGGTATGACACTACTATTCAACTAGTCACCATGCTAGGGTAGTGGATCTTGGTAGCATAGCCAAGAGAAAGGGGGTCTCATCACAAGCCAACCTTCTCATCTCCGTGAAATGCTTATGGGGAACACTGTCACCACTGGTCACCACGCCAGGGCAGTGTCCCCCAACTATTCTCTTGAAAGAAAAGAAAATAAGATAAAAAGTAAGAAGGAATTGAATGGGCTAGGAAACATTTTCATCCATGACAAGGTGCAACTCAGCCTCTTCAGAGACACCCACAGGTAATCCCTACATTTTCATGTCATCATTACACCCCTTGCCCATACATTCCCATAGAATCTCATGCACTTACATGACCTATATTGGTCTTCACCTAGAAACATCCCACACCTTAGTAGAATTAGTCCAATAGGACGTCCTGAAACCCTTTCCAAACCTGGATTTTAGAATAGCATAACGTCTTTGAGCACTTGTCTGGGAAAGGGGGGTTTCATACACATGTTTAGGTAACTTGATTATTAGATGTGATTGATATTCCTATGATCCCTATGACTTATGATCCCATCGAGGGCGTACTTGTTGTTGTTGTAGGACCATGCCCGACGGACAGGTACATATGGGGAGACAATTATCTTAGACCTACATAGGGATAAAATCCCACCAGATGGATGTTGAATCCCCATCCAGGGGAAAACATATACCAAAGGCTTGCACTGGAGAGAGAAGAGGGCGTTCCACCAGAGACAACTTGCCAGGCCTTGACCCAGGGGGTCTTTCCCTCCCACCATGATGTTGGCCCTTGAAGGCCCTTGACGTCATCATTCAAAGCCTTGACGTTACCCAGTTGAGGTATCTAGCTTGAGGACGGCTTTGGTTGGCACATGTGGTAGTTCTTGAGGGGTTTTGAGCCCCAACGTTTCACTTGGAGGGCTATCGTTCTAGCAAGAAGGCTAACGTCACCCTAGGACGGGCATGACGTCACCCTAAAAGTAAAAAATTTGGGTTTTATTTGATAATTTTGTGTAAAATTGCATTTTCTCATGTAAACTGGCCATGTTAGCCATTTTGACCTAATTTTGTAATTAAAGGTCATTTTGATTGTATAAATAATGGATTTTTCCCTTGTATTTTTTCCATCATTCTTTCACTCGCTAAGTGAGGTCTGAAATTCAGCTCCTTTAAGGCTCTTTGGCTGAAATTAAGTGGTGCGCAACTCTTGGAGGAGGCTTATATTGGTGTTTTTGGCATTTTTCTTGGTGGAAAGTCTTCAACTAGTCTAATTTATAGATTATTATTGGTGAATGTAAGTGAATTTCTACAATTCTTCTTTACTTTTAATGGTTATAGTACATTTACTTTGCATTTTTCCAAGATTATGAAATTGCTAGCTTAAAACCCTAGGAGATCAAGCACATGTTATTGTCCTTGTCTTAATAGCTTTTTCACCTACTAGATTGTGCTAGAAAGCCTACCTTTTGAAGCATTGTGCTAGAGCCCTACCATTGTAACACTCTAGCATCATTTTCTTCATCAAGCCATTATTTACTTCAAGCTTGAGCTAAAGAAGAAGGAAAACCACTAGGGCCTAGGGTTACCTACTTCCTAGTAGTCGTTTTCCTTCTAGGATCTGTTGATTGAGGTCTTGAGTTACCAACACCTTAACCATCATCCCTCTTGTCCTTATCCCACACATTATCATTTTAATCCTTCAAGATTGTTGCTGCTAAAAGTGACTCCATTAGCCCTTAAGACACTGATCTCGACCTTATGTTTGATTGATTGATGAGAACAACTTTCAAATCTTATACCTCAAGCTATTTGCTAACATTTCCCAACCCTAGATTACACTAATTCACTAACCTTCTTGTTGTTGTTACAAAAGTAAGCTACAACCAATTATTACAGCAGTAAAAGATCTTAAAAGAAATTGCAAAAGTTGATTTTACGTTACCTCTTTCACTTCCGACAAATGCTAGCATAGTGCTATTATGACATTATCATTTTTGGTCATTTTGAATCTAATTCAAGGCATTGATTGTGAAGCGATTTATATATATACATTTTTTCTATAGATTTTTGTTTGCTTCATATTTTATCAACTACTTTCTTTCATTGACAAGTCCAAGGTTTTATGAAGCACTAACATCAAACTGTACTTGCAAAAGATAGTGTTTTTCTTGTTGCTTTGTTCTAGGCAGGTACACTTAAGAATATCATTGCTTCATTTACTAAAACTTTGGGACTTTCTGATCAGTGTGATTTGTAAGAGGGGATAAATTTCTTGATATCTAAACCTTTGCCTTCTCAAACCCCCAAGTCATCAGGGACGTCTCCCTTGGGCTATCATCCCTAAATAGAAAGAGGTTTCTTATTAAGGTGACGGTGATAGGACAACCTCCTGTTACGCCAATTTTCCCTCCTTTATATTTTTCCTTTGGGACAAGTACAAATTACATGATAACATTTTGGCGTCGTTGTCGGGGAACACTGATTCAATTATCCTCAAAGAAGACACTTCTCAGTAATCCTTTCCTCAAAATCCTTTACTTTGCAAAGCTTACTTGGTGACTCCACTGAGGGTGATCCCCTCATCCCTTTGATAGTTTCAAGAAAACTATCTGGTGACTCCACCAACCTCAGGGAGGTACACCAACCCTCCCCAATCCTTCAGAATAAAACCTCCCCGAAACTCTCCTCTAGTAAAATCATTATTTGGAGGTAATCTTCCCTTGAACACAATGTCTAGCGCAGGAACTCAGACTGTTAATCCAAACCAAGCCAATAACCAAAATAAATGGTCATCCAATCTCTTCAAACCACTATACATGACAGGTATACTAGGATATGCTAGGCAAATGCCCCCTAAGTATGAAAAGGGGTTGCCTAAATTCACTGGAAATGATGTAGTCAGTGCCAAGGATCATATGAGAAATTTTTGGGCCTTCTTCCAGCTTCATCCCATCAATGATGATGCTGAACATCTAGCTATGGAATTGTTCTCTTCTACCCTCCATGATGGTGCTAGACGCTGGTACAATGGGCTCCCTGATGCTAGTATTAAAACCATGGATAGGTTGCAGGAAGTATTCCTCAAACGATGGAGTATCAAGGAAGACACCAATATGATGTTGATAAGGCTGAATAACCTCATGAAACAAGAGAATGAAACCATTAGAGAATTCCATGACAAGTTTGAAAATTTGATGCAAAAAATCCCAGTAAGCCATCATCCGTCTGATAGTTTCCTTCTTTTCCTTTATACCAAAGCCTTTACATGATAGTTGGGATATCTCCTCAGAGATAAAGCGCCTCAGATAATCCAATAATCCCAAGAGGTAGCTACAAGGATTGAAGACAACCTTTCTTCATCTAGAGTCGAACCTTTCTCAGCCCCAAGAATCATAATGGACACTAAACCTAAGATAGTCCAAAATGTTGAACCTACCTCAGGCATTAGCACTATCTTATCAAAGTTACAATTGACTGTAGATGGCATGGTAAAAACCCAAGAGCTGGTGATGAATAGGATTGTCAACCTAGAAAGAACTTAGCAACAAGCCCCTAGGGTTCCTTACAAAGGACAATTCCAGAAAGGGAACCAAGTTTTTAGACCAAAGAATGATCAAGAGGTTCCTAATACTTTATCCCCTGCAAATATAGTAGATGAAAACCATTGGTGCTTACAATGAAGTGAGTCACATTGGGAGCATGAGTGTCCTTTCAACAATGGTAATCATGACCTAGTGAATATAGTTAACCATACCATTGAAAATCCTCAATATTTCCTTAGTGTTAGACTTGAAGAACATCAAGAGGGAATAAAGGAAGAAGATAGGAAGGCTAGGATGGAGGCAATAAATAACCTTGACCAAGAATCAAGAGAAAAGTTGAAGAAACAAGAATTCCAAGTGTATAGTAGACAAAAAAGAATGAACCAACCTCTCTCTGCTGGTCCTTTGGCATCACAAACAAGACCTCCACCCATGAACATACTCCTTCCTAAGAACCCTCCCAAGGTTGACAAAGTGGATTTGAACTTTGACTTTGAAGGTGCATTAGAAAAAATGCACGTGACCATTCCCTTGAGAGAAGTCATCAAGGTCCCATCTGTCAAAGAAGGTTCAATTGTTTTTTCAAAGGCTGAGATGGACCAATGGACCCTCCTATTATGTTACAAGCCGATCACTTTAGGGTTTAGTATGATGGACATCCACCTTTCTTCATGACCTTATTGATCAATAACAAATGCCTTAACAACTATATGCTTGATTCAGAGGCAGGTGTTAACATGATGTCTTTGAAGGTCATGGAAAAATTGGGCCTAAAGGTCACACGACCTTACAAGAATGTGTGTGGCCTTGATTCCAGAGACATACCCACTCATGGGGTAGTTGAGAATGTTGAAGTATGCCTTGGAAGATACCCTGAGAGAGTGATCCACATGGATATTGTGGTGTTGGATGTCCGAGATGTGTGGGGAATGTTGTTGTCCAGGAAGTTTGTTGCAATGCTCAGAGGCACCCTAAAGATGGATCTCACATATATTAATGTGCCTATGAATGATGGAACAATAAGTACCCTCTCGAATGTGCCAATGACCAAAATCCATGTGCAAGAAATTGGTGATGACATTGGAACTAATGAAACACATGAACCAGTCAAAGAAATTCCTCCTGTATTTTCCCCTGATGACATGCCTTTCGCTACAAAACAAGACTTTGATTAGATACGATGGCTGAAGAAGGAGGAGTATTGACAACTCCTAAAAAAATATAAAGACAAATAAATTGGGGCTGTCAAGTTATTAAAGAAAGGAGAAGATGCCATACTGATCCGACTGTCCGAGTAATAAGTTTTCACAGCAGAATCCCACACTCCTCCCTTAAGACAATACACCAGGGTTGTACAAGAGACAACCAAATTCAATAACAAGGATTACAAAGATGGAGATATAGTCTAGATGTGGGATACAAAGAAGGGAGAGCCTACTAATGTCAAGGACAATGCACAATTTTGGCTTGGACCCTTTAGAGTTAGAAAAAATTCAGTGAATGATGCCTACTATTTATCTACATTGGAAGGAAGAAGGCGCCCATTACCAGTTGGTGGACACCTCCTCAAACCCTATCAAGGGGAAGATACATGACTTCACAAGTAAGTATAGGTAAGTAGGTAGGCATTTTCATTTATTGTGTAAACCATTTGCATTTCATGTTAGAGTAGTTGTATTTCCATTTGTATATATGGCTTAATTACTTTCATTTTTATTGTACCATATATCATCCACGGGTGATATCACCACCCCAAATGATTACTAATATATTTTGTGGAGATCTAGTAGGTCACAAGTCATACCATATATGTTGAGGTTCTCATGTGCTCTACGGTGAGAACATGTCCCCGAGTTGGAGCCAGATGTTATCCCCTAGCCTAGGGATAACTAAGGAGATTATGTCTCGAGGCCCACAGGTCCTAGACATGGAGTACAGAGAGCCATATTGACTTGAGCCTAGCCCTAGAGGGCCCATCCTTCTTCTTTAGCGCCTCCATCTTGTTAGCACCAGCAACATCCATCCCATCGACCTGGTCCTGAAGCAATAGTGGGTCTTTCTCGATGAGGTAATGAGTCCGGGTATCATGGTATGTGTCACTCTGATTCTCAAAACATTTTAATATGTGAACTTAATTATATTTTGCTTCATGACATGTGCTTGGAATTTATGCCATTTGACTTGTCCATACCCGAGGGGATGACAAAATGCCCTAGCAAGTTGGTTCCCTTAGGAGTGAGTTTCCACTGGGTGAGTTTATGAAAGTTCATCGTCCATTCCCACCATACTTATCACTTTTCATCATATTCCCTCTCATATATCCCCTACATTGGTTCGGGCATTGGGTTTTCCAAGCTAGTTAAGGGTTGTACATTGCCTTGTGGGAAGAAGGAGCTAAAGGTCCAGACGGTAAAATTAGCCGACAAAAGATAAAATCCAAAAGATCAAACCTTCTAATGCTTCGCCTAGGGATCCCCAAGAAATAAATAAAAGGATTTTCAGTAAGAAAAAGGAGGGACCCATAAAATAAATAAACTCAAAACCTATTTGGAGGATAGGGGCTCTCATCACAATCCATCCTATTAGGTCCATGGGCATGTAGCGGTATGACAATACTATTCAGCTGGTCACCACACCAGGATAGTGGATCTTTGTACCATAGCCAAGAGAAAGGGGGTCTCATCACGAGCCAACCTTCTCATCTCCATGAAATCCTTGTGGGTAACATTGTCACCACTGGTCACCATGCCAAGGAAGTGTCCCCCAACTATTATCTTGAAAGAAAAGGAAATAAGATAAAAAGTAAAAAGGCATTGAATGGGCTAGGAAACATTTGTATCCATGACAAGGTGCAGCTCACCCTCTTCAGAGGCACCCACAGGTATGCCCTACATTTCCATGTCATCACTACACCCCTTGCCCAGACATCCCCATACTATCTCATGCACTTACATGACCTAGATTTTCTGGAAACATCCCACACCTAAAGAGAATTATCCCAATAGGAAATCCTGAAACCCTCTCCAAACCTAGCTTTTAGAATAGCATAACGTCTTTGAGCACTTGTCTAGGAAAGGGGTATTTCATGCACATGTTTTTGTAACTTGATTATTAGATGTGATTGACATTGGTATGATCCTTGTGACTTATGATCCCATGAAGGGTGTACTTGTTGTTTTTGCAGGACCACGCCCAACGGACAGGTAAATATGAGGAGATGATTAGCTTAGACCTCCATAGGGATAAAATCCCACCAGATGGATGTTGAAACCCCAGGCATGGGTAGACATATACCAGAGGCTTGCACTAGAGAGAGAGGATGACTTTCCACCAGAGACAGCTTTGCAGGCCTGGACCCAGGAGGGTCTTTCCCTCCCACCATGATGTTGGTCCTTGAAGGCCCTTGACATCATCATTCAGATCCTTGACGTCACCCAGTTGAGGTATCCAACTTGAGGACATCTTTGGTTGGCACATGTGGCAATTCCTGAAGGGTTTTGAGCCCCAACGTTTCACTTGGAGGGCTAACGTCACCTTAGGAGGGGCATGACATTACCCTAAAAGGATAAAATTAGGGTTTTATTTGACAATTTTGTATAAATTTTCATTTTGTCATGTAAACTGGCCATGTCGGCCTTTTTGACCTAATTTTGTAATTAAAGTTCATTTTGATTGTATAAATAAGGGATTTGTCCCTTGTATTTTTTCATCATTCTTTCACTCACTAAGTGATTTCTGAAATTCGGCTCCTTTAAGGCTCTTTGGTTGAAATTAAGTGGTGCAGAACTCTTGGAGGAGGCTTATATTGGTGTTTTTGGCATTTTTCTTGGTGGAAAGTCTTCAACTAGGCTAATTTCTAGATTATTCTTGGTGAATGTAAGTGAATTTCTGCAATTCTTCTTTACTTTGAATGGTTATAGTACATTTACTTTGATTTTTTCCAAGATTATGAAACTGCTAGCTTAAAACCCTAGGAGATCAAGCACATGTTATTGTCCTTGTCTTAATAGCTTTTTCACCTATTAGATTGTGCTAGAAAGCCTACCTTTTGAAGCATTGTGCTAGAGGCCTACCATTGTAGCACTCTATCATAATTTTCTTCATCAACCCATTATTTACTTCAAGCTTGAGATAAAGAAGAAGGAAAACCGCTAGGGCCTAGAGTTACCTACTTCCTAGTAGATGTTTCCCTTGTAGGGTTTGCTTATTGAGGCCTTCGGTTACCAGCACCTCAACCATCATCCCTCTTGTTCTTAGCCAGCGCATTATTTGATTCCTTCAAGATTTCTTCTACTAAAAGTGACTTCATTATCCCTAAAGACACTGATCTAGACCTTATGGTTGATTGATTGATGAGAACAACCTTCAAATCTTATACCTCAAGCTATTTGCTAACATTTCCTAACCCTAGATTAGAGTAATTCACTAACCTTCTTCTTGTTGTTACAAAAGTAAGATACAACCAATTATTACAACAGTAAAATCTCTTAAAATCAATTGCAAAAGTTATTTTGTACGTTGCCTCTTTAGCTCCCGACAAATGATAGCATAGTGGTATTATTAGATTATCATTTTTGGTCATTTTGAAGCTAATTCAAGGAATTGATTTTGAAGCCATTTATATATATACATTGCTGCTATAGATTTTTATTTTCTTCATCTTTTATCAACTGGTTTCTTTCATTGACAAGTCCAAGGTTTTATGAAGCACTAACATCAAATTGTACTTGAAAAAGATAGTTTTTTTCTTGTTGCTTTGTTATGGGCAGGTACACTTAAGCATATCATTGCTTCATTTACTAAATCTTTGGGACTTTCTGATCAGTGTGACTTGTGAGAGTGGATAAACTTCTTGATATCTAAACCTTTTCCTTCTCAAACCCTAAGGTCATCAAGGACGTCTCCCCTGGGATATCATCCCTAAATAGAAAGAGGTGTCTTATTAAGGTGACGGTGATAGGACAACCTCCTGTTATGCCAATTTTCCCTCCTTTATCCTTTTCCTTTTGGACATGTACAAATTGTGCTATAAGAGGAAACACAACACACACAATGCATTGCGCATTCTCACCCGAGATAGTTCTTATGGGTGGCTACAATGCTCAGGTGCTTACAGCCCGAGAATGTGTGGGGATATGGGATTAAACTATGATATCTTTTTTTTTTAATCTAACATTCAACTCATCTTGATTAATTTATCATTTTGATTCATGCATGTAAAGTAACAAATCTAACTAAATCATTCATGCATTTGTTTAACATCTAATCATTAACAGTAAAGGAAATACTAAATACTCAATAACACAACACATGATCTATCATGGTTCACCCCTACTGGGCTACGTCGACAAAGATTTGGTTGCTCTGTTATTTTATTATTATGTTTCTAAAACTACAGTGCCTCGTGCACTACAACTCTCCATCAAAACATGTCGATATCTATAATGAGGTAGAATAGATCACACCAGGATCCTTAGCCTATGATCTAACCCTCAAGATCTACCTTATTTCTCTCCTCAGCGCAACAGCTTACAAAATGGGATCGGATTTTACAGACATCCAGTCTTCAAACAACATAGTAACAATGACCAAGAACACAATAACCAACTGAGACCCATGACCTAGACCTCCTAGGTACTTATTTATACCTGTTTTTGGCTGACCAACCATTTTATATTCTTACTAAAACCCTAACCCTATAATGGTTAGGTCTTCTTACATGTGTGCCTCACATGATTTCCTCCTCTGCATGGGTGTTTACCTTGCACGTGCTTCTTTTCCTGCTAGTTTTCTTTTCCTTCCTTGTGCTTTATTCTCCAAAATTAATATTTATTCCAAAATGGGCATCTGCCCAACATGCCCCCAACACTAACACGTGGCTCGTCCCGAGCCACTTAGGCACTACGTGCTCCCTTGACAACCTCTGCCTAACTGTGGAACTTGTCTACAAGTCGCCTTCCTCATGTTTGGACTTGCACGAACTTTTCTATAAGAGATTCTAAGTTCTGTGCTACAAATTCATTTTAAAATATGGTTGTCAATTCCACCTGAGTGTGCACCATATCATTCTTCTCTGCCTCCAGCTGCATGATCATTTCTATTGCTTTCACTTAGAGGGATTCCATCTATTCCTATCTCTCTTGTTTGTGCGCCTGCGCCGTCTTTAGTTCGACCTACAATCTCTTCATCTCCAACATTCCTTTTAAACACTCAGTGATGCCCATTGTCTTCTTCCTCTACTTGAGGTCTTAGATTTATGAATTTATTCTCTCTTCCTCCTGGTCCCACCCCTGCACCTACTCATCTTCCTTCAGTGATGTCCAAAGCTGCGTTGTTCTGTAAAACATTTTTGTTGTTGTGTTAGCTTGTTTCTCCAACTCTATTAGTTGGAGTGCAACATCTACTTTCCTTTGATCCCTAACCTCAGGTGGAGTCGCCAGAGTCAATTTTTCCTTTAGTTCCTCAATCTGTTGCCTATATTGGTTGATGGTTTGGGTAATGTTATTAAGTTTCTTCTCTATACTTGGACTCTCGACCTACGCAGTGTCCGAAAGGTGGTTGTAGATTGTTTTCAACCCTTGTTCAATTTTATCTGCATCATCTTTCTCTTCTCTGGTCTCGAACTTTAATTGTTCAACCACAAGCTCCAATTCTTCCTTGTCACTTTTAGTTCCTACAATTCTACTACGTCTGTCCTCGCACGTGACTTCATCTCCTACACAACACTGACTTGGAGTCTATACAATGCCTTTGTTGGTATCTTGGCTAATACCATGTCGACCTATGCCAAATATTTCAGTGGCGTCTATGTTGGGGTTTCATCCATCTACAACATGTCATTTGTTACTCTGAATGTTGGACTCGCCTACATAGTTGTGTAAATAGTGTGTTTTGTTTGTGGCATCATCCTTGTCGTCGTTGTTGTTTCTCCCTCGAGGAAGGATTTTGTTCCCCTTTCAGACCTTTGCATGGTTCTTATTTGCTCAAGTACCTACTTTATGCCAGCCAGGTCATCTTGTATCATCCCCTTTGGTGTTTGGCTTCTTCAAAATATTATGCAACATGGTATGGCACCTTCAAAGCCACAAGATCAATGTCATCCTCTGTGATCGTGTACTTGAGCGATTCTTTATGCACCTTCTCTTTCTTTCACATTCCTCTTGACTGTGAAATTGGTTGCTTAGGTGGCCCTGGTTCTTATGGAGTAGATGTTGAGGGGGTTCCCTGTGTTCCCGTAGTCCCCGCTCCTTGTTCTTTTTGTTGCAAGGTAGTGTCCTTCTTCCCTTCCTGTGCATCCTTCTTTTATGTTCCCCCCTTCTTTTGTTATGCTGGCTTCTGTGTTGGTTTCATCCTTTTGGGTGCAACTTTGTCTCTGATAGATGTCCTGGTTTGTCCTATGTCCACCTTTGTGCCCTTAGGTACTTCCTGATTTAAGACTAGGATCTTCCAGTCATGGGGCCAATATCTCATGGCCATCTCTACGTATTCCTCTGTGACGTAGTATCTCAATTGGAGACACTCATTTCCTGAATCCCTACACGCTTGAATCCACATATTGTGCCTGGATACCTTGAATTTGGGGATGTCCTTGAACTATGCAACCACCTCTCTTTCCCCTTCAATTTCTGTAATTTGAATGTTGCATGGGTCATATTCATCTGGTGCTGCTTCCTGTACATGATAGCATGACAATATTTCTTTCACTGTTTGTCTATTATGTTGTTGGTACTCTTTTATAAGTTCAACCTCTGGTTACTTAATAAATATCACCCCTCTGATTTGTTTGAGTGTTGAATCCATGTTGGGGTTCTCATGTTCAAATGAGAAAGTGACTATAAAATTATGTTGTAATGTTGTCCATTCTGCACTGGCTCTACGCAGTTCCTGGTCTACATACCAGTTTGTTAGAATTCCTTCCAATGTGTGAATGAAGTGATGAGGCCATTCTTCTGGTGGTGTCATTTTCCATAGTGTTTTGCACTTTTCCAAGTGTTCTGTTGGTGTCCCCTATCCATCATATCTCTATAGTTGATTACTTCCCTATTTTGCGCCAAATATAATGCGCAGTAATCACTTACATTAGTACCAGTCCTTGAATGTCTCTTTGTGCACACCCCACCATCTTGCAGGTGTTTCCTTGAGTGTTATGTCCATAGTTAAGAGCCTCTGATTTTCTAACACTTCATCTTCATATCTTGTTAGGAATTCTTCTAAGTCATTCAACCCATGAAAATTTGGAGGTTCTCTTATCTCTATACCTACCCATCTTACTGCGCAGTCTATTGTTTGTCACCTTCTTGTGGATACTTCATGTAGTCTCTGTTGCCAATTCTCCAACCATATATCTGAGTCTGATGTGCATGATGTGATAATTCTCCAACTGAGTACTCCATTTGTAGTTGGATTTACATAATCTTCTTCTCGTGTGGTGGTTCTGTATAAATGGTTGATTTCCTCTAGATCTAAGCAAGCGGGTTCTACAAACCTTTCCCCTTATGATGGGTCTAGTGGTGCAATGAATCTGTACTCTCCTGACTCGAATGGAATCTTCCTTTTATTTAAATTGATTATGATCTGGTTGTCAAATTCCCAATCCAATCCAAGCAATGTTGGGTAAGGTGTTGTGCCATCCACTATTTCTATCACTTCGAAATCGGCTTTAGTGTGCACTCCATCTAGATCTACTGTCACACCCTTTAGCCTTCCAATTGGCAAAACTTTGTGTTGATTTTCTAGTTTCAGTTGAATAGGTCAATATCCTAATGTGGGCTCTCCCATAAATTTCCATGTCTTCTTGGGTAACACATTTACTTTGGATCCTAAATCCAGTATAATATCCCCCATGTTGAAATCTCCAATGTTGGCATTCAGTCTGAATTATCTGCTTGTTCTCCTCCTTGTATGTAGATGATTAACTATTTTCTGTTCTAGCTTTCCCTCTACATCTGTGTTACATATTTTTAACATATTTTGTAACATTTTAATAGATGATGAATCATTTAGTAGTTTAACAGAGGATTGAAAAAAAACCTTTATGGTACTTACTTGTACTAGGGGTTGTGCTTCATTAGTGTGATCCAACGATGAAGGCATTTTTTACATTGGTACGTCCTAAATATGTTGTGTAGTTGATGTAGACGGAATGTATGGCTTCAAGAATTATTTCCTAGCTTTCTTGAATAGATCCTTCTCATTCTGCGCATCAAACTGCTTCTATGGTTCGACATTCTTCTTCACCTGTTGGTGTTTTGTTGTATCTTGTCTTACTGCGTCATCTCCTATCTTAGCTCCTTCGCGCATAACAATGTTGATATTTCTTCCATCATCCCTTGCTTCTGCAGAAATCCATTGAGCATTCTGATTGTTCTAATTTCTCTTTTCCTGGATCTTCCCCAATAGTGTCAGATAGTCTCCTATGTCATTATCAGATGTGTGACAATACATACATGTCATAGGTGGAAGTGGACATTCTCTTGCATAGTGTCCTGGTTGTTGAAAGTTATGGAATACCACTGGTCCTCTGCCTCTTCCAAAGCCTCCTCTACCTTTTCATCCACCTCTGTATCCAGCTCAATATCCTCATGATGAGTTGTACTGAAGCACTTGATTGTACTACATAGGATTATACTGTGGCTGCGTGGTATTGTATTGCGGCTTCACAGTGTTATATTGTTGTGGCACAGTGTTATATGGGGTTGGTACTTGGTTAAACTGTGGTTTAGATTACCCTATCATCATTTTTGTCTGCACCCTATAGGTATCTGATGTTCTTTCCCTCATCAGCTCCATTGTCCTACAATATTTGTCATCATGGCCTACTGACTTGCAAAATTTGCAATATGAACTCTTAATCATTGTTTGGTATTTATGTATCATTGGAAAATGATATGGATCATGCCATTATGTCTTACGGATCTCACACCATAGTCCTCCTGATGGAAAAGGGTTTGGTAGTCCTGTTTCCATGTACTGCGCAAATGCTAGGCATTCGTTCTTGTGATGTCCTTCTGTCCTACATGTCATACATCAAACAACTTCTCTTTTGTTCTTACCGATGTTCTGGTTTAATTGAAATGTTATATTCTTCAAGTCCTCTTTCAACTCCTCTATTGCTCAATCTATCTTCTGATATTGGTTCTCTTCTGGTTGCAAGGCTTCCTGTAGAGCCTCTTCCTGGGTCTGAAACGTATGCTGTCTCAAAGGGTATTTCATGTGTGGTAGTAGTGAATTCACAAACAGATGCCTATGTTTCATATATGTTATGACATACTTCATCTTTCCCTTTAATCGTTTGAATTTGTGGTCAATCTCTGAGACAAATTCCCCTGGTTTCTGTCTGATCTCTATCATCTCATTCATGTACTGATCCTCTGAGCTAGGCTTCTGGAATTCATTTATCAACAACTTCTTGATATCCAGAATCATTCTAGTTGTTCCTGGTGGACTGTTTGCAACTGAGCTCATGTACCAATCCAGTGCGTGGTCTCTTAGTGTGATATCTAACTGCGCAATTTGTGTATCCTCATCTGTGATCTGCTTTTCTTCCCATATCTTCTCACATATGAACAAGTGCTTCTTAGAGCCCTCTAATGCCTCTCCCTTTAATTCTGGTAACATGATGGTGGGATCATGTCTTGCCATCCTGAATGCTGAACTACTACCTCTGTGTGGTGTAGAGCCTTGACTAATGCTTCTTGAACTGGCTCCCCCAGTTGTTTTTCCTTATGTAGATGTACTTCCTTCTGTGTTTCTTCCACTGAAATTAGGTTGTATAAATGGTGGTGTTCTCTTTGGTGTATTAGTCGCACATGGGTTTATGGGTTCCACAATGACATTGATATGGATAGGAGTTTTGCCTCCGGTTTCTGCTATTGGACCTCTTGTCTTCCTTTCATATTTTGCGTGCAATATTTTCTCAATCTACTCCACATCCCAAAGATTATCTACCTCTTCTTCATCACTTACCAAGCCTTCCCTCATGACTATGGCTCTATTTTTATTGTTCATCTTGTATTGGTAGGGTGCTCCACTACGTGTTCTTCCAGTTGTTTCCATGATCTTCTTTATCTGGTCTTCCTCCATCATGATTGGATCCAAGGCCTCCTCCTTTCCTTTATCCATCTCTTCCAACATTTCTCTATCTCTTGTAAGTGCTTCCCCCCTTCCCCCATGCACGCAGGGAAGTTTAGTTGTTTGATTCCATTGTTATTACACCTTTGTTATACAGTAAAATCTTAATGGAAGTATACAACAATCTGATATACCTACCTCTAGGTCCCTTCAAGAACTCTTGCTCTACTGCGCTGTAAGACTTCACAATATCTACTGCAAATTCTGTGATAAATCCTACAACAATGTTGTCTAACCAGAAATCTACTACACACGTAAATTTATTGTCAACTTGTTGTAACTACATGATCTCCACATAATTCCACTCTAGTTATCTGATCCGATTTGTAGGATGTTTTTATTTCAACCTCAATATCCACTCCTACAGCACATGTGGGAAATCACATAAAAATATTTCATGCAAGCCGCTAAATACGTACTTGTCCAAATATTTGTGTGGTGTTAAATCCAGGTTTATGTTATCTTTCTACACAAATTACAACTACTTTGTTTTCAACCATCTCTCGATCTCCGCCTTCGTTGGGTTCTATGGTCTAAGCATCCCCTTTTATATTCTCATTATTTTAATGTTTCCTCACCAAATCTAACATTCTTTTCATGATTCTTCAGCAGATCTCATTCACTCAATCCCATTCTGTTCCAATCGGTAACATAACCATTTGTTGGTTTGAATTCACTCTTACTACCATTCTTAGGCCAACCCAAGTTCATATCTACTATGGTTTCCAACAAAACCCCCTAAAACTATTAGCCCTCCTGGTAAACCAGGAGGCAACACAACACACAAAATGCATTGCGTAGTCTCACCTGAGATAGTTCTTATGGGTGGCTGCAATGCTTAGGTGCTTGCAGCCTGGGAATGAGTGGGGATCTAGGATTAAACTTTGTTATCTTTATTTGTTTAATCTAACATTCAACTCATCTTGATTAATCTGTCATTATTATTCATGCATGTAAAGTAACATATCTAACTAAATGATTCATACATTTTATTAACATATAATCATTAACCGTAAATGAAATACTCAATACTCAATCACACAACACATGATCTACCATGGTTCACCCCTGTTCACCCCTCCTAGGCTACTGTTATCACCTAAGCATGTAGGGGGGTATTTTTCCTAATAGGCGACCCCCTTTGGTGAAAAGATGGCAAGAAGTGGGATAAAAACCCACTTACCCTAAGTTTGGGGTGAAAAC
Organism: Picea engelmannii; assembly: GCA_009831015.1. Lineage (NCBI taxonomy): Eukaryota > Viridiplantae > Streptophyta > Pinopsida > Pinales > Pinaceae > Picea > Picea engelmannii. The sequence goes on from ML777718.1 coordinate 82,723, forward strand.
ACGTGTTTTGCTAAGAAGTAGGCAAATCTGGGCAGCCAAAATTTGTGCGCCTAGATCTACGGTTAGAGTTGGATTTTGGAGCCTCCCCACCACTCTACCTTTAAAGTGGAGGGGGGGGGTCCGGAATTGAGCACGCATCTCTCAATGGACTGGATCTAGGAGCTCGGATCTACGATCAAGGTTGGATTCTAGACCCCCTTTGCTTATCTACCTTTAATAAGGGGGAGAGCATCCATAATTGGCAGCTTAAAGTGGGTCCCCCCTTTTCATCTCCTCACGAATGCCTCCACCTTTCATCTTCCGCCATATGTCTTCCACTCCATATCTCACCTCCACTCAGCGCCATCCTGGCCCACCTTATTCTTGTTTCGACCTCTCACCTTCCGAAATCTGTCCCTCCCCTTTTCGCATCTCTTCGTCATATGCAACGCATCCTCCCTCGACCAATCATGTCTCGTCACCTTCTCATTTGTTGTTTCCCCTCATCCTTGCCTAATCACCGCTCATCCACCACTTCCAATCATGTGCCCCAGTCTTCGCACCAGCCTCCACGCTTTATCCATTAGACCGTTCAGTCGATCCAGGTGGCAGCGCGAGAGGGCCTCCACATCCCAAGATTGCAGAGTTGGTCGGGCTATTCCCAATCCCAAGGAAGTAGTTATTGAGGCGGTTGGTGGTGGTTAGACATCGTCTCCACCATAAATGGAAAGTCTAGAAGGGGACCTGAGACAGGTCAATTCTTTTGCAGAATTGCCAAGAGATTGATTTCATTTGACACAAGCACACGACCATCCAGAGACTGTAGGTGCAGTCTGCTAGTAAACATGCAGACGTAATGTTTTTAATGATGAGTCTCGGTTTTGTTGTTGTTAATGGATTTGGGTATATGTAGGCAATTTTTCCATTTTTGTAATCTATCAATGGTAGAGCTAAGCTCCCGATTGTAAGCTTTAACAAAGCCTCTAGTTCTCTAGTTATAGAATGATATTATGAGATTTCTTGTTTAATGGCAACCACCTCCTCCTTTCCTTTTTCCTCTGAATCTTAAGAGCCCGGGCATGGATGATCCAGTCGGGTTTTGCTGTAACTATATGATGCATGTTTGATTGTATTATTTATGCAATGTTTGAGATTTACTTTGAAGTTTCTCTGGTATGAGAGGATATCATATTTGAGACTTTTACCCTTTCTTTTCTTTCACTTACTCACCACTATGCAAATTTACCGGATCAAGTTGAATCAAGACCTCACATGTCCTTGTTGTTCCAACTCATTTTTATGAGTGAGCGATATCGTTCTGAGTTTACTTCCATTCAATCACCCCCATTATAAACAAATTGTGACATAAACTTATGGGCGTTGGGCTCTGCTCCTGCTGCAATCCAGGAGTGACTTCCGATGCTAACATTTCTGGCGCCGTTGTCAGGGATGAAGTTGAAGATTTTCCCTGGGATTGAATGACACTGAGCATATGATTCTAGAGGTGCATCAGGCATTAGAGCTTGATGAGATTGCTACTCTGCACCTGGCGACTCCATTGTGACAACTCCATTGGGGCGAACCTACTATGTTAATTGTGGCTTCCAGAGGTAGACACACGCGGTCCCATCCACAACTGGCTCTAGCTATGCCTGAAGCTGATCCGGAGGTGATTATCAGAAAAGGGAAAGCCTCCGAAGGAGAAACTTCCACTACAGAACCAGGTAATCTTCCATCTCCTTCTGTAGAAACTCCATTTTCTTCTTCTCGGTTTCCTAGCAAACCTATTTCTGAAGTTTCCCATTTCCTGAATTTCAGGAGTGTTCCTACTGATTTTTCCCCTCCCAGTCTGGGATTGGAGGGAGAAATCCTTGTCACTCCCCTCTCCCCTAAAGTTGTAACTTGGCATAGACCTTGGACCGAAAAATATTTCACCACCCATCCTCTTGTTACTATTGTTGTTACTGCACAGAGAGAAGTGTCTGCTAACTCAAGCCCCTTAGCCTTCTCTCTGAATCCCCCATTGTTTCCCCTTCCACCTGGTAGAACATTCCCAGTATTCCTTGTTCGAGCTCCTTCTCCTCCAACTAATAGTCCTATGGCAGGAGCAAATCCCCCCATGACCAGAATGGAGGCTATAATAGCTACTAGATATGCTCCCCTTTTGTTACCTCAACCTCTCGATTCCCTCCCAACAGATGGCTACCTTAAACAACTTCCCAAGTTTACAGGTGAAGGGGAAATAAATGTAGAAGAACACCTTGAAACCTTTTACAGCTTCACAAATGATCATGTCATCATGCATGCATACGTATGGATAAGGATTTTCATCCATAGCCTTGAAGGCAAGGCTAGAAAGTGGTTTAGGGCCCTGCCTGCTGGATCTATTGATGGGATTGAGGCTTTGGATAATGCCTTTTTGAGACAATGGGGAGACAAAAAAGACTTCATGTATTACATGACAGAGTTTGGGTCTTTGAAGAGAAAGGAAGGAGAGTTTGTCTCTGACTTCTCCAAAAGAGTCAATAAAATGTATAATAAAATCCCCGCTGAGACAAAGCCCTCATAAGCCTCTTCTAAGATCACTTATGCTAGAACTTTTTCTCTCGACTTCCTCCTTCTGTTGAGGGAAAGGAGAGCCACTACTCTGGCTCACATGCAGGATGCAGCTGTGGAAGTAGAGTCTAACATATTGGTTGTTGATCGGCTCAGGAATAAGGCCAATAGAGACATATCCAGGAGGAAACCTGAAGCCTCCCCATCCAATTCCTCTCCCCTTCCCCTTCAGATGGACGAGGTAACTAAAATGCTAAAATTGCTTTTGGCTAGAATGGAAAGGTGGGAGTTAGAAGGGAAACCCATGTATAGGAATCCCCATAATACTGATAACAGAGGTTTCAGGAGGCCTAACAACAATGTGCCATAGGATTTTCCAAGGGAACAAAGGAGCAGGGACAGAGATGAGCAGAGGATCCAAACCCCTCTCCAAAATAAGCTAGTTGCTCATGAGGAAGGAGAGGAGATAGATGAGCTCAACCCTGAAATTCACTGTATTGAAGACACCTTCCCTTTCCCCCATTTGACTCAATCTATATATGAAGAGTTCGTTATGAACAGTTAAGTTAATGAGTTGGGTAAAGGGGAAAGGGCCAACGACACTCCCGACAGGTACAATCTCAGGTCAAAGAAGATAGAAGGAAATTTTGATAGCCAGGATCAACCCCTCATAGCAGAAAGGCCTGCTAAACCTGTAGCAATCACTACTAAAGAAAAAAAAGCTCAAAATACTTCACCAGTAGCCAAAGAACCTGTCTCTGAGGTAAGGGAAGATCCTAAGCCACTTTCCTCCTTTAGTTTTGAGCATGGAATTCAAAAGATTAGAATTCCCTTACCCCTCTCAGAGCTAGTTAAAAATGAATATTTCAAAAGGTCCCTCTCCAAGCTGCTACAATCTGAGTCCCACTAGCCTTCTACAGACTCAGTAAATCTTCAAGATGAAAAGATAGTAGTTGTCCTAGGTCCCATGGTAGAAGACATAGATGATTCATCCCCTCCCTTCTATACATCCCTGAACATACATGATAAGGTGCTGCATAATTGCCTCATGGATTTAGGAGCTTCCCACAACCTTATGCCCAAAATAGTCATGGAAGAATTAGGACTGGAAGTGACAAAGGTTTATCACGATTTGTATTCTTTTGATTCAAGGAGGGTGTAATGTCTTGGAGTCATCAAAGACTTGGTGCTCTGTTTATTTCAACTACCAATGAAGAGTGTGGTCATGGACATTGTGGTAGCTGATGTTCCCCCCAAGTTTGGCATGTTGTTGTCAAGATATTGGATTAAAAGACTTGGAGGAACATTACAAATGGATCTCATGTATGCCACCATTCCAGTCTTTGAAGGGGAACATAGGAGGTTGAACAGAGAAGCTCAGCTGGCCTACATTGTTAGTGATGAAGCAAACCCCACCAATCATCCCATCTTTGCACTTGACACTGATTTGGGGTCCAGTTTATTGCAGATCACTAAGACTCCTAAATCCCCTTTACAGATCAAAAAGAAGCCCATTTTTAATCATGAGATACCCCCTCCAACGACCTCTGTTTGGAATATGTTCTTCGACAGAGCTTCTTCTAGTGTAGGCGCTGGCACTGGAGTGGTTTTTGTGTCACCTTGTTAGGAAACCATATCCCTGTCATACAAGATGGAATTTGAAATTACCAACAATGTGGAAGAATATGAAGCTCTTGTTCTAGGTATGAGGGATGCAAAAGAAATGGGAATTAAGGAGGTAGCAGTGTTCGGAGATGTTGAGTTGATAATCCAGCAAGTCAGGAATGCTTATCGGGCTAAGCATCCTTGGCTCAGAAGTTACATAAATGAGGTGTGGGACCTGATTGATAATTTCTTCTCGGCTTTCAACATTTCTTTTATTCCAAGAGAGGAAAATACTTTAGCTGATTCCTTAGCTGTCTCAGCTAGTCTGTTCAGGATCCCTCTGCCGCCTAAGATCAAATATGGGGTCAAGATAAGATATAGGCCATCTATTACGGACAATATCAAGCATTGGAAAGTATTCGAAGACGATGTTGAGATCAAAAAAATTCTTCAGTCCGTCGATGAATTTTCTACATCACACATTGATCAGGACCCTAATTTCAAAGATGACCCTCACCCTAAGGTATTTTTAAATAAAATTGTTAACCACCATATTGTTCAGTTGCCCAACAATCACATTCCAAAGGGACTAGTCCCTTTAGAAAGACTATTCGATGGGAATGATGTGGCAGTAAAGGGTAGGATTTCAAATGGAGATGATGATACAGCTAAGTGCAACATTGGCACACAAGAGAAGCCTAAATTTGTCAAGTTGTCAAGCAGTTTGACCAAAGAACAGAGGGCCAAGTATACTGAGTTATTAAAAGAATTTGCTGATGTGTTTGCATGGACCTATGAAGACCTCAAGACATATGACACATCAGTCATTGAACACAAGATCCCACTGAAGGAAGAGGCTAAGCCATTTAGGCAGAAGCTAAGAAAGATAAACCCCATGTTGTTGTCTATCATGGAGAGAGAAGTGAAGAAGTTGTTAGATGCCCAAATCATAGTCCCCTTGAGATATTTTGAATGGGTGGTCAATTTGGTCCTAGTGAGGAAGAAAAGTGGAGAAATTAGGCTCTATGTTGATTTTAGGAACCTGAACAAGAGATCAAAGAAAGACAACTATCCCTTGCCCAACATGGAACACATATTGCAGAGGGTAACTGGTGCATCTAGGATATCCATGATTGATGGTTTTTCTGGATATAATCAAATATCAGTCATGCTTGAGGACAGAGAAAAATGGCCTTCACCACTCCTTGGGGCACATTCATGTATGCCAAAATGCCTTTTGGATTGATGAATGCAAGAGAAACATTTCAGCGAGCCATGGATATAGCCTTCATCGGGGATAAATATCATTTTGTGGTGATCTATCTGGATGACATCATAGTCTTCTCTAGGTCTGATAAAGAGCATTGCTGTCACTTAAGGAAAGTTTTCTTGAAATGCCGGAAGTTTGGCCTTATAGTATCAACAGAGGGAGTGAGAATTGATCCCAACAGGGTAGAGGCAATTCAGACCCTGTCACTTCCCGGGTCTAGAAAGGAAGTCCATGCTTTTTTAGGGAAGATTAACTTTCTGAGGTGATTCATCTCAAATTTTGCTGAGTTGGTAAAACACATCACAACCATGCTCAGAAAGGCAAATGAAGTAAAATGGACTGCTGAACCCAGGGAATATTTTGTCCAAATAAAGAAGGCATTGACTGAGGCACCTGTGCTAATCAGTCCTGACTATTCCAAGGATTTCCTATTTTTTTCTTTTTCTTCTTTTGATACAGTAGCAATGATCTTATTGCAGAAAAATGAGGAAGGGTGAGAGCAACCTACTTCCTTCTTTAGTAAGACATTGAGAGATGCAGAAATCAGGTACGAGATCATGGAGAAGCAAACCTATGCCTTGGTGAAAGCTCTCAAATATTTCAGAGTCTATGTCTTACACTCAAGAGTGACTGCATACGTTCCTTCAACCTCTATGAAGGACATCCTTATATAGCCTGACATAGATGGGAGAAGAGGTAAATGGATTGCCAAGATACTAGAATTTGACCTGGAGATAAATCCCACCAAGTTGGTAAAGGGGCAGGGTTTAGCCAAGATGCTAGATGAATCCAATTGCAAGGCCTTGGGGGTTAGCTTCATCAACGCTTTCTCAGGAAATCAACAAGATGAGTCGTCTAGCCAAAGCTCTCAGGGTGACTTATCACTAGCAGAATGCAATTGTTACAGAGACATTTTGTACTTTCTGCAAGAATTCAAGCCTCCTGATGGGATGGGAAAAAGTAAGGAAAGATATTTAAAGCTCAAGGCGATCTCATATTGCCTTATTGACCATGTCTTGTACTGGAGAGACCCTCTAGAAGTGTTTCTAAGGTGCTTGAATCCACAGGAAGCCCAGAAAGTTATGTTTGATTTCCACAGCGACCTTTCTGGAGGGAATCATTTCTGGAAGACCACAGCCCACAAAATTCTCAGGGCTGGGTACTACTAGCCCACCTTATTCACTAATGTCTACAGAGAAGTCAGAGCTTGCATCAAATGCCAAAGGTTCTCAGGAAAGCAATAGCTCAAATCTCTGCCACTAAAGCTTATAGTAGCTTCAACACCCTTTCAACAGTGGGGGTAAGACTTCATTGGGGAAATTCATCCTCCTTCAAAGTGGCCAACATAGATGGATCCTGACTGCAACAAACTATTTCACCAAGTGCATAGAAGCTACCCCCACCAGGAGTGCTTCGCACAAGGTGATTATCAGCTTCTTGGAGGATATCATAGCTAGATTTGGCTGTCCCAACAGAATTTTCACTGATAATGCCGCTTCTTTCAATTATGAGCCTCTGGTTAAGTTCTCTGAGTAGTTTGAGATTTCACTAATTCAATCCACTCCCTATTTTCCTCAAGGAAATGGACTGGCAGAATCTTCTAATAAAAGCCTAATTAGGCTCATTAAAATATTATCGGAAGATAATAAGAGGGCCTGGGATTCAAAGCTCAAATTCTCTCTATGGGCCGATCAAGTGACAACAAAGAATTCACTGGGAACCTCACCTTTTCAACTTGTTTATGGGATAGAGGTTGTTTTTCCCACTCAGATCACTTTACCTGTAGAAAAATTATTTCAAGGTCACGAAGGAGAGCCAGACCATATGGTCAGAAGAATTCATCAAGTGGTGGAAGTGAAACAGATCAGGGAGCAGGTAATGGACAGAGCATACAATCATCAGCAGAAGATCAAGCAGGCCTTTCACAAGAAGGTCAGGAAGAAGGAATTCGAGATGGGAAATTTGGTGCTTAAGTGGGATGCACCCAGGTAGGATAGAGGCAAACACAACAAGTTTGATGCCCTCTAGATTGGGCCCTTAAAAATATTTGAAGTATTCTTGAATAACACTTACAGGTTGCAGGATTTGGAGGGCGAAGAATTTTTTAATGGCCCAGTAAATGGGCATTTCTTGAAGAAATGTTTTTTCAGAGCCGTAAACGGCTCTGTTTTTGTAAATATTGTTTATGTGTATCTTCGGCTTAATAAATGACTCCATATCCCAACAACAAGGAACTGGAACTACAAAATGAGTTCTTAGAGCATCACAGGGATGACACTATCCCCCATGGAGCCTAATGTTATCACCTAAGCATGTAGGGGGGTATTTTTCCTAATAGGCGACCCCCTTTGGTGAAAAGATGGAAAGAAGTGGGATAAAAACCCACTTACCCTAAGTTTGGGGCGCAAACGCACATTTCTCTAAGCAGCAGGCAAATCTGGGTGGCCAGAATCTGTGCGCCCAGATCTATGGTCAGAGTTGGATTTCAGAGCCTCCTGCCATTCTACCTTTAAAGAGGAGGGGGGGGTCCAGAATTGAACGCGCATCTCTCAATGGCCTGGATTTGGGAGCCCGGATCTATAATCAAGGCTGGATTCCAGACCCCCTTTGCTTATCTACCTTTAATAAGGGGGAGGGTCTTGAATTGGCAGCTTAAAGTGGGTCCCCCCTTTTCATCTCCTCATGAATGCCTCCACCTTTCATCTTCCACCATCTGTCTTCCACTCCATATCTCACCTCCACTCAGCGCCATCCTGGCCCACCTTATTCTCATTTCAACCTCTTTCCTTTTGACATCTGTCCCTCCCCTTTCTGCATCACTCCATCATAAGCAACACATCCTCCCTCATCCAATCATGTCCCGTCACCTCCTCATTCATTATTTCCCCTCATCCCTACCTGATCACTGCTTATCCACCACTTCCAATCATGTGCCCCAGTCTTCACACCGACCTCCATGCCTTATCCATTAGGTCATTTATCCGATCTAGGTGGCAGCATGAGAGGGCCTCCATGTCCCAAGAGTATAGAGTTGGTCAAGCTGTTCCCAATCCCAAGGAAGCAGTTATTGAGGTTGTTGGTGGTGGTTAGACACCATTTCCACCATAAATGGAATGTCCCGAAAGGGACCTGAGACAGGTCAATTATTTTACAGAATTGTCAGGATCCTGATTGTGTCTGACACGAGTGCATGACCGTCCAGAGACTGCAGGTGCAGTCTGCTAGTAAACATGCAGACATAATATTTTTAATGATAAGTCTCGGTTTTTCTGTTGTTAATGGATTTTGGTATATGTAGGCAAGTTTGCCATTTTTGTAATCTATCGATGGTAGAGCTAAGCTCCTAACTGTAAGCTTTAACAAAGCCTATAGTTCTCTAGTTATAGAATGATATTTTGAGGTTTCTTGTTTAATGGCTGCCAACCTCCTCCTTTTCTTTTTCCTCTGAATCTTAAGAGCCTGGGTATGGATGATCCAGTCGAGTGTTGTTGTAACTATATGATGCATGTTTGATTGTATTAGTTCTGCAACGTTTGAGATTTACTTTGAAGTTTCTCTGGTCTAAGAGGATCTCATATCTGAGAATTTTCCCCTTTCTTTTCTTTCACTTACTCACCACTATGCAAATTTACTGGCTCAAGTTGAATCAAGACCTGACATGTCCTTATTGTTCCAACCCAGTTTTCTGAGTGAGCGATATTGTTTTGAGTTTACTTCCATTCGATCACCTCCTTTATAAACAAATCATGACATAAACTGATGGGTGTCGGGCTCTGCTCCTGCTGCAATCCAAGAGTGACTTCCGATGCTAACAGCTACTTCCACAAAGATTTGGCTTCTCTGTTATTTTATTATTATGTTTCCAAAACTAGAGCGCCTCGCACATTACAACTCTCCATCAAAAGAGGTCGAGATCTATAATGAGGCAGACTAGATCACACTAGGAGCCTTAGCCTGTGATGTAACCCTCAAGATATACCTTATTTCCTCTCAACTCAACAACTCACAAAATGGGATCGAATTTTACAGACATCCAGTCTTCAAACAACATAGTAGCAATGATCAACAACACAATAACCAACTAAGAACCTTGACCTAGACCTCTTAGGTAACTATTTATACATGTTTTTGTCTTACCAACCATTACATATTCTTACCAAAAACTTAACCCTATCATGGTTAGGTATTATTTCATGCGTGCCTCACATGATTTCCTCCTTTGGATGTGTCTTTACCTTGCACGTGTTGCTTTTCCTGCCAGTTGTCTTTTCCTTGTTCTTTATTCTCCAAAATTAGTATTTATTCCAAAATAGGCCTGCGCCCAACATGCACACAGAGTATTCTCTATGCACACGAGCATTCAAACTCATCTTGAAGACTCATAACCAAATTCATAAGTTTAACTTAACATTAAATCTAACAATAACTATTATACTCATGCACAACTACAATTACTATCTATCAACACCACCTTACATGTGCAAGCATCATATTACAAAATAAAAACAATTACTTATATGCAACAACATACAAGAATCAAACCCATTTTAAACAAAAATAATTAAGCACACAACAAATGAGACAAGCACATAAGACACTTCTCTTTTATGAAAAGTCACAAAATGTGTGAAAAACACAAATGTTCCTCCCAACCATAGACTCTCTTGTTCATAATATTTCAGCAACATGTCACCCCTGAGTTGGGGATTAACTCCACCAAGGAAAAGGCTTCCTAATGACAGGATAAGGTGTGATAATCAACATAATTTCCCAATCCAAGGTACCATTGTTGCAACTAGCCTACAGTCTCTCATTCCCCACACACCTGTCACACCCAAGGAAGTGTGCCCCTTCTCTTCTCAACAGTCCCTCGACTGCCTCACTTCCCTTCCAGGGTTCCAACCACATGCCTAATAGGAAGTCTTTGAACCCTACATCTAATGCCCAATGCACCAGGGAATGATTACCAACTCTCACTTGGAGAGTATGCTCACTGGCCTGAAAACCCACCTCTTTAACAACAATTCTCTCACCCAGAGAGACTGCTCACAAGTGTAACAACTTGTCTCTTCAACAACTTCACTCTATTTACAAAACATAAAACCCCTTACAATCTCTTCTCTATAGATAAGGTAATAGTTGGATTTTCCATACCCCCAACCCCTTCTTCCTACGAGAAAATGAATAACCATCCCCCAAAATACACTAAGGCCAACAAAATATATTGCATGCCTTAAAATCAACACTTGTCACCTTCAGAAGTAGCTTTAGCCACTTGTTGACTCGTTCCCTTCCCTCAGGAACTTAGGATAAATAATTATCCATAACATATGCTTTCCTGGAAATATTAATAAAATATTCTCTAGGACTTAAGTCCCGCCTATTGAGCACTCAACACACCCTAAAATTTCTATGTCAAATTTTACTTTTGGGTACCACTTGATCTTTTTACATTGTCTAATTCGACTTCATTATGAAAATATGGCCTTTGCTTATCATCTTGACTCTCATTAAGTCTTTCAAAGTTTGCTTGAATATATGAAAATCATGAATTAAAAGGCTTAACTTTTAAATAAAGAATCAACAACCAAAACCTTTCACCAGATGCAACCAAAGTTCGGCATCGGGAGGAATTAAAGATGAAGGAAAATTAGTCTAAAAAACGGCAGTCGCCGATCTTCATTGACATCAAAAAAATGAAGTTTTCTTTCACAACAAGCATTACACAAGGATATCGTCGATGGCCGATCCCGTTCAACATCGGTAAAAGGCGAAGGGAGAAGAAGTTTAAAAGGATAGAAACAATAGAGTCGATAACCGACACCCGACGTGCTTATCGGAATCAGAGAAACTGAATCACGATGAATATTTTGACCGTGCTAAGGATTTTTCCCCGATCACCGATTCTCGAAGCATTTGGCATCGGGATTTCTCGTAAGCTATGTCAAAGAAGGCATGTGATAGGTTTCTCCTCGGTCACCGAACCCTGATATCTTTCGACATCGGTGATCCCAAGCTTATTTTAAAAAACACACAGCTTGTTGAAAATCCCGACTCCATTTGATATACGCGATCAGACCCCCTCTCCTCATCTGCGATGTGTCTTTTCCAGATCGGATAACCTTACAATCTAGTTTTACCCTGAGTCATTTTTGTTTCCCAAGGTCCACGTGACACCCGAGGTCAGTTTCGTCATGACGACATCAGACAATAAAAGATATGGAAAAATAACACAGGAAATACATACACAAAGAAAGGAAAAAATACATCCAATTGCTACAACTAGAATCCTTTCACCAGAAGTTTCAGGACTTTTGCATTAGATTGACCTTAAATTACATACAATAGACACTGTCTGCACTATTTGGTCAGGTGAGGCTTTCTTCAAAATTGTCATGATCTGTGCCATGTCTAGAATACAAAATAGAGTTAGTTAATCATCTCTCTTTTGCACGTTGGAAAGGTCCATGCAGACTTTCTCCCCAACTCCTTCATGTTCTCTAAGATGTTTCACATTCTGTTCTTCCGACATCCTATGTGCTTCATGCAACTACATGATGTTGGAGCATAACCCTCACTTACATTAGTTTATACCTAGATTAGACTCCTAGATCTTGGTTAATACTTTCCATAACACTTTATTTGACCTAATTTGGCCACATAGAGAAGAAGGGCACCTCATCCCTAGATTTTAGGGAAAACTGCTATTTTTAGATCAAGACTCAACTCCCGGTTCTTGATTTTCTTGATTTATTCTTGATTTATTCCAACTCCCCCATGAAAAAACTCATCCATTATTGGGGAATTCACACCTCCTCTCTGAGTGAGAGATTTATTCCTTAATTAATGATTTATGCCTTTACTATTATTAGTAACTACTATTTCGGGTCAGTTAAATGAGTTGGAACTACTTCTCTTGTCAGTTAAGTGAGATTAAGTGAGATAATGCACACCACTTGACTCTTGTGGGAATTAATGAGTGTGTGACATGTGTCTTTACTGGTCTAGGTCGAACTATGTGGTCTCCCTTAGCTTATGACACCTATTTTATCTTTTTTCTATCTTTTTTTGACTAGAATTTCTATGTTGGAAATTCTATATATTCACCTCCTCTCTTCTTTTTGAGGTTGGTTTCTCATGTATATTCATTTTTGATTAATATAATTCTCTAATTTATGGAGAAAAAAATTTCTCTCATCTCTTGAATATCAGCAAATTGTATGTGTTCAATTTAACTAGAATTCAAGATCTATCGAGGTTTCTGCAGGAATTCTACATGGTATCAGAGCTAGATTGAATCTAGTGGATTGTACACGGTTTTATTTGTAGGTATAGATAATCAGGAGGCGCAGAAAGAAGCAATGGATCATCTCTCTCATCCCAGAAAAATCATTCTAAATCCTTTCAATTACTTTGAATGGAAGACAGAGATCTCTCTGCTCATCCGAAGCAAAGGGCTTTACAGGGTAACAATGGGAACAAAGAAAGAACCGACTGCTGCAACAGAGAAGATCAAGTTTTTCAATAAATTATATGAAGCAATTGGTCTTATTTGCCTATCAATTTCCAGATATCTCTTCTTTCATGTCAGTGGAGTCACTACTCCCGATGTGGTCTGGACCACATTGGAAGGACTATTCGACAAGTAGGATGCAATGAGAGTGCATCAACTAGAGAATGAACTCATATGCATAAGTCCAATTCATTTCATCAACCTGCAAGAATTCTTCACCAAGTTTAAATCCCTCCTCGTTGAACTTAATGCATGTTGAATCAAGAAAGAGGAAGACCAACTCAACCTTTCAATTATCTCGAAATTAGGCCCTGAATATTCTGTATTTGTATTGTCTTTTCAAGCATCTGGATTGACTCAAGAAACATGGAAAATTCCTCGATTGGATGATTTCATTGTAGCATTGACTCAAAATCAAGCTAAGTTATTCCAAATGGGTGCCATCAAGAGTTCCAAGAACCAATCACTTGTGGCTACTGATGCTCCAAAGAGCAGTGGAAAAGAAAAGAAAAAAGGAAAGGGTAAATTTCCTTAATCGAAGAAGGAGAGATCCGCACAATCTTCAGAGAACTCTTTTGAGCCTAAAGGTAAGAAAAAGAAGAAGGAAATAACACTTTGCAGCTACTGTTCCAAATGTTTTCACCCTGAAGAAAATTGCATGAGGAAGACTATCGATGAGATGGCTTAGCAATTGCAGCAGGACAATCTCACGGTGCCCGAAAATGCAAAGAAGAAAGATGATAATAGAATGGGAGGGAGAGCACGAGATGGTCATGCTTTAATGGCTGTCACATCCAATACATCAGCTTAGATCCTTGATTTAGGTGCATTGAACCATATGGCTGCATCAAAAGATGAATTTTGCTCCATCGAAGAAAGCACCAGATCCCCAATTTACTTGTGAGATGCCACACCCACAAAGGTGTGTGGAGAACGAATTGTTGATCTTGAAGGGGGATTCTTCACAAATGTGCTTCATGCTCCCTCGCTATTCGAAAATCTTCTCTCAATATATTAGATCACTCATTACATCTCTAGAAGGAAGGTGGAGTTCACTCCAGACTCCATAGTGATTACCGACATTTCCACAGGCTCACAGCTTGCACATGGAATTGCAGATCATGTTTCTCGTTTGTATTTCTTCTCTCACTTTGTTCCTAAATCTATTAGCACTATATTTCTGTCACAATCTAATGATATCAGCAGGTTATGGAATGAAATATTTGGCCATCTTAACTATAATTACTTGCATCAACTCAGCAAGGAAAACATGGTAGAAGGATTGCCAGCTATTAAATTCACAAGCGATGTATGTCAAGGATGCATTCTTGGCAAGCATCCAGAGAACAAGTTTGACAAAGGGAAGGCACATAGAGCTTCTTCACCTCTTGGGATGATTCATAGTGACATCATGGGACTTTTCCCATAGCCTTCAATCAGTAAGGCTCGATGTGTACTCGCCTTCATACATGATTTCTCTCGCTTTACTTGGGTATTTTTTCTGAAATTAAAATCGGAAGTATTTGAATGCCTTATAGAATTTAAAGCACTTGCTGAGAATGAGTCTGGCCATAAGATTAATATACTCCATAATGATAATGGGGGGGATTATGTCAACAAATATGTGCATCAACTTTGTATTGATGCAGGTATACAACTACAACACATAGTGCCATATAAACCACAATAGAACGATGTTGCGGAGAGGAAAAACCAGTCCTTAAAAGATATGGCCAATTGTATGCTACAATCGATAATCATTAGCTCCCATGATATGGGCTGAAACTATTAATTGTGCAGCATACATTCAGAACCAATTTCCTCACAAATCACTCAAAGGCACCAATCCTTTTGAATGTTGGACCGGTAAGAAACCGAAAGTGTTGCACTTTCGCATTTTTGGTTCACGAGCATGGGCTCACATTCCAACAGATAAGAGGAAGGATTTGGAGCCTCAAAGTGTTGAATGAATATTTTTTGGATATCCTGAAGGTGTCAAAGGATGTATATTTCTGGACTCTCACACTAAAAAGTTCATTCTAGCTAGAAGTGTGAAGTTTGAAGAAGAATCACTGCATGATTTTTCAGAAGACCCTGCTGAGGAACCGCTTGTTGTCACTGATGAGGAGGAGTCAGAAACTTCTTAGAGAACTTTAGAGAAGACATCAAAGCATCCTTTTGGGTCTGATACAGAGGATTAGGAGTAGTTCATGGCTGTTCCAACTCAGTTTCCAACTTGGGCAGAGAAAACCCTGCAAGATGCAGGTGAACTAGTCGGTGATCCTGCGGATACAAGAAGGAATAGATCATAGTTTTTTGGGGCTCCTCAAGCCCTGGCTGCCATGGAACCTTTGCTACCCATACATTTCTATATGAAACTTGGTTCATATCCACAGTCACACTCTGAGGCTGCTGGAAACCCACTTTGGGAGGCTTCCATGGATGAAGAGTACTTTTCCCTTATGGACAACAATACATGGGACTTGGTTCCACTTCCGAAAGGAAGAAATCTTGTTCGATGCCGATGGATATATCAAAAAAATATTTATACATATGGTGATATCAGAAATTACAAATATCAAATTTTCACAAAAGGATACTCACAGGTACATGGCATAGACTACACAGAGACATTTGCACCTGTTGCAAAAATGGACTCCATTCGACTAGTTTTGGCCATTGCCGCTTCTCGCAGATGGAAAGTTCATCACATGGATGTCAAGAGTGCATTTATTCATGGATATATAAAAGAGGATATATATATGGAGCATCCATATGAATACATTCAAAAGTATTCCCTCATTTGCAGATTAAAGAAATATTTGTATGGCCTAAAACAAGCTCCCAGAGCCTGGTATGCAAAGATGGATTCTTTCCTGCTTTCCATTGGATGCATTCGATGAAAATCTGATCTGGATGTTTATTTTTTGCAACATGATGATTCCCTTTTGCTGATATTACTTTATGTAGATGACTTATTGATGACAGGGAACCTTACTTCAACTATTGATTCGACAAAATCAACATTGCATGATCGATTTTCCATGACAAATTTGGGACTGTTGCACTAGTTTCTTGGTCTTGAAGTTTCTCAGTCTACTTCAGGGATCAAGATGGCACAGTCTAAGTATGCATCAGATCTACTTGTCTACTTTCAGATGACAGAATGCAATCCAACAACATATCCCTTTCTTTCGGGGGTCAGATTTGAGGATGCAGGTACTACACCTTTGGTGGACAGTACCCTGTATCGACAGTTGGTTGGGAGTTTGTTGTATCTTACTCACACCTGAACTGATATCTATTTTGAAGTAGGAGTTTGTTCCAAATACATGCAGGATCTTCATGAGATTTACTGGAAATATGCAAAGAGAATCCTTAGATATGTGAAAGGTACTCCCAGTTTTGGTATCTTTTATGCTGCAGATTGCCCACTTTCACTGATTGGGTACACAGATTTTGATTGGGTTGGCGATGGTACAGACCGCAAGTCCACCTCTAGTTATGTTTTCAGCTTTGGTTCATGACAATTATGTTGGCATAGCAAGAAGAAATCCACAATTTATTTATCTACAACAAAGGTAGAGTATAGAGGTGCATTGAATGCAACTACATAGGTTGTTTGGTTGCAGGGGCTTCTCTCCGAGTTTGGTATTTAGTATCCATTTTCCACTGTCATATTTTGTGACAATCAGGGGTCCAATCAAATATTGATTGATCCATTTCAAAGGCACAGGACCAATAACATAGAGATTCACATGCATTACATCCATGAGTTGATCCGTGACAGAGTCATTTCACTGCAGTATTGGCCCACAGAGCAACAGGTTGCAGACATCTTCACCAAGTCCTTCACTGAAAAGAAATTTTTAGAACTGAGAGATATGCTTGGAGTGGTGGAGATAGTTGAGTAGGTCACTTTTTGCCACTCAACATTTTTTTGCTCTTTGGGGGGGGGGTGGGGTTTTCCACAAGGTTTTCCCTCTTTCCTCTTTTCATGAGGAGTTCTTTTATGTAATGAGTACCTAAAATGGCCAAGTTGTCGGGACTTAAAATTTTTGTCATTATAGTTAGGCTTAAGAGGGGGTGTTGGAGCATAAACCTAACTTACATTAGTTTATACCTAGCCTAGACTCCTAGATCTTGGTTAATACTTTCCATCACACTTTATTTCACCTAATTTGTCCACATAGAGAAGAAAGGCGCCTCATCCCTAGATTTTAGGGAAAACTGCAATTTTTAAATCAAGAATCAACTCCTGGTTCTTGATTTTCTTGATTTTCTTTATTTATTCCAACTCCCCCATGCAAAAACTCATCCATTATTGGGGAATGTGCACCTCCTCTTTGAGTGAGAGATTTATTCCTTAATTAATGATTTTTGCCTTTACTGTTATTAGTAACTGCTATTTCGGGTAAGTTAAGTGAGTTGGAACAACTTCTCTTGTCAATTAAGTGAGCTTAAATGAGATAATGCACACAAATTGACTCTTGTGGGAATTAATGAGTGTGTGACATGTGTCCTTAGTGATCTAGGTCAAACTATGTGGTCTCCCTTAGCCTATGAAACCTATTTTAGCTTTTTCTATCTTTTTTTGACTAGAATTTCTATGTTGGAAATTCTATATATTCACCTCCTCTCTTCTTTTTGAGGTTGGTTGCTCATCTATATTATTTTTTTATTAATATAATTCTCTGATTTATGGATAAAAAACTTTCTCTCATCTCTTGAATATCAACAAATTGTATGTGTTCAATTTAACTAGAATTCTAGATCTATCAGGGTTTCTATAGGAATTCTACACACAATGGTATCCTGCGCTTCCCAGAGCTATATATTAAGCCACGTCATGTTTCCTTCATGGCCTTGTGATTCCAAAACCTCAAGGGTATTTTTCGCCAACTATCATCTTAATTCTTTGTTTTCTTGGTAGAGTTCAGCGAGGGTGAGTTGTGCTTGTTTCAGCTGCTGAGTTGGCTCTCGAACATTAGCACCCACGACATCTGTGCTCCTCGTTCTGCTCCTGCTGTATGAACTTGTGCCTTCGATAGGCTCTAACTGAATGGCATGCATAATAAATTCCTCGGGGGCGATCTTGCACGTGGCTCGACTAGGAATTGGGTTTCCCGAACTTCCCTATTCTTCCTCGGCCTGCCCCTTGTCCGGGATACTTGTTGTTGGGGAAGTAAGCCTTTCAACATATTTCCTTTCGAAAACAATTCTTCCACTTCAGCCTTTGCATGATGTGATATCATCGTTTCCATGCGCAGGTGAGAATATCCCTTTGAAACCTTGGACATGCTCGATGCGAGTGAAAACAAATCCCAGTCTCTCTAGGGCTTAGGCCTGAAACTCCTGTTGCTTCGCGTGCCTCGTATTATGCTTTTAGGGGTTCCCATTGTGCAACATGCATATGTATTAGGAGAGATCCCGAGGCAGACAACTTAATCAATTTGGGCTTGTGAGACAAACTATCGATAATGCATAAGCTCGATTGGTGAAGTAGAATGCATGCAGAACACCTAGAATTTATAACAGAATGGGGAGGTGGAAACATGTTAGGGAACATTGAATTCATGGAGATTGGATGTTTGGAAGTGAACTGAAGATTTTCTATGGCACATTCGCGTGAAAAGTACATTCTAGGGCATGTGAGGTGTAGTCTATAGGAGTTGCAAGGCGTGCATAATACAAGCGTCGTAATTTTTCGTTCTTCCAGCCTTCATGATGATCTGTTGATGGTGAATGCACTTGCCGAAGCGACTTCTAGTTAAACAACTTGCCTTGACCTAAGGTGTTTAATGACTTCCCTTATGATAGGACCCAACTCTTTTGGAACATACCCATACTCTCAACGCATGTTTGACTCTGACATCCTTTCCCGACTCCAAGGGCCAGCCGACCACTGGTTTGACGTCGACTCTAATGTTATTCCATACCCGATATTTCATGCTATGGCACACGGATGTAACCTGACTAAGACCCACGCTAATGGGAGAAAATAATGGTGCTAACAAAAGTAAAGGAAGCAATTCAAATGCTGCAGAGATCTTGTGAGTATCAAATAATCAGGTTTATCAAGCTTCATAGGTATGTACCAGTCTGGAGTTTTCATGCTTATGCTTCATACATGTATCTTACCAAGTGTTTCTCTATACACAGTCTCTAAAGGATTTTATCTTTGTAGGAAATAAATTGTTCGGATATTGGGCAAAATGGCCCGGGAACCTCATCGAGGGATTCAAGAAAATGGGTCGAGAGTGAGAGGAACTGGGTCAAAATCAACAATTCAATGAAGGATATCAGACTCCCCGAGTTTGGCATGCCCAATGACTTTGTTGACTTGCGCGACATGGTCAAATCGCACACCAATCAAGATTCATCATGGGCCGAAGAAGTAGCCAAGGTGACAGATACGACACCAGGTCAGGTGTGGCAATTATGGAACACCCGATCAGATCTCGGGCTGTGATGAAATAATTAAGTGCCAGTATAGTCAAGTATCGGGAATATGCAATAGAGATAAGATAAATTTACTTAGCTCCGATGGAACAACATAGATTCCCATACGCCAACACCTTTAAGGAGATGTTCATCAACTCGCCGGAGTATGAGAAGAGCCACCCTTTTAAAGTGATATCTTGAGATGACTCTTAGTCAAACTGTTAGGAGAGAACGCCATGTGGAAGATTTGTTTTTGATTATTTGCACATTAGTTGTTATTTTTAGTTAATTTTATGTTATAAATAAGAGCATTGACCGATTAGTTAAGGGTCGATGGTTGTTGCAAGAAACTCTCATTTATGGTTTTGTTAAGAATTATTTTGGAGTTGCCTTTAATTGAGAAGTCCTTCTGGACCAGAGACAATTTTATGTTTTCATCAAATACGTGTATGATTAGATGCGGAGAAGAAAGTTTTCCTATTCTATCTCATGAATGGATGCAGTAACGAGTAATAGCTATTAAATCTATTGATAGGTTATGTGATGCAATGTTTTATAGTTCTTTCTTTAATGATGAAAATGAATCTTTGTGTTATTATGTGATTGATGATTAGAGTTGAGTGAATGATTTTTCTTATCGTTGTTTATCACATGCATGTTTTCTTCTGATAATTCGTATCTCATTTAGTAATTGGAATATTCACATGGTTAATGTATTAGTACTAGGCATGTGGTATATGATCATTGTCTGCATGCTAGGGTGTAAGGGTTATCCCAAACCCAGCCTCTTCTCCAATAGTTTAAGTTTGTTCCCATTTGTTGTCTAGTTGGTTTATACGGGATTTCCATCTTATACAATTCACTCCAAAAGGAAAATACAAAAAAAAAAGAATGTTTGAACCGAAGGAGAGGCCTTCATAAGAAAATGTAAAGCCCATCGATTAATTGGTCGGATCTCAAGATCTGGAGAACCATTCAACCATTAAACGCTGGAGAGTCTAATTGGGCCTCGGTGGCGGGTTTGGTTCCTGTTGTTTAACTAAAGGTATTTAGGACACATAAATGTAATTGGCTCTAGAAGGAGGCCCTAAATAATGAATGGTTGAATACACATTTCACATAATATTTCAAACATCCTATAGATTCAAAACAACCCACATGCATGGCTAGTCATTCCTAAGACAACCAACACACATTGAGTACTCCGGAAACGAGTAACTCACCCAAGCCTGAGAAAGAGAGCTTATACCTGGACATAACTTACGCTCTCCCTCACGAGGAATTGAATCAATTCATATGAATCACAAGAGCATACACCCGACAGATCGGTGCATTGTCCTTAGCTCCGATACTTCCTCGAAGAAAATGAGTAAGCAGACCAGTGGTTGATACCCCCAACCAAGGTTTTGTGCACAAAATAGAAGACCTGATAGTTTTCCTCTCACCGAAATCAAACATCCTCTTAAGCTAATCCATGAAATGCCAGCCAACAATGTCTCTAAGCGGGAAGATTTTTCAGAATAAGAAGGATATAACTCATAATGCTTGGTCTCAGGATCTGAAGACATGGAAGATCATAATGAACATGACGAAGGGAGGGGAAACCCACCACAAAACAATCAACCTTGGTTGGCCAGAGATGCTTTGGCCATACCTGGATGAATACATAGCCTTCCCTAACACCCAAAGAAGCTACTCCCTAAATTCAACCCTCAAACCACAGGATTGCCTGAAGACCATATAAATAACTTCATATTGGATATCATACTGATGAATGTCCAACATGAAGATGTAGTATGCAGGATTTTCCCCTACACTTTTGAGAACTCATCCTCCACATGATATTTTAACATACCTGTAGGATCCATAACCAATTGGACAAAGTTTCAGAAGGATTTTTTAGATAAATTTGCCAAAGAAACCTCTACAGGAGCTTTGATGGATGAATTGTTCATCGCAACCATGAGTTCAAAGGAGAAGGTTAAATATTTCAATCAAAGATTCACAATTATATTGAACACATTCCAACCTGAAGCTAAACCAACTCAGGAGTTGCAAATCGAAGTATATGCTAAAGCCCTTCCAACTTCTATTTCCATGTTTGTGAAGAGGGATTCCAAACGAACCCTGGCTGAGAATTTTGAGGAATCCAAAACGATAGAGTTCCAAATGAAGGGATGTAAGGAAGGTCAGGTCTCGTTAGTTAAAAAATAAGTCCAACCTCCTCCCAGGAGAGGACTCCTTTTGACTAGACCGTCGGGGAAACAAGAAGAACAAGTTCCCAAAAAGGGTAATGGAGACATAGAATACCTACAACAAATGGTTAAGAAATTATCAAGTGAGATCATAGACATGAAGAGAAATGCAGGGGAAGGAAACCAAGGCCAAAGGCCCTATAATCCTTTCTTTAAAAGAAATATACCATTCAAAACAATTGAACCTGCCCCAGCCAACTAAAGCATCAATCTTAGAAATGTAGCATCTGACTCTTTCTGTACCTACCATCAAGAGAACCATTCTAAAATAGACTTCCCTCAATGGGTTCATGCCATGAATTTAACGGTCAACTGGTTTCTAAATGAGGTTTCCCTAACTGAACAACCAAGCGGTTCAGTTATGAATGTTGCTGATCAGGAAGAGATTGATCCACCAGAAGATACAACCATGCTAATATGGGATCCTAACCTAATTATGCCTTTCGACGACCTATTTCAAGTTTAAGAATCACCCGTAGAGGTCTCGGTTGTGCAAACACGAAGTAAGGGTCCACCTGTCTCAAAATATCCTACTACTATCCGAACTTCGGGAGGAATATCAACTCCCAATCACTCGAAAGCACCTTTATCTCCCCACAGAAACCCTATAAATATCCATACACAAGAATCGCCCAAGATGGATTACAACATAGTTGAAGATTTGAAGAAGTTAAAGGCTAATATATCAGTTATGGACATTTGTAGGATCCCTCAGCAAAAAGACTTCCTGCTACAAGCTTTGAAATCAGTAGAAAACCCTATGACAAGCAATGATCAGGAAATAAATCTAATTCCCAGAGATCTAGTAAATAAACCAACTGTAAATTCCTGGTCAGAAGATAAGAAGGGAAAACCTTTCATCTGACCTTTCCTTTTAACATTTGAAGTCTTCAACAGAAACCTCCATAACTGTTTGGTCAATTCAGGAGCATCCTCTAATGTTATTCCACTATCTATTTGCAAAAAACTAAACGCAGACCCTCTCAAAAGTGATAAGCATGTAATACAACTAGACAGAACCCAGGTGAAAGTCATGGGAGAACTCAAGGATGTGATGATCAGAATAGTGACACACCCTAAGTTTGTGCAAGTAATTGACATTATCGTAGTAGATATCCCAAAATCTTATGGATTGTTACTAAGTCGAGATTGGTCCGAGAAGTTAATTAGATATTTTAGTATGGACTAGGAACACCTTTGGTTACCTTTGAAGGGACACACAAATATGATAATAATTGATAGGGAAATATATTTGAAACATACTGTCATTGATCTAGAAACCCTAAATGAACCCTCATCGGTAGATTTCCCTATACTAGGCAATTATTCCCATGATTCCTACTTCGACAACTTCTCCCCTCTCCCATCTGATGTCCCTCTCATTCAAAACTCTGAAATAGTTTTTCAAGAGAAATCCCCGATACCGACAGAGGAAAACATCTTCTGTCAAGTTCCTGTGCTAGAAATCACCAAACAAAAGGGAGGAAAGCAAAAAAGAAACAAGAGAGAAGAAACATATAACCTTCGCTCACAAATTTGGACCATATACTTTGATGGATCTAAATCACAGGAAGGGTCTGGGGCAGGGTGCATCCTCATTGATCCGAAAGGTAAACACCATTTTCTATCCTATAGGATTGAGTTCAAATGCACAAACAACATCGTCGAGTATGAATCTCTAGTACAGGGGTTAAAGAAATCCATAGACTTAAACGTCAAAGAATTAAAGGTTTTCGGGGATTCTGAGATTATCATTAGACAAGTGAGGAATACTATACATTGTAATTCCCTGCACCTAAAGAATTATCAACAGGAAGTGCATAGGTTAATAGATCATTTTGAAGCTTTCAATATTATAGCGATCCCACGAGCAAATAATATCCTTGCTGATTCCCTCACCACAACTGCTTCAAGGTTGTCACCTCTAGAGGATTATGAAGCCTCCTGATTCACTGTGGAACTACTCTACAAACCATCTGTGCCGAAAAATATTTCTAATTGGAAGGTCTTTGAAGGAGATGAAAAGATCATAAACTTATGACTAACCAAGACAATTTCAAAGATTTGGCTATTGGCGATGAAGTATTCCAAGAACAATCAACAAAAACTGATTCTCGGACAAGTGAACCAACTGAAAAATCGAAGTCTCACACAATCCTGAAGGGTATAGCTAGTTTAGAAAATATTTTTGACCTGGAAGAATGATTTAAGGGGCCCAAAAATACGAAGACTGGTAGTTCCTGTCCCATGCATGAAAATATAAATCTCGGAACGCCGGAAAAACCAAATAATATAAATCTCGGCAAGATTATATCTAAAGAGGAAAGGAAATCTTATCTCAAACTATTCAGAAAATATTAAGATGTCTTTGCATGGTCCTACCGGGATCTCAAAACTTATGATAGTTGTATCATTCAACACACTATCCCATTAAAACCTGAAGTGAAACCCTTCCAATAGAATATCTGGAAGTACCACCCATTTTTGGAACCCCTCATGTGTTAGTAGTTGAAGAAACTTTTGGATGCCAAAATTATCTTCTAGGTTAGACATTCTACGTAGGTAGAAAATTTGGTTCCTGTGAGGAAAAAGTCGGGAGAAATCCGCTTATGCGTAGATTTTAGGAACCTTAACATAGATTTAGAAAAGGACAACTACCCAGTCCCACCAATTGAGAAACTCTTGCAGACAGTGTCCAACTCTGACATTTTCTCCCTGCTAAACGGTTTCTCAAGTTACAACCAGGTTCTAGTTTCAGAGAAAGACCGTTTAAAAACTACCTTCCGAACCAAGTGGGGAACTTTCTCTTACAAACGCATGCCCTTTGGGTTAATCAATGCAGGGGCGACCTTCCAGAGGGCCATGGATGTAGAATTTTGGGGACTAATAAACAAGTGTGTGGTAGTATATTTGGACGACATAACTATGTATTCGAAGAACATAGAAGATCACATCCAACACTTAACCCAGATTTTTGAAAGGTGCAGAAAATACAGTATATATTTAAACCCTAAGAAAACTATCTTTGGTGTGGAAGAAGGAAAGCTATTAGGTAATATTATATCCCAAGCAAGCATTCACATAGACCCTGAGTGAGTCAAAGCTATAACTTAGCTCCCGTTACCTCACAACAAAAACAATGCAATCTTTCTTTGGGAAAATCAATTTTGTAAGAAAATTCACCCCTGATTTCTCTGAGACTGTCAGACCCTTACAAAAAATGATCCGCAAAGATGCTGAATTTAAGTGGGACGATGAACAAAAGGATGCTTTCATCAATATTAATACGGAGATATCTCAAGCTCTAGTGTTGAGAAGCCCCGGTTTTAATAGAGAGTGTTTCCTCTATACTTTCGCCTCCGACCAATCGTTAGCTGCAATATTGACTCAGAAGGATGATGACAACAAGGAGGCTCTGGTGTTGTTCATGGGCACTAACCTCCAAGGAGCCAAATTTAATTAACCTGCTATAGATAAACATGCCTATGTAGTATATAAGGCAGTAAAACACTTTAGATCTTACATCCTCAAGAACCACAACAATGTAATTGTGCCTCACCTTGCAGTCTGATCCTTATTCACTCAACAAGAGATGAGGGAAAGAAGAGGGAACTGGATGGTAGTAGTCCAAGAATTTGATCTAGATATAAAGACTGCCAAACTAGTTAAAGGGAAAGGGTTATGCAAGCTTGCAGCCAAAGCCCAGAACCAAGTAAATGAAGACTCTGAATGGGAGAATGAAATGGCATTATGGTGTGGTGAAGATTTATACATCTCCCCAGGGAAATAGTCTTTGTATGAAAATTTGACTTATCTCCTGCACCATGGGAATTGCCCAGAAAATATCAACCCTAGGGAAATGAGAGATCTCAGGTTAAAATCCGCACAATATCGCCTCATAAATTTGGTACTCTTCCGGATTAATTATGATAGGGTACTTTTAATATGTCTTGAACGTGAAGATGCATACAAAGTTCTGAAGGAGCTCCATGATGGCCCCGCCGGAGGACATTTTGCAGGAAACACCACCACTCATAAGATATTGAGAGCTGGTTATTATTGGCCCACTTTGTTCAAGGATGCTCACACATACGCTAGAAACTATAAAAATTGTCAAATAAGAGCTCGGAGGGAGAAGAGAGCAACAGTTCCACTCCAACCAGTGATTGTTTCTAGGCCTTTTGAGGAATGGGGGTTAGATATCATAGGGGAAATTACACCAAGTTCTTCAAAACAACATAAGTACATACTCACTGCCACTGATTATTTCACAAAATGGGCAGAGGCCATCCCTCTGACTCATGTAAACGAGAAGGTGGTAATCCAATTCATAGAACAACAACTAATCACAAGGTTTGGTGTCCCTTCTGTTCTTGTTTTTGATAATGTAGATTATTTTTTTCCACCTTATTAATAGAGTTTTCCCTTCATAAAGGAATCATAATTAGGTACTCTGCAAATTATTACCCACAGGGAAATGGAGTGGAAGAATCAACAAATAATAACCTAGTGAGAATATTGAAGAAAACAGTTGCATACAACTAGAGCAATTGGCATAATCTACTCCATAACACTTTATGGGCTGATAGAGTCACACCAAAGGAAGCTATAGGAAATTCCCCATACTATATGGTATACAGACAGGAAGCCATTCTCCCGAACAGACTTTGTCTTCCATCTCTCCATCTTGCGCAAGATTCCAGAGGATAGCCTTCATCAGTCATACAACAAAGAATTGACACTTTGCTCATGCTAGAAGACGAAAGAGAAAAGGCTAATTCAAAGTTCATATCTCATCAACAGATAGTAAAAAGGTGGATTAACAAGCACAAGGCTAAAGAGAAGAATTTTGAGGTAGGAGATGTAGTCCTAAAATGGGACAGAGAAAATGAGCCTAAAGGCAAACATTCTAAGTTTTAGAATCTATGGCTCAGACCTTTTCAGGTGGCCAAGAAGATTGGGGCAGACACTTATCAGTTACAAAATATGAGGGGGAAACCTCACGCCTTCCCAGTAAATGGCCAAGCCCTAAAACAATATTTCCATTAAAAAAAAAAATATTTTGTGTGCGTGTTTTCATGATTTTTTTTTAGCTAGGTCAATTGCGAAATGCATTTTTTTTTTCTTTTTCTATTTAGACTTATGCGCTCTTGAATATAGTGTTTAGAAATACAATGATTGACCTAAAATCATGTGACATAGAGAACTCTCTTCCTAACTCGCCGCTCACATACAAACACGAGAAGCATTGGGAAACCTGCAATTATTTTGAGGTGTTCTTTATCTAACCTGTGCAGATGAACAACTTTGGAGAAATGTCAGAAGTGTCTTCTTAGTGGTTTGGTAAGACTGTTTGCACCCTCTTCGTCACCTTGGTGAGCAAATAAGGGGTGCTTACATACCCAGTTGGGTCTTGCTGAGCATGACAGCTGTAGAGGAAAGAGTTAGAGAAAGAAAAACAAAACTATAAGCAAGAATTAAATTAAAACAAATTAAAATGATAAGCATATGGATATAGAGATAACAAACACAAAAGGACCAATATCACCAATGTTTTTAGGCTGATCTATTGATGAAATCAAAGCACAATGAAGAAAGGGGACTATGGATCCCTTCTTCCTCCAAAGGAAGGTTCTTGGACCCTCACAAACTTGCTCTCCTTACAACAAGAAAAATAAAAATGGTGATGAAATAACTCCTTTGCAAATTCACTCAATGGAGAGGTGAATTGCTCAATGAAATGGTGCCAAAGTGGTCTTGTCAAGGATTGAGTCCTTAAAACAATCTAAGCAACATAACATTACATGAAATTCCTTGAGAAAATGAGGTTTCCTCATGGCTTTTTATAGCATTGCATTGGGTGATTATGTAACTCCTTTGTAGTGTGAAAAGAGGCTCTATAGGGCTTTATTAGGTCTTTGACCAGCCTACCATGCGGATTCAGCTCAGATTTGAGGGTCAAATCGACTTGGGAGCTGATCCATAAGTGGTTGGGAAGCGACCAATTCAATAAATGTGTCGTTTAGCAGGTGCGCGGGTTTTTGCGCCAACAACCACGCATCGTGTGCTTATGCATGCATTGTACGTTTCTGTTCCACGCATGTGCGCGTGCACCCGACTTCTGTAAAGCACTCTTCAATTTTTACTACTTTGTATAGTTTTTGACCTCTTTGGAATGTTTTGAAATTAATTCAGTGCCATGAATGACTTCATTGTTGTTTGACGATGCTGAGTTCTTGTCACCATGTGCGGGCAAAATTTCAGTGATAGCAAAGACCTTAAGGGAAAGAACAAAAGATGCAAAGGACTACATGCACCTCAGAGACAGAGCTAGTAAGTTTCACCTTAACCATCTCATCTTTCAAAATAACAGACGTCATCCTCTCCCACTCACTTAGGGCATTCTGCAGAAATAAAAGTTAACTATAACAAATGATTGCACAGTAGGGGAGGGTATGCAGATATCTYCGCCGGGGCTATGGACGCTTGCCGGCAGTGGAGCAAGTTCTGTGACATTGGGGTGACTCCACCGGGGCTATAAACGCTCGCTGGTAGTGAAGCCACACTGTAGCAAGTGAGTGAAKGTATCTAAAGGCTCTATGCTAGTGAACACTCTACTAGAATCTTGTCAAAAGAGGGAATGAGTCAGGGATACAWGAAATGAAGGGGGAATAAAGGTTGGAAACCCCATAGGCAGACCCAAAAGMATCAACCAAAGAATTTCAAATGAAAGAGTAAAAGAGGCTCTGATTTAAAACCAATTAAGTTCTCCACCAGGKTTTTCATCTGCCGAGCTTAAAGGAGGAACAAAGATTCTTCTTTCACCCAGTAAGTCACCATTTGTTGAGAACTGAACACACCCTAAAAATTCTATGTCAAATTTTACTTTTGGGTACCACTTGATCTTTTTACACTGTCTGATTTGACTTCATTATGAAAATGTTGTCTTTTCTTATCATCTTGACTCTCATTAAGTATTTCAAAGTTTGCTTGAATATATGAAACTCATGACTTAAAAGGATTAACTTTTAAATAAAGAATCAATAGCCAAAACCTTCCACCTAATGCACACAAAGTTCAACATCGGGAGGAATTAAAGAGTGAAGGAAAATTAGTCTGAAAAAATGCATTCGTTGAGTGTTGATCTTCATCGTCATCGGCAAAAGGAATTTTTCTTTCACGAAAAACATTACACAAGGATATCGTCGATGGCCGATCCTGTTCGGCATCGGTAAAAGGCGAAGGGAGAAAAAGTTTAAAAGGAAAGAAAAAATAGCGTCGATAGCCGACAGCCGACGCGCTTATTGGAATCAGAGAAACTGAATAGTGATGAATATTTCGACTGTGCTAAGGAGTTTTCCCTGATCACTGATTCCCGAAGCATTTCGGCATTGAGATTTCTCGTAAGCTATGTCAAAGAAGGCACGCGATAGGTTTCTCCCCATTCGTCAAACCCTGATACCTTTTGGCATTGACGATCCCGAGCTTATTTTAAAAAATGTGCATCTTGTTCAAAACCTCAACTCTGATTGATATACACAATCAGACCCCCTGTCCTCATCAACCACGTGTCTTTTCTAGATTGAAGAACCTTACGATCTAGTTTTACCCTGATTCATTTTTGTTTCCCAAGGTCCACATGACATCAGGGGTTAGTTTCGTCCTGAAGACATCAGAAAAGAAAAGATATGGACAAAGAACAAAAGATATACATACACAAAGAATGGAAAAAATACATCCAACTGCTACAACTAGAATCCTTTCATCAAAAGTTTCAGGACTTTTGCATTAGATTGAGATTAAATTACATACAATAGACACTTTCTACACTACTTGGTCGGGTAAGGCTTTCTTCAAAACTATCAATATCCGTGCCACATCTAGAATACAAAATAGAGTTAGTTAATCATCTCTCTTTTGCACACTGGCAAGGTCCACGCAGACTTTCTCCCCGAATGCTTCACGGTCTCTAAGATGTTTCGCATTATGTTCTTCCGACATCCTATGTACTTCACGCAGTTGCACGATGGTATCCTTCTCTTCGCAGAGCTGTCTATTAAGCCACGTTGCATTCCCTTCATGACCTTGTGATGCCAACACCTCAAGGGTCTTTGCCGCCAACTGTTGTCTTAATTCTCTTTTTTCTTGATAGAGTTCAGCAAGGGCGAGTTGTGCCTGTTTCAGCTGCTGAGTCGGCTCTTGAAAGTTAGCACCCGCGACATCTGTCCTCCTCATTCTACTCCTTCTATCCCAACTTTTTCCTTTGATAGGCTCTAACCGAATGGCACGCATAAGCAATTCCTTAGTGACCGATCTTGCACGCGGATCGACTGGGACTTGGGTTTCCCCAACTTATCTATTATTTCTCAGCCTACCCCTTCTGCCAGGTATCTGCTGTTGGAGAAGTATGCCTTCCAATGCCCTTCCTTTCGTAAAAAATTCTTACACTTCAGCCTTCGCATGATGTGATATCATCATTTCCGCGTGTAGGTGAGAATCTCCCTTTGAAACCTCAGACATGCCCTATGCGAGTGAAAATGAATCCCAGTCACTCTCGAGCTCACGCCTGGAACTCCTGCTTCTTCGCGTGCCTCATATTATGTTTTGAGGGGTTCCCATGGTGCAACATGCATCTGTCTTAGGCGAGAGCCCGAGGCAGACAACTTGATCAATATGGGCTTGTGAGACAAACTATTGATAGTGCATAAGCTTGGTTGCTGAAGTAGAATGCATTCAGAACACCTAGAATTTATAACAGAACAGATAGGAGGTGGAAACATGCCAGGGAACACTGAATTCATGGCGATTGGATGTTTTGAAGTGAACTAAATATTTTATGTGGCACATCTGCACGATGAGTACATTGAGGGGCATGTGAGGTGCAGCCGATAGGAGTTGCA